>CAJQZJ010034271.1:1449832-1475767 GCA_907164525.1 Lophiomys imhausi | reverse complement strand
AGAGAGAGAGAGAAGCAGAGAGGGAGAGACCAGGATTAGAGTTACCATGGCAACAACTCACCGAAGAAACACATTTAACTCTTTTTTTCAACAAAAAACAATGTGACCTGGTTCTTCTAATTGGTGGAGAAATAGATCATTAGCAGAAGATAGCAGTATATATTTGCTTTCTTTTTTTCCCCCCAAGGATCAAGGAACAAAACATAACATGCTGAAACATATTCTTCATCTCCCTGAAAAATTGCAGGAAAAGTATCTTACTCCAGTCTAGTCTTTAACATTTCCTAATTCTGGAAAAGAAAACCAGGAATAGAAAAATCTTTCAGAAAATCAGCTTTTAACTTTAACATAAATGAACAAAGAGAAAAAATGCAAAATATTCTGAGTATTTAGATCAGAAATAGCATTTTAGTGCAACATTGAAAGAATCATAATTTTAAGGGAGAGAATCTAAAAGCATCTCAGTTTAGAACTTCTAACTGTAAATTCTACGTAGGAAGAATTAAAACAAAACAAAACAAAACACCAAAACCAACCAAACAAACAAACAAATAAAAAACCAGGGCCCCTCTGTGTAGCCCTGACTATAGACCAGGCTGGCGTTGGTCTCTTAAATGTGGGATTTAAAGGTATGCATCACCTTGTCTGGATGCTATTTAAGTTGTAGTTTTTGTTTAAAACTGGGTCAAGAGCATTGTGTAAAAACCCATCTGCAGATGTCTGCTGGGCCTCTAATGTCTATTTTCATCTACTAAATATTGTTATTTGGGTAATTTCCTTCACAAATAGTTATATCTGTTTAGGAAGAATCATGAGAGATGTGGGCCCTCAGTTAGATGCCTTGTCAGTAACTTCTGGAAGCCCACACAGTAACTGCTTATTAGGTACATTATAAAACTCCTGAGTATACTGGTTTATGGGTGTCTTTTGTCTTGCCTCATGATACTTGTAAGTCTTTTTTTTTTTTTAAGATAAAGTCTCAATATGTAGCCCAAGCTGGCCTAGGACTTGCTATCCTCCTGCCTCAGCCTCTCAGATGGTTGGCTATAGACATGTGCCATCATGCTTGGCTTGTAAGTGTATTTTTTCCTATTGTAATTTGAAACATTTGATATGACAAAGACAAAAATACTTACAGGGATAGTGGGATAAAATATCTGAAATTAAATGTCTCAGAAAAATCTAGAAAAGTGTACATGGAACAAAACCACAAAAGGAGCATGGAAAGTAAGAAAGCCGGTGTTCTGCTTGGAAACAAGCTCGGAGGATGTCTGTATGCTTTGTACAAAGTGCAGTTTTTAAAGAACATTCGACAGTTAGTCATCTAATCAGAGTTTCTCCCACTTGTTCTGGGCCAACTCTCACATTCCGCACAGAACATTTTGCTTCAGGCTTGACAGGGAAGTTGAAAGCCATGTTCCTTTCATAGAGGCATGCGTGACTTGTCACTGTGGAAGGCAGAAATTTACCAAAGCTTCCAGGGTCTATCTTCTATGCAATTCCAGAAAGGAATCTAGAGTTCCTGGAATCACAAGGAACATTTTCACTAATTCTTAATTGTATGATTTTCAAAGATAAGGAAGATCATATATCTATATGCTGGTGTCACTTAAGAAAAGCTATCTGATTAAATACATAAATAGAACCAAAAATAGGTTTGGGTTTTCTGAGGCACAGTTTAAGAAAAACACGATAGGATGAAGTTGGTACCATAAAGGTTGTGGATGGTTTTCTAAATAACTTGACAATCTGGTTTTGCATTAACATTTAGAACTGAAAATAGAGAGGTGAAACGCTCAGATAAAACTAAAAAACTTGTGACTGGGAAATGAATAGGACATAAAAAGGAATTAACAGTGACAAGAGCATTCAGTGCCAGCGGACTGATAGTGTAAATATGGCACTTACATGCTCACTTATTTCATATGCCAAAGTGAGAAGACAAAGATGGTGGAGACAGCCGACAAGGCTGCTTGTCTATGTCCTACTTTAAGTCAAGAAGAAATACACCTGTATGGACATTTACAAACTGTACAACATAGGCAATCTGAAGAACATCTGGGCAAAGATTAAAGCAATAAGAAGCAATAATATTAAAATCATAAAGTTATTATTATAAAATATTGCAGGGATATGCAGTAGGACAATTGATTTCCCTCATTTATCACAAAATTGTACCAAAATGACCTGTAGTGATGCTAAGAGATGAAGAGTCTTGTTGAGACAAGGATCTTAGGGAAACAAGGCTGTCTCAGTACTTTCTAGAGTCCAATGTAGTGGCCTCTTATCTGGAAGTATGTCTCATGTAAGCCCAAAGCAATGTTTCTGATAACCTACTTGCCTTTCTGACACTTTCACATCAAAGGTAAAGGTGGAAGAAACTAGTAACTTTTACTCTAATTTTGACCAATGTGGAGGAGCTGTTTGGTGACAGGACCCTGGCTAAGTTTAAGATACTTAAAGAAATGATGGAGTATGCAGTTAGACATTGCTTCAAGAAAGGGAAGAGGGCTTTTAGAATGAAGATGAAAAGATGCTTAAGGCTCAGAACAGAAGAAAGCACATAACAGGGTTGATGCTTATTAACATCTGGTGAGAGATGAGTAGGCTGTCTTCCTAAGGAAGAAAAGAGATAACTGAAGCGCCCAAGGCTCTTTAATTAAGATCCTGAGATAGAAATGGCACCAGCACAAGGCATGTGCCATATCAGGAAGTAGAACTGCAAGATCCTGTCAGTTAAAGTTAAAGCCTGCTCCTCCTGCAAGGCCTTCATATCCACTTTGCAGTCTACTGGTAATTCTGAGGAAGAATGCTCCATTAACCTGTGACATGCTTGACCACCATGGGTGTGGGTCCAGGCCATTATACAGGACTCTGTAATTCCTCCCCAGTAGTGGAGATTAGACATATTCCTTAAACCATGACTGTACAAAAGAGACAGAAAAGGCTCATAACAGATGTGTGGCATTAATAAGTGATGGAGAGATGGTAGACTTCTAAGTCCCTGTTTGCCCCATCTTTACTGTCACAAAGAATTACATTACGACTAAAAAAATCTGAATATACCCTGACAAGAGGAATCTGAGAAGGGAAGGATCCTGAAGGAAGTTATACCTTCTAGTATTTATTCTATGTGCATATTTCATACTCACATAGTTAGATTTAAGCAGCAAGCACTCACAAATATTTACAAATAGATCATAAAGTAAATGTGTTTTCACAAATAAGATAGAGACAATGAACTGTCTAAGCAGTTGTTCTTGTTCTTCTTACTGTAACTGAAGCATTCTTCAAAGGTTCTGTAATGCTGAAGGTTTAAGAAAGATTCACAAATTGAAGACACAGAATGAAAACTTTGTGGTTAAGAAAAAGGTTCTAGCCAGGAGTGGTGTTGCATGCTTATAATCTTAGCACTCATGAGGGTGAAAGATGTAGAAGTTTGAGGTTAGTTTGAGTTACATAGCAAGATCCTATCTTATTCAATTGGTATAGTGTGTACCTATAATGCAAGAAGCCCTAAATTCAATCCCTAACACATTAACTGGACATCCCAGCACTAATATAGGCAGGAAGGTCTTAAGTTCAACGTCACCCTTGACTACACAGTTAGTTTGAGGTCAACCTAGGATACATAAGACCTCAACTTTAAAAAAATTACTTATTACTCTAAATAATAATTAACTAAAAAATCAATTGAAAAGAGTTTATATGAAGAAACTTCTTGTTATTACAAGTTATATATTTTACCTGATTATATAGATAATTAAAGCTAAGAGTGAAAAATATAATTGTATCATAACATAGATATAGTTAAATCATTAAAATTCAGTTATATCTTGACAATTAAGGGAAAAGCCAGGCTGTGGATGGAACTCAGTGATAATGCACTTGCCCAGTATGGACAAGGCCATGAGTTTGATTCCCTAGCACTGTCTAAAACCAGCCAAACAAAAACAATAATAACACAAAGCAATTAAGAGAAAAATAAAATTGAAATATAAATGACTTTACTACAAATATTGATACTATGGATATGTATGATTGTATGATGTTCTGCATAGTATTCTTTTTTTCTTTTTCTTTTCTTTTTTTTTTTTTTGTTTGGTTTAGTTTTCAAGTTTGGGTTTCTCTGTGTAGCCCTGGCTGTCTGTCCTGGAACTGGTTTTGTTAGCCAGGCTGGCCTCAAACTCAGAGATCCGCCTGCCTCTATATATGATTAAGAGACTTATACTAGAATTTTTACTATGTATTATTTAAGATGTGATCCCTCAAACAGTACTTCTTCAGCTGCTAATTTTAAAATAAGATTTTAAAAACGTGTGGACAAAAGGGGATACTATGAGACATACTGAGACACACTACAGCTTCCATAATGAGTTTTTTTGTTTTTCGTTTTTTTATGCATATGAGTGCTCTATCTGCATGTACACCTGCATTCCAGAAGAGGGCACCAGATCACATTGTGGATGGTTGTGAGCCACCATGTTGTTGCTGGGAATTGAACTCAGGACCTGTGGAAGAGCACTAGGCAGTGCTCTTAACCGCTGAGCCATCTCTCCAGCTTTTGTTTTTTTAAAGATGGGAGAGGTTGCAAGGATGGAGAGTGGGTCTGAGGGGAGGTGGGAGATGAGGGGGAATAGAGCACATGTTGTGAAATTCGCAGAATAAAAAAAACAATAAAAAGAGAAAAAAGATTAAAAATTATAGTCTGCTGAGGAGGCAGAGGCAGAGGCAGGTGGATTTCTGTAAGTTTAAGGCCAGCCTGGTCTACACAAGAGTTCCAGGCCAGCCATGGCTGCATAACGAGACCCTATCTCAACAAAACAAAACAAAAAAAAAAATACAAAACCTGTATGAGATACAAACCTATAGATTTCAATATTCTTGCTCTTTTGTCTAGACAGCCTAGCGGCAGTTGCTTCTCCAGCCACAATTACAGTATTATTCTCCATGACCACCCCAGTGCATACTGTTCCCAAACCCTCCCCATACTTGGGCGATGAGATAAAATAGGTCTTCCGAGACACGGGGTCATAACAGAAACTGGCGTCCCCGTAACTCCTGTGCCGTGATCTGATTCCAGAAGAGTTATTTCCAATGCAAAGCAGGAGGCTGGTGGTCTCCATGCCATAGCGGAGGTTAGGGGAGGGCTGCTGGGGCGCCTTGATGGCTTTGAATGCGTTCTGGATTACGTCAATGCAGTCGCCATCACAGAGGAGCATCGTGTTCCTCCGCAGGGCCTGTCTTAGGAAGGAAGCGTTTATAAGTTCCAGTCTGACTTCCTTCAAAAGCTCAACGAGGTGCTCTGCGCGCAATGCCTGGTTATGATTTACCCATCTCAGAACCAGGTCCAGAATGCTCTCTTCTCTGGATATATTCAGATCATCAGACTTAATAAGTGCCAGAAGCTGGTGGGCTTCGATGTCTAGTATTTCTCCATGTAGGCTCACCTCAGCGAAGTGCTGATATAAATACTTCTTTGACTGATCAGCTAAATCTTCTGCTCCGATTTGTTTTGCAAAATAATAGATTCCTACGCAGTTGGAAGCATCCATGTGGTCCATCATATATTTTTGGCACACGCCAAAGACTTCTTCCATTTGCATAAAATAGGCAGCCATTGCTACGGTCTGTACGTTGGCATTATTGATCTCCAGAACTGCACTGTACATGTAGTTTAGTATCACTGATACACTCTCTGCTGTGATGTCATAGAGTATGACCTCCCTCTGTGTGCACTCGAGTAGGCCACAGGTGAACATAGCCTTGAAATAAGGACTAAATGCAGCGAGGGCCAGCCTGTGGCAAGGGAATTTCTCCTCTTCTGCTACTAGCACTACGTCAATCATTTCTTCTAGTTCTCTCATATTCTTAATTGTATCTAGTAAATTCAAGCTATGCTGGTGTTTTCCCTTTCCCTCAGTCTTGCACTCCATGATGCACTCCTTGAAATTTGTAAGTAAGGTTTCTTTGAGTTTAGCTTGATTCCTGAGGGGCTATTTGTATTTCTGATTACTCACAAATCAACAGAGATGCCATGAAACATTCCTGAGGGTTAAGAAAAGAAGCAGAGGTTTTGTCTAAGAAAAAAATGTCTCCATATTTAACATGTAGCATTAGTGCTGAGAAGTATTTACAAATAAATATTATACATTTGGAACAGAGCAATTTAAGACAACTACTTTGTATCTGAAAAAGACTTTGATATGTAAATCATCGATTATTAACTGCTACCACAGCAGTTTCTAATCACCAGTGGGTTTTCCTCATCCTGCCCCCAAAGACTGGAGAGTCTAAGAATGAAGGAAGAAAGAAGTAAAAAGATAAGCACATTTTGAAGTTCCATTTTTAGTTATCAAAAGGGCCACCCTGCAGGCTGAGGGTACAGGGGTATTAGTTAAAATCATTTCTAAAGAGATGCAGTGTTTCACGTAGGTTATACTCAGCCCCTCCACAACACACAACCATATGTCTAACGACTAATCCATGAGACCATGATTAGGGCTACACAGACCCTGAAAGTGGGATGACGGAAACAAAGTCCATACTCTTATTAAACTTCCATGGGGGAAATCATTCAGACTGGTAGGTAATGAAAATTTAATTTCTACTGAGCTTTAAAGCACAAGCCAATGACTGCTGATCTGAGAATTCATGATATTTAAAACCTAAACCTAAATGTGTCCTCCTTCATTGCCCAGCTTTTCTTTGTTCCCCATTTCACAGCAGCACAGACTGAATTGCTTCTTGCCTTTAAAAGCCCTAGTCTAATTAGAGCCCTAAGTCTCTAAGCTGGTGGTGTCACCTTCGCCTTCCCCAGGCGATGCAAACAGGAGATTTCAAAGAAGTTAATTAGCTGCTTTGATTTAAAGAAAGACATTCCCAGAGCCAGGAGCTCTTGTGAGGAGAGAGTCCTAGTCTCTATATCTTTTCCGGTTCTCACTTGGCTACAAAGCTACAGGCCGGGAGGACAAATGGTGATAGTGGCATAGTTAGCGCTTGAGGAAGAAATGTGGCAGTTATAAGAACAGGAACACATTTTTCAGTTGGAAAGGGTAGTGAGTCCTAAATTTCTATAGCCCAGTAAAGAATTAGAATTTCATGAGAGATCTTCGTTTTTTTTTTTTTTTAAGGGTTGAATTAAATTTCACTTCAAGAAACAAGTGATATGCACATGGCAAGGATGTTTAATGGTAGAGTGACAAATAAAGACCCAAGAAGCACCGTGAGAACATGATATGACAACCATCTGAGCTAAGAACCGAAGTGGTCATGAAAGTCTACCAGCTGGACACTCTGGCATTGCTTTTTCAGTTTTACTTCCATAAAGTTTAAAGCTTTCTTGGAGATGGTTTTCTGGTTAAGAGCAAACCTCTGATTTAGTTATTGATTTTTATTTATCTATGACTACCCAATTATGAGCAATTAAGAGATTGTTATATGTTTGAATTCTCTTATGTCCACTATGACTATCCTAAGTCACATTATATAGGTGTCCCGACACATAATCATATTAGCTATTACTTGGGGCTAAAAAGAACCTAAGCTTTTTTTTTTTCTTGTTCAGATCTGAGAACTAAGCCCAGAGTATCATGTGTGCTAGACAAGCTCTTTACCATGGAGTGACACCCTTTGACCAGAACATAAGCCTTCTTTTAAGGAAGTAATTTTTAAAAAAGTCTAGTATTTTATTTGTATTGTTGTATAAGAATCCCTCGGATACCAGTGTTCATGATGTCAGAAGGCCAAGTACACTTTTCAAATGGGATGCCCTTGATGTAATGCACCACAAGCAGTTTGATCAGCTCCTAGACTGCTGATCTCCGTAATGTTAGAACACAGATGCTTGAGACCCAAAGTTTATGATTATAATCCTACTATTTCCCATATGTAAGATAGGAGCCAAATTCTACCTGATGGAATTTTTGGTGCTATTTTTTTGGCTATTGTGATAAAAATAAAAAAAACCGGCATCACTACTTTCAAGAAATTCAAATTAAATCACTAATGAATCTGTTCATAAACATGCTATAAGTGGCTTAAATTTTTTTATTAATTTATTTTCCAGTCCAATTGCAATTCCCTTCCCTCCTCCCAGTCCCACTACTTCCCCTATACCCCCCCCCAACCAACCCAGTATCAACACACTCTGGGATATCAAATCACATCAGGACTAATTGCTTCCCCCTTCACTGAGGCAAGACAAGGCAGTTCTGCTAGGAAAATAGGATTTAGAAGGAGGTAACCTAGTCCAAGTCAAAGATAGTCCCTGTTCCAATTGTTAAGGGATCTACTTGAGTACCAAGCAGCCCATCGGCTTATGTGTAGTGTGCCTAGCAGTGGTCCATGCATGTTCTTTGGTTTTTGGTTCAGTCTCTTTGAGCTTCCTTGTGTCCCATTTAATTGGCTATTGGGGTCTCCTTGATCTCTCCAGCTCCCTCAAACTTTCCCCTGATTCTTCAAGACTCCCTGGCTTCCCCCTAATGTTTGGCTGTGGGTCTCTGTATGTTTCCATTTTCTGCTGGATAAAGCTTCTTGGATGGCATAATTTTTTTAATTTTTTATTTTATGCCCATAGGTGTTTTGTCTGAATGTATAATTGTACACGGTGTGTGTGTGTGTGTGTGTGTGTGTGTGTGTGTGTGTGTGTGTGTGTGGTACCTACGGAGGCCAGGCAAAAGTTGTCTGATCCCCTGGAACTGGAGTTACATACAGTTGTAAGCCACATGTAGACACTGGGAATCAAACCTGGGTCCTCTGGAAGGGCAGCCGGTCTTCTTAGTTGCTGAGCTATCTGTCCAGGTGATATCTTATAGACTTCATGGTGGATGATGCTGAGCTTCCCTTAGTATCCAACTCACCTTCCCTTGGTGTGTCTGGGGAGGGGTGGTCCCCACATCCCTTACTACTGTTAAGGACAGGCACAACACCCAAAGGTGCCATAGCAATGAAATTCAGGTGGTGGCTCCATGGCTGGGATGTCCATATAGTAAACACTGTTGCAGGTATGCCCCTGTGACCAGCATCAGGACAAAGCAAACTCAGAGGAGGCAGAGTATCCACAGCAATGGGTTTGAAAATGGGTTTTATATCAATACTTTATAGTTTTGAGACAGTTTAAGTTGATTTGAATTGGGAATACTATTATTTGTAATCTAGAATCCTCACTTGTATAAATGGCATTTGAAGAAATGTTGAGAAAAGTGGCTCAAGATAGCTGTAATTATGTACATCTCTGAGTTGAAGTCTTATATTTTCAGATACCATACTGTCAAGTAGGAGAACCATCAGACTCCCATATCCTTATATTTTCAGATACCATACTGTCAAGTAGGAGAACCATCAGACTCCCATATCCTTATTCCTCCGTCATAAAAAGCACCAATCATAAGCTGGGCATGGTGGCACACACTTTTAATCCAAGAACTTCAGAAGCAGAGGCAGGAGGATTTCTATGAATTCAAGGCTACTCTATTCTACATTGTGAGTTTCAGAGCAGCCAGGACTACATGGTGATATCTTGTCTCAAGAGGAAAAAACCCACGAACCATGTAAGATACTCTTTTCTATTGGCTTCTCATGAAATGGCCAAGGATTATCATGGGAACAGACTGAATTGTCAATTCCATCTGACCCCAAAGTCTGCACCCTAATGCCTTTTAGTGCAAGGGCTGGAAAAGCAGGGCTAGATGGTAATATGCCAAGCAGGCCATCTGGGTTCTGTCACAACCACTCAACTTTGCTCTTATGGCACAAAAGCAGTCACAGGAAAAATATAAACAAATGAACATGTCTGTGTTCCAGTGAAATGAAATTTGGATGCTGAAATTTGAATTTCACAGATTTAACATGCCCTATTTTCATGTGTCATGAAATATTATTCCTCTTTTGACTTTTAAAAGCTATTTAAAATTATGAAACCTGTTTTTAGCTCATAGACTTTGCAAAAACAAGTGGCAGGTTGCCGACTGCTCTGAAGCTATAAATAAATCCACTCTCAAGACTGTGAGTAGGACACTAACCTGTCTGGGTGACTAATCTCTATTTCTTATCCTAAATTCAGTTGAAGAGTTCTGGAAAAGGGTTGCCTCTGCTTTGGAAAGATCAACTGTCCATATCTATATCTATATGTCTATATCATCTATGTCTATATTTAAACTCTTGAACAAATGGTATATTTGAATGTGATTCCTCTTTTTCAAACATTGGCTTATACAAATAACAGTAACAACAACAAAAGCCTCAATTTACTTTAAAACAGAAACAACAGTTTCAAACACTTTGAAGAATCATTTACTATGAATGTTTTAAGTGGACATACACATTTGCTAAGTATCTACTCCTTCTAATTGGTGTTTATAGACCCTGAAAGGTATTCTAATTGCTTTGGCTTTACAGATCAAATTAATTTGCTGATTATGGGGGGGAAAAGCCTGGATGTCAAATCAGCTCCCACACTTCAAAAATATTCTCAGCATTGTCTCTTTACATTTAAAGAGCATAGAAGGTATTGGTGTGGTGGATGGAGGTTAAGCTAGCTGCTTACTTGCTGTCATCTTATGATCTAACTTTTCCTAAATCTTGGTTTCTTCATCCAAACAATGGCGGTAAAGCATATAAATAAAGTACTAACACCAGTCTTTAGCCCTCAAGTGGGAATAGGAAGATTTTATCACTACAGTGACTCAGCAAACTCAGCACACCTCTACAGTTAGGGACGTGGAGTTGGGCTTGGGTCACTGAGGCCTTGGTCTAACATCTAGTCTACTGTAACCCAGTAATAGAACATGTTTCTATTACATGTTCTAGTTTCTTTACCTGGGATTTCTTTTGAGAATTATATAAGAACAGATGGGAGAACTGAATAAGGTTATGCATGTACAATATGTAATTAGCTTTGTAAAATCTACTTGGTAAAGCAAAGGTGGGACATAACTGCACAGACATGTTTCAAATGAAAATAATTTGGGTGCATATACAAATCACTTGTGGATACAGATACAGCTCATGGAGAGAGCTGACACAACTTTTTCTCATAATGAGGGCAGAGAGTGTGTTCTCCTTTCATCAGCAAAACAAGATTGTATAAATGTTCTCAATGATATCAATGGGGAGTTATTCTCTGCTCCAATTTATAGCAGACTGAACTGATGCATTCATAATAATAGTACCCATAATAATGGAGAAAGATGAGTAGCAAAGATAAATATAAATCACAAGAATAAAGCCTAATTACTCTGCAAACCCAAAATGCATTTACACCCAAGTCCATTATATTTAGTTTAGGGAAGGACACTGCTATAAATTTAATGTGGGGCAAAAATGTCAATTTCTTTGCATCACAAATGTTTTACTTTCACAATGTTTGATTTTATTACCTTTCCATTATCTTTACAGTTGCTACTTTTTCTGAATAACGATTGATACATGACCAAGCTTTCCTTTCTAAGAAAATTCTCCATCTTTAGCAGAAATTAAGTTCATAGCAGCACTAATTTGAAATAGCAAAAACCAACTTAATATCCATTAATAGACTATAATATATTCGCTCAAAAGAATATTATACAGTGGAAAAGTGAATAAGCATGATCTACATGAAAAAGACTAGAATACATGCACATACTATTAATGTGTTTAAAATACACAATATATATGCTGTTCTAATAGAGTAAGCATAGATCATAAACTTCTGACAACATAAATATAAACAGTTGGTGAATTTGGTAAAGGTATTACAGACGTTTTAAATATTATTCTTGGAATTGTTATGTAAATTTGGAAACACCAAAATAAAAAGGTTAAAAAGTATGTATTTTTAAGAACCCATACAACTATACTGGAACAATGAAGAAATGAAGGGTAGTTATAAGCACTGGATACAGGAGAGTGGTTGCCTCCATGAGGTATGGAAGGAATGGAGACAGAGAAGGAAGATGAGTTCAACTGTAGAAATGTTTAATTTCCCTAGCTGGACGGTGAGGACTCAATCCACACTTCACTGTTCTTTATGCTCTTTGTATATCTTGAAAACTGCATTAAATGTGTTTAAAGTAAAAGATCATATTAATATGCAGAGAATAATAGATACATTATGAATTTTTATACATTGTAAATTTACATATCAAAGTGTAGGCAGCCCAATTTATGAGCAATTGGAAAATACAGAAACCTCCTATCTGGTCTGAACGCCAACAGCTTTGAAATCTTTATGGCTATATCCCCATTTCTTTGTTAATTTCTTCAGCATTGGCCCATGTCATAGGTATAGTTATTAGATTCCGAATTGTGATGCATTTATTTCCCCATGAAAGTGTTTGGTACAGTGAATAGGTTACAACCATGACAGAAATGAGCAACATCAAAGCTTTGTTTTATTTATAAAGAATAATTGAAGAGCAGAAAAGTGATTAGGGCAGGGCTCCAAAATCTAGTATTCCTAAAATTGCCTTCAACAGACTTTGGTTAACAAATCAAGAAATGTCAACATTCTGACATCAGAAAATAATGTTCCTTGGGGCTGGAGAGATAGCTCAGTGGTTAAGAGCACTGATTGCTCTTCCAGAGGTCCGAGGTTCAATTCCCAATACCCACATGGCAGCTCATAACTGTTGGTAACTCTAGTACCAGGGGATCTGGCACCCTCACACAGATATATATGCAAGCAAAACATCAATGCACATAAAATAAAAATAAAATATAATGTTTATATTAAAAAAATAATGTCCCACTTCCAATGCTTAAAACAAAATCCTTAAGAAGGCCTTTTAAAAGTCAGTGACTACCATGTAGAAAATTATTACTTCACATTTAAAAAACTGATCAAGGGCCTATTTTCACCTTTACTCATTTGTTCGAGCTTGTGGGATCCTTGTAATCTGGCTCCTCCCACCACTGCCTGTCTCATTTCCTGACTTTCTTTCCTTATAGTTTTTTGTAGCATCAAAACACTAACAATTCTAACACACAAATGTAATTCTCTGTGTCAGGAATTATCCCTGTTCCCATGTCCGGCTCTTCAAAATTCAGCTCAGGTATCACTTTCCTAAGGGCTTTATGTTTATGCCCTTCTCTCTTCTTATTGACTGTGACAACACGTGGCATGGGAGAGTTGCTTGGTATGGTCGTCTGATCAAATTGATGCTTTGTTTAGTACTGGATCATTCCTAATAACCTTACTCCCACCCTTTGTCTTTTTAAACATGAATACTCTATTTGCATGTACACCTGTAGGGCAGAAGAGGGCATCAGATTTCGTTATAGATGGTTGTGAGCCACCATGCGGTTGCTGGGAATTGAACTCAGGACCTCTAGAAGAGCAGACAGTGCTAACTACTGAGCCATTTCTCCAGCCCCACCCCCACCCTTTGTCTTAATATTTTTGAAACGGGGTCTTTCTAGGTAGCCTTAGCTGGCCTCTAATTTGAAGAGATCTTGCCTGCCTCTGTCTCCTGTGTGCTGGGATTAAAGGCGTGTGCCGCATGTCTGGCTTTCTCTCTTTGTTTTTGTGTGTACATGTCACTTTTGGAGATTTCCATTTGCTTAAGCCAGGCTTTAATATTTTAAGTTATTATCCTTTTGTCCTATACAATTCTTCCAGAAGACTATATTCCCTTGCCTATAATTGGTTGCATTGTTACATTTACTTCTCACTTAATTCCTGGTCATTATTTGCTGTCTGAAACAGAGGCCTCATTCTTGGGGAATAGCCAGCAGAAGCTTGCAGCAGCTTCAATAAGCAAACTTGAAATAGTCCCACATCTATTGGTGGGGGGGAGTAAGGTATGGCAACAAGGGGCCCTTCATTCTCACGTGACCTCAAAAGCCAGCTGCTGATTCTCAGATGGCACATCTGGCCACCCTTACTAAGGACCTAAGTGTCTTCTCCCACCTCTCCCCTTGTAGATTATTTTACAGCCATTTAAGTTTGCAAACCCTGGTTTATAACATAACACTCTCTTACTGTGTTTTGTTTTTGCCATCACCAGCTTCCCCAAGTCCTGCTTTTACCAGACTAAGCAGGAAATCGCTCTGAACAGGCATTCCACCCTAAATATACTCAACTTTCCCGTTGTTGTGCTTTCCCCGATTTGTTTAATACTAATAACTCACCCTCAAACATACGTAAGGCTTGTAATAACGAGTCACAGAGATGATCAAGACAAACAGACTTTCTCTTCTCTTTCCTTTGGTGCGCTCACAATGTTTTGCGTTCACACAGTTCTTTATACTTTTCCGAGTGCTTTAATATGCATTATGGCTCATTAGTTTCTCTTAAGAATCATGTGGGGAAAATGCAAGGCAATTATATTCCTGGCTTTAAAGTTAAGAGAGTTGCCCAGGGATACATTCAGCGCTGATTAAATTTAAACGAACCGAACCCTGCATTATTATGGGCTCCAGGAAGGCAGGAAAGCCATTACCTCGATGGCATTTATAGCCCAGCGGGGACGGAAAATAATCAGCCGGGTCATTTAGGCAAGGGCATAATCATGGAGACCACGCAAACGAATTACGCCTCAGGGAGAGAGAGAGAACCAGCGGTCGCTGACCCCCGCTCCGGGCGACCCGAGGGCGCGTCCCCTCTCCAGGCCCCTACTCACTTGCTGCCGCCCGGACCCCGCTCGCTCCGCCGCGATGGCGCCGTGACTGGGCACGCCGCGGGGTCCCGAGGGCGCGGCCGGCGGGCCTGAATGATCACACTACCCGAAATGGGCCGGTGCGGACAAGCGCTATGAATAGATGGAGCGAGGGGGGTGCGGGGGACAGGCGGCGTCCCAGCAGGGGATAAGGAGGGTGAGAGAGGCCACCCTGAGGTAACAGGTGCTCCGCCTCTGAGCCGGAAGCCGCCCGGCCACGCGCCACAGTATGCGCCTGCGCGGGGCGATCCCGCGCCGGCTCCACACTGACTCCTTAGCGGCCCCTCACCCAGCATGTGCTCTGCGCCTGCGCGGGGCGATCCCGCGCCGACTGCCCACCACAAGGGACCTCAGGCAGTCACTGTGCGCCTGCGCAGAGATTTCCCGCGCCAGCCCGTACGCTAGGGGCAGGAACGGTCTGTTGGGAGCCCCAAAAAGATACCTTCTAAATGAGATTTTGGAAATCGGATCTCTTAAGGTGACACATCTTTCACTCAATCTTTAAACGTTGCAAAACTCACCCAAGCCTGCCGTGTGATCTCATTGAGTAGGGTTGCTGAATAAAACACAGGAACCCAGTTAAAGATAAAATTCAGACATACAACCTGTGTTTTTTTTTTTTTTTTGGTAGTATAATATGTTCCAGATATCACATGACCAATGCACATTTAGAAGCAACTCATTGTTTGTTTGGTTCTCTATGTTTTTATTTATTACGGCAGGCAGCTGGACCTGAGCAATCAGCTCCTGATGTTGTGAGGCGGGGTAGGGGGAGATTACCTCATAGTGGAAAGTGCTCCCTAATCCTGAGGAAAAACTAATTCTGTTCTCAGCTGAGGATGCTGCAGGATGAGACACTTTCCCTTGAGAAGTGTCACAGTACATCTAAGTATTAAGTTAGCTGTTTTAAAACAAAACAAAACGACTTTAGTGTGGAACACACTTTTGGTACATTTCACTGCTGTGGAGATCAAAATTCCAAAATGTGTTCTCAGTGCAGTGGTTTTCAACCTGTGGGTCGTGACCCCCTTAGGATTGAACTACGCTTCCACAGGGGTCACATATTAGATAATCTGCATATCAGATATTTATGCTACAATTCATAACAATAGCAAAGTTACAGTTATGAAGTAGCAGGGAAAATACTTTTATGGTTAGGAGTCACCACAACATGAAGGTCTGTATTAAAGGGTCACAGCATTAGAAAGGTTGAGAACCACTGTCCCAGTGGGTTAAAATGAAGGTGTCAGTGGGGGTGTATTTCTAGGAGAGAATCTGTCTCCTGGGTGTTTTACAGTTTCTAAAAACTGTTCTGATACTTTTGTTCTTTGTTTTTTGTTGTTTTGTTTTGTTTTGTTTTGTTTTTGTGTGTGTGTGTTGTTTTGGTTTTTGGAGACAGGGTTTCTCTGTGTAACAGCCCTTGTTATCCTAGAACTCACTCTGTAGACCAGGTTGGCCTTGAACTCACAGAGATCCATCTGCCTTTGCCTCCCCAGTGCTGGGACTAAAGGTGTGCACCACCATGCCTGGCCTTGTTCTGATATTTTTGTGTGTGATTTCTTCCTTTTAAAAGTCAGATTCAGCTGGGCGGTGGTGGCGCACGCCTTTAATCCCAGCACTTGGGAGGCAGAGGCAGGCGGATCTTTGTGAGTTCGAGGCCAGCCTGGTCTACAAAGCGAGTCCAGGACAGCCAGAGATATTCAGAGAAACCCTGTCTCAAAAAACCAAAAAAAAAAAAAAAAAAAGTCAGATTCAAACTGGGAGTGGTTGGGCATACCTGTAATTCCAGTACCCAAGAAGTGAAGGCCGGAGGATCAGGAGTTCAAGGGACGGTTTGTTTCACAGTGAGTTCAAGGCTAGTTTGGGGCACATGAGACACTAACACCCCTCTCCACCCCTCACAGAGATGAGTCTTTCTCAGGTTGTATCATTCTGGTGCACACTTGTCTTTTGCCTTAAAAAAATCTTTATGGTAAAATATGTATAAAAATTTACTATGTAATCATTTTAAGTGTTCAATCTAGCATCTCTAAATATATTAACAATGCTGTGTAACTATTATAGTTTAGATGTTGACGATCCTCCAGAAGTTTGTATGTTGAAGGTGTGAGCCATAGGGTAATGCTATTGGGAGGTGTTATGACCCTTAGGATGTGGGACCTGATAAGTCCTTAGATCATTGGAGGGCATGCCTCTGATGGAGTCAAGAGGACCTCAGTTGGTCTCTTCCTTCCTGTATAAATCAAGCTATTTGCTCTGCTACTTTGATTTGCCTGCCAGAGCTCCAAAATAATGGGTTCACCCAGTCTTAGGCTGAAACTCTCCCACTTGAAACAAAATAATCTTTTTTTTTTCCGTTGTAAGTTAACTATCTCAGATATTTCACTATAGTAGCTGGTAATACAACCGCCATCACCATTTCCATTTCCAGATTTTAAAAGTCATGCCAAACAAAGTCAGTTACATTATTAGGATGTAACTCTCCATTTTTCTCTCCTCCCAATCATCTCTATTCTATTTTCTGCTTGTATGAATTTATCTTTTACACACTTTATATAAGCAGAAGCATATAATATTTGTATTTTGTTACTAATTTATTAAATAATGCCCTCAAAGTTCATATATTATGTATGAATTTTTTTCTGTTTTAAGACTCAATATTACTCTATGTGTTAAATGTATACATATTGTATTAGAAATTTTTCTTCCTTTTTTTTGAGAGAAGAACTTACTATGCAGCTACTACTGCCCTCAGACTCATCATCCTCTTGGCCTCAGTCTCTCTTAGAACATTTTAGTATTTTTCTTGCATGTGTCTGTATCTTCAAGTAGATATTTTCAGTTATTTGAGGAAATTACTCTCCTTTTTTTCAAAAGCATCCCTTGATCTGTTAGCTCCATTTAGATCCTTCTACAATTATTTTCATTCCACTTTTGGTTTTCTTTACAGGAAATCAGTATGAAGCAATCTCGGCTTGCTTTGAAGCCTTCTTTAATTTCCTTGTTGGCTGTTTTATTTCACCTTTTATATTTGTTTCAAGAGGAAGTGGGGTCGTGTGAAAAATCAGAGCTTGGCATCTAGAGGCCAATTTAGACCCTGCATTTTATCCCTAGGAGACTTTAGATGATCCCAAAATACTTATTTGCCAAATGATTAATGAAGTGTTAATATTTAGCAAACATACCGGTACATCAAACAAACACTAAGAGCTCTGTGACTTGGTTCTTGGGTGGCCTCTTGCATGTGTGTGTGTGTGTGTGTGTGTGTGTGTGTGTGTGTGTGTGTTTGTGTTCATGTGTGTATGTATGTATGTATGTGTGTTTGTATATGTATGTGAACACATGTTCACATGTAGTTTCAGGTTCAGGTGGATCTCTGTGGGACAGTGGAGCTTCTAGCAGTTGCTATCTTTTCTCTTCCTTTCTCCCTCCTTCTCTCCCTCCCTCCCCCCCTCCTCCCTTCCTTCCCTCCTTCCTTTCTTCTTGCTCATTTTGGTCCTTGTTGGTTCTTATCTAAAAGGTACAGAGCATTCTTGTCTGTGCCTGGCATGTTGTGCTCTCCCTGCTTAGCTTTGCACTGTGGCAATTCATAATACTCACAGTATTTCCCCTCAATACTAATCAGTTTTCTGTCACTTAACTATATAGTGGAGATATATCAGAGCAGAACCACTTGGGTACAATAAGACTACTTACTTGTTTCATGGCCTGGAAGTAAAAGAATGACAGGAAGAGACTGAGGTCCTACAAATTACTTTGAGGACACACCTCTAATGATCTGGAAATCTCATCCTAGGCCCTACCTCTTAACATTTCCATTGCCAGCAGGGCATGGTGGTGCACACCTTTAATCCCAGAACCTGGGAGGCAGAGGCAGGTGGATCTCTGTGTGTTCAAGGCCAGCCTGGTCTACAAAGTGAATCCAGGACAGTCAAGGATACACAGAGAAACCCTGTCTTGAAAAACCTTAAAAAAAAAGTTTCCATTGCTAATTAAATTGTTTAACCAGTATTTGTATTATCTTTAATTGGTTTGGCAGTGTTAATCCTTAACCTGCCATTATAAATGAATACACACAGACACCACGTGGATCTCAACAAGCCTAGGCCTGGGTTGTGCAATCCTAGCCCATCTAAGCTAGCTCATAATTCTATTACCCAATATAACCCCATATATACATACTCCCCTTTGGACTATTATTCTACACACTAAGCCGATGTTCCAGGCCATGTGGAAGGATCTTCTTTAATCTACCCCATGGTGTGTCCTCCTTGTTTACTCCTGGCTTCTTCTCTGGCAACCTTCCTCTTCCCCAGATGCTCTCTATATCTCTAAAAGCCCACGAACCTTAGTCCTGCCTACTCTGTCTTTGCCCAATCTCCAGGCCTCAGCATTTATTTAACCAATCAGAGTCAAAGCAAGTAGCATACAGCAAACAGGACCAACCAGCATTTAGAATGCTTAACACCACACCATCAGCCTCTAACTGTACCAAACTGTGAGCAAACTTTCGCACAGGCCTTTGAGGACTTTCCAGATCTGAACTGTAACACACAGCAACCCTGACACATTCCTAGGCCAGGACCTCTGTCCTCTTCACCCTTGCACATTCATGTGCTCAGCTCAGGGAGGGATCATGCTTCCAATGAGTGTAAGACAAACTGCTACAGCAAATTAAGGTAGGCCTGGAGCTGGGGCTTCCAATGTCCTGACCTGACTCTGTTCCGTCCTGAAAGTCACTTAGATTCCTGCAGGAGAACAGGCAGGTAGTAATGGGTCTATTTTATATAAAAAGCTGGTAGGAGGATGAAACAGTCCTGCTAGTGAATGTGAAAGTGCTTAATAAATAAACTATAAAGTCACACCAAGTCATTTTCCTCTGACAGGCGTGTGATATTAAATCAAACGCTTTCCCAAAGATCATGAAAATGGGCTTTTGTGGTTTTCCTCAGCTCTTATTCTTGAGAATGCATTCCCTTTCTTAATAAACTCTATTTCTGTTTCTAACCATGTGTCTCTGGTGTGAACCTTTCTTTGCCTTGGGACACAAAAAGTCTGGAACCAGTTGTCCTAAGAACTCAGATCTGTGACTCAGCCCTGCTAAGCATCTTCTGTAACATTTTGGACTTTTGTGCTCTCCTTCTGACCTTCATGTCTAACTTAAAAGGCACACATTTCTCCATATCTCCTCTTCCTGGCAGTTGCCAAGATTTTCAGCTTGCCTATCCTTTTATTTGTCTCTCAAGCTTTAATAAAATTGTCCTTGATCTTCAAAAAGATCTTGAAAATGGAACAGAAAGCTATCTCTTATTCATAATCTATTTCATCCCACTGTGAGCTAGATATGGACCATACTTCTTTTGTTGGCTTTTCCATTTTAGGAGTCTATCACAGTGAAGCTCAAAGAATGGAGTTATTACCAGTTTACTAAGCCCCACTGTTCCATTGCTGTGAGCACAGCCTATTCAGACAGCCTTTCCATGCTGAGGACATTTGAGGCTACATGCAAGTTAATCACAAAACCTTCTGGAAACCAAATTTCTCTGGTTTGGGGCTATTTCATTTTTCTCAGCCGTGAAATCCCCAAATCCCAAGTATATGAATACTCTAACTCTGCTTTAGTCTGGTTCCAAGCAGTGTCTTGTCTTGACAGAAGCATGATGAGTTGTTCTTGTTTGTTGCATTATTGAGCAATAATCCAGACAGCCTACATATTGTTTGACCTTTCTTACAATTCTTTAGAATGACAGCCCCTGAAAGACAGAAGCAAGTTTTTAACGCACATTTGCCTGGGTAGGAGCTTTTCAAGGCTGCTAAAGAGACTCCAGTTGCCAACTCCCCGGCTCCTCCTCTTTTCTTAGTCTACCTTCCTCAAATATTGCTCTCATCCTGCCCTGAGATAATTCACTGCTACCTCCAAGCAGTGCTGAAGACAGGATACCAAGCCTTTGTGTATCACTGTGATTAACTGTGTATCACTGACTCTGAGTTTCATGACAAAACCTAGCTGCCACGGGGCAGGGATTGGGGAATTTAGTTTATCCTGGATAGCAGATTTTTTTTTTTTCTGTTCAAAAAAAGGCGGATACAATATTGTACCTTGTAAGTACGTAACATTGTGTCCCATTCACACTCTATAACTCCAACATTTATTTTGCTTCCCATAATGCCTTGCACCTCTCCTTTCTAGTTGTTTTCAAGTTTAGTTTTGCATTTGTGCATGTATTTATGCAACTAATGGCTTCTCTCTATAAATGCTATGAGGGCAAGGATTTCTACTTTCAAGCCTAACCCAAAGCCTGGCGCAGAGTAGATGTTTGATAAGCTGTAGGATAAATGGATGTATGTAATTAGGGAGTCCCTTGTTATTTCTGGGGCCACTTTGTGCCTTCGACAAAACACACTTCCCTGGTGTGTTTTATCTCCTAACTGGTAAATAGCTTTAACTAATGTTGCCACAGTGGTTTCAGGTCTCTATCCTGATGGATGGTTAGCTTCTACTGGGCAGAGTGGCCCCGCTCATTACTGCATCCCTGGGGATCAGTACATGGTGGCTCATAGGCTGCCATGGTTTGGATGTTCCCTCTAAAGCTCATTTTAGATTTATTTGCCACTGTAAAGATAATTAGGAGGTATAGTCTTTAATAAGTGATTAGTTCATGAGGGTGCCACTGCCATGGATGGGTCAAGGCCCTTATCAAAGAAGTAAGTTATTTATTGCTGGATTCTACCCAATTTTTTCTCTTTGTCCCATGTGTGTTTGCTTTTTTGTCATGTTATAATAGGCAAAAAAAAAAGTCCAAACTCTGTGGGCCCTTTGATTTTAGAATACATAGCTTCCAGAACTATGAGAAATAAATTTCCCTTCTTTATATGTTAGTAGGTCTGTGATATTTTGCTTTGGCAGCAGAAGGGCTGAGAAAGGAGCCCATCAACTGAACTCATTTGTGTTTGAAAATGAATCCTATGTAGAACAGACTTAAGATTCTTGCTTTCCTATTTTGCTCTCTTGCTCATGTATCTTCTCTTTCAAAAACATTCTTTTTGTGTCATGATCCAGCATTTTCTTTCTACTTGCTAACACTCAGTAGGAGAGAAATTTTATACCATATCACACAAGGAAGGCATGTTCCACCAGTGCAAGTCATTGGCCCCAGCTTCTTCCTGAACTCCTTCTTCTGTTCTAAGTTTATCCTTGCAGAGATTGGACATTGGAATTGGAAGAGACACCTGTGTCTCCATTCCTCTAGTCCTTTCACACATTTATTGAACACCCATTCCATGCCAGGTAAAGCTAGATGCTGATCAGCTGTGGACAAAAAGGACACAATTCCTTGGAGATTATAATCTGGTGAGATAGTAGATAATGGATATGTAACATCTGAATTTTCCCTGTCTTCTACTTTCATACAAAGCTGTTTGATTTTTCATAGTTTAAGACATTTCAAAAATTTTTGTTCCCTTTCCTGCCTCTTTTAGAACCTTTGCCTATATTTCCTCTTTGCTACTAAATTTAAAATGTGTGACCTGCACCTGTGGAGGTCATTTCTGTAGCTTCCAATCTCCCTTCCTCTGTGCTTACTGTGCTAACTTCCTTCCATGCCCTTTCCCAACTGTGGTTTTTCCTTCTTGGAAATGCTATGTTCCTTCATTGACAATGATTTTATGTCATAGTTTTGCTTGGATGATTTTTATTTATTTTTTTTTTATTTCTTCAAGTTACATCTCAATCAAATCCCCTCCCTACTCCCCCCTCCAGTCCCACCCTCCCACTCTCTTCCCCCTCAACCCCCCCATCCCATTCCCTTTTTTAAAAGTTTAAAGTATATCTTCCCCCCCCCCCAACAGCTCCCCCTTTCAGTCCAACAAATGGCTCTTTCTCTTATAACAATAAATACAATACAAAACAACAAAAATAATTGGGCCACAATTATGAGAGTTATAGGGCTTAGCATACATTCCCAATGTCCAGTCCATACGTATTTGGCACCTGACTTTAACATTCTGCTATCCAACCATCTCCATGAGTTTAGAGTTCTATATCCAACTCGGCTTTCATCCTAACTTGCATCACAATTTTAAGAACATCTTCTTAGATCCAGAACACCCTCTTAATTCCTAAACCACTCAAAATTTAACTATGAGACTCTAGGTATCTAGTCTTCAACCACCTCAGAGACCTGAGAGGGATAAATATATCAGGTTATACAGGAAGTGCAGAGCCAGCAGCTTCCAAAACTAAGAAATGACATACCAGTGGCTGCCTGGACAGTTCCCATTTTCTCTCCATACATTACAGCATCAATCTTCAGCTGTTTGGCCCCATTTCTCTGACAGACATTGATTGTAAAGCAGGAATTATGAAGGACTTGACTACCCTGTCTTGGTTGAGCTAGGCTGTTGACTTACCTGCTTCCAAGTTTTGTCCTGTTTGGACAGCTTTCTGTCTACAGTTGAAACAAGGGATTTTTCTTGCCAAGAGATAGGCTTGCCACTAATTCAACCCTCTCCAATTAGAGATTCTTTGATGCTCATCTTCTACTTGGAGTAGAATAGGGGGTGCTGTCAGGAGCTGATATGCCTTGATATAAAAAAATCTTAAGTTAAGAAAACATCTTTGAATGCCATATTCTGCAGATCTCTTGAGGTTTTTGAAGACCACCTATCTATCTCTTATAATTGGATCAGCAAATGTTGCTTGTCTCTTAGCAACTTGATTTCTGATTAGCTTAGAAAATAACTGTGATAGACTGTCCTAGTACCTAACAAAATGACATGTTTGAATGACTATTGTTTGCATTTCTTAATTATCCTAAATGGTTTATGACAGTTGGTATCAAAAGACCAAAACTTCACATTTCATTTTTTTTTTTTTTGGGTTTTTTCAAGACAGGGTTTCTCTGTTTAACAGCTCTGGCTGTCCTGGACTCGCTTTGTAGACCAGGCTGGCCTCGAACTCGCAGAGATCTGCCTGCCTCTGCCTCCCAAGTGCTGGGATTAAAGGCATGCGCCACCACCGCCTGGCTCACATTTCATTTTTAAGCATACCTAGGTACAATACCTTAAAAAGAGTTAACCTTAATTTTGTATCAGTATACAAAGATCAGTACCAATGTGGCCAAATATAATCTTAATTTTGCATCAATATACAAAGATCAATACCAATTTAGCCAAAGATAATCTTAATTTTGTATCAATATACAAAGGTATAAGGGGGCATATTCAATAATCTGTCCTTTTTTCTTTATCATTCCTATCGTATGTCTATATTGCTTGGATGATTTAAGAGATTCATTATGCCATCAAAAAATTGTACCCATTGTACTGACTGGTTTTGTGTGTCAACTTGACACAAGTTAGAGTCATTAGAGAGGAAGGAGCTTCAGTTGAGGAAATGCCTACATAAGATCCAGCTGTAAGGCATTTTCTCAATTAGTGATCAATGGAGGAGGACCCAGCCCATTGAGGGTGGAGCCATCCCTAGTCTGGTTGTCCTGGGTTCTATAAGTAAGCAGGCTGAGCAAGCCAGTTAGCAGCACCCTCCATGGCCTCTGCATCAGCTCTTGCCTCCATGTTCCTGCCCTGTTTGAGTTCCTGTCCTGATTTCCTTCAGTGATAAACAGCAATGTGGAAGTGTAAGCCAAGTAAACACTTTTCTTTTCCAACTTGCTTTTTGGTCATGGTGCTTCATTGCAGCAGTAGAAACCCTAACTAAGACACCCGTGGACTGGAGAGATGGCTCAGCGGTTAAGAGCAGTTGGTGCTTGCGATGGCTAATCTTTTTTGTCAACTTGACTACATTTGGGAGAGACTGAAAAGGAACACCTGAGAGAGATTTTTTTCCTAGTTGGGTTATTTGAGGTGGGAGACCCACCCTACATCTGGATTATTTGAAGTCAGAAAGTCCACCCTAAATCTGGGCCACACCTTCTGGTGGCAGCCCACATTAAAGGGCAGGAAGAAGGGGGCTTTTGCTTTCTGCCTGCTTGCCCTCATTCTCACTTGCAAACTCATCTCTCCTGAGCCCTTCTTCCTTCGCTGGTGTTAAAACTCACTTCTTCTGGATTCCAATGTGGACTGAAAACTGCATCTCTCAAGGACCTCCCTGGGACTCCAGCACCAGATGGGACTGCTGAGATATCCAGTCTCAGGGACTGAACAGCTTCCAGATCCTTGGCCTTTCTATCAGGAGGCAGCCATTGTTGGGCACTCAGACCACAGTTTGTAAACCACTCTAATAAATCTTATATATATATATATATATATATATATATCACACTGCACTGCTCTTGTAGCGGACCTGGGTTCAGTTTCAGTTACTTTTCTATTGCTGTAACAAAGCACCATCACCAAGGCAACTTATAGAAGAAAGAGTTTATAGGGGGCTTACAGTTTCAGAAGTTTAGGGTTCATGGTTGTCATGGCAGGGAGCATGGCAGTAGGCAGGCAGGCAAGTGTAGCACTGGAGCAGCTCACATCTACAAGCATGGTGGTATGTGACAGATACCTGGAAATGGTATGGGCTTTTGAAACCTCAAGACCCACTCCCAGTGACACACCTCTTCCAATAAGACCATACCTCCTAATCCTTCCCAAATAGTTCTACCAACCAAACATTCAAATATATGAGTCTGTGGGGGCCATTTTCATACAAACCACCACATTCCACTCCCTGGCCCCTATACATTTGTAGCCATATCATAATGCAAACTGCATTTAGTTCAACTTCAAAAGTCTCCATTGTCTTTCACAATGTCAATACAATTTAAAAGTCCAGAGTCTCTTCTGAGACCCAAAGCAATATCCTAATTGTAACCCTTTGTAAAATAAAAAAAAGCAAATTTCATACTTTAAACACACAATGGTACAGATTATATACTACCAATCTAAAAGGGAGGCATCTGAGCATAGTGAAGAAATACTGGACCAAAGCAAGATTGAAACCCATCAGGGCAAACTCCAGATGAGGTGTGGCTCCACATCTTATGTCAAAGGACTTAGATATCTCTTTTCTTCCAGCTTTGCTTATTGAAAACCACTTCTTTCTTGGGCTGCTGGTTCTACTCCATGTCCTCAGCTCTTGGCAGATGCCATGGATCTGCCATCTCCAACATCATCTGCATGTTCAACACAATCCAGGCTTCACCTTCACATTTTCACACAATGGCCTCTCAAGGCCTTCATGCAGGGACTCCCCTCTCACATGCCTTTTCTTGGTGGATCTTCTTAATCACTGATGAAGATCCACAACCCCTTTATTCTTCTATTCTTTATGTCTCTAAAGCCAGAACCATACTCC
>CAJQZJ010034271.1:1367437-1449822 GCA_907164525.1 Lophiomys imhausi | reverse complement strand
GTAGCTCTTTAGGAACAGACAGTTCCTTAGCCACCCCTCAAAGCAAATTGCAGGATTAGCTAGGTGGGGTACTGCCCTAAGGACACTACTCCTTTTATTTTTATTTTTTATCTCTTTTAGCACATACCAAGGCTCCAACATTAAATTACGTGGTGCTCTTTTTTCCTCTCAAACTGTATGTTTTGTATTTCTTTTTTGCACTACTTGCTTGTTTTCATTATAGACCTATGTAAGAGTGATTACTAATAACCATACAAAAGAGTCGATATTATGCTGTCTTAAA
This sequence comes from Lophiomys imhausi, assembly GCA_907164525.1. Taxonomy (NCBI): domain Eukaryota; kingdom Metazoa; phylum Chordata; class Mammalia; order Rodentia; family Muridae; genus Lophiomys; species Lophiomys imhausi. The sequence continues at coordinate 1,449,539 of CAJQZJ010034271.1, read as the reverse complement.
ATCTCTTCTGCTACCAACATTAGTTCAAAACTCTACAATTTAGCCTCTGATTCTTAGGAGAAGGGCAAAAAGTAGCCACATTCTTTGCTTTGTATCACAAGAATGGTTTCTATCTCAGTTACTAATATTGTTCTTCTCTGAAACCTCTTGAGCTGGGCCTCTGTAGTCCACACTGCTCTCAGCATGATTGTCTTCTAAGCTCCTACTAGGATTTTCTATTAACACCACTTACAGCATTCAACTGCTTTCATAGTCCCAAGTCCCAAAGTCTTCTTCATTCATAAAAAAAAGTATATATTCAGACTTGTCACAGCAATAACCTATCCATGGTACCAACTTCTGTCTTTTTTACTGCTGTGACACAGCATTAGGACCAAGGGAACTTATATATAACTGTAGACGAAATATAATATAAAATAGAGAAGAAAGAGTTTATTGGGGATTTCAGTTTCAGGGGATTAGAGTCCATGAGCATCATGATGGGGAGTACGGCAGCAGGCAGTTAAGTGCTAGAGCAGTTGTACCAAAAAAATAAAAATAAATAAATAAATAAATAGATAAATGATGCAACTGGTAAATCTTCTCATTAAAAAGCAGATATAATTGACAACGTATCTCAAGTCCCACATTCCCAACTCTTCCTCCCACAGGCATTAATTAATTTCAAGTTTCTGGAGTACTCTAGAAATATACTATTATGGGGAGTTCTCCAGAAATGACCACTCAGGCACAATTTATAGCCAATTGAAAGTCTTTATTCTAGCTGGGACTACATCCAAGTGTTCGGGGACCTTGGTGTAGCCCAGAGTGGCCAGAACACAGGATCTTTAAAGACAGAATCTGCATCCTGGTGTTTCACTTGACAGCTGCCTGGGAGTGGGGGTGCTTCCTAGAAGCAAACAGTTTAACAGAGGCTAAAGAAGTGGTTAGCTGGAGGGGTTTAACAGACGCTAAGATAGTTAGGACATCCTGATCTTGGGTTCCTAGAACAGAGTTCTTAAAATAGAGTAATTTTCTATGGTATTCTCCATCAAGGAGATCTAATTCTAGTTAAACTTGAAATGGCCTTAGTAAGGATACAAGATGAAGCCGGGCGGTGGTGGCGCACGCCTTTAATCCCAGTACTTGGGAGGCAGAGGCAGGCGGATCTTTGTGAGTTCGAGGCCAGCCTGGTCTACAAAGTGAGTCCAGGACAGCCAAGCATACACAGAGAAACCCTGTCTCGAAAAAACCAAAAAAAAAAAAAAAAAAAAAAAAAAAAAAGAATACAAGATGGAAGAACTTCTGCACTGTCTTGCCCTGTCATATTCACTAATTTAATACATGGAGGTCACCAAGATGTTTTCTGTATGGAACTGAGAATAGCGTCAGAAAGATTAGCCAAAAAAGTATTTTGGGAGTCTAAAGTAATGTGTTATGAGAAAGACATGATTAGTAAAGAAATGTGTAGAGGGAGAAATAAGGTGGCAAGTATTAGAGAGAGGTTGGAGAATGAAAGGCAAGTGCAGGGTTAGTGAGTGACTTTCACTAGGGTTCTTGCAAGAATGAAAACCTCTATGATGGAATGAGGTTACTGAGTTGGGGTTGGAGCAGACATCCCCCCACCCCTTATGAGTTTAACGTTGTTTGAGATGATCAGACTATTTAAGGCAGTTTTCCCTATGCACTGGTCAGGATCTTTGAGGAGGGAAAGGGCTTGGAAAAAACTCTGTGAGAGTCTTGGAGTCAGATATAGATGAGCTTCAAGTAGCATTCATCAGCTACTTGAAAGGACGATGTCACATGTTCCCTCTAGCCACAAGGAAGATTGAGAAATGTAGTTTGGCTCTATGTCTCAGAAGAAATGATTGAGGGAACACTTGGTGATCTCTGTACAGGCCAAAAGAAAGTGGAGGCTTTGTGTGCAGACCAGCCATAGTGGAAGGAGGACATTAGTCTCTGCAGATGATCTAGAAAATATGATTCAGGTTAGAGCATTCAGAAAATTCTGAGCTGCATGTTCCATTTTGGAGAATCAGAATGTGTCATTAAAGATTGTGGCAAAGCCTCCTGCCCCTAGAGGTATTGCAGATGTGGCTGCTTTGTCACATGTGCATCAGTAGTTGGCAGAGAGGAGAGAGGCTATATCTACATTCAGTGTTCTGACCTATGAACATCTGAATGAATAGTAGCCTAACATTCCTGGAAAAAAAGCAAGCTGGATACCAACACAATGTGGGCACTATGGGGTAGCCTGTGATGACTACCAGATCAGTACCAGGCAAGCACCAAATGGGCTCCCAGGACAGGAAACAAGCCAGAAACTAGAACTCTGCCTGGGCCTGGATATGGGGGGGTTGTGGAGACCCAGCCCTGGGGTAAGATCTGGCCCAGATGGGGTCACAAGAGCAGGAGAGGTGTTCCTGCTCCTCACATGCTGCAGCACTCAGGAGAACAGGCCCTGCACTTTGCCTGTGTAGCACACTACAGCTGGTCCTGGATATAGGGATTGTGGGTGAGCCAGCCCGGAGTGAGTGAGCATGGGAGATCCAGCCCTACCTTCTGTCTGCTATGTGGTGGTGTTGGCTAGGGATAAATTCCCCTCCCCTCCCTTTTGGCCTCACCACCATGGGCCAACAGGAGATTTGGACCAGATGGGGTCACAGGAGCAGGAGATCTGTCCCTACCCTTCACATGCTGCAGCACTCAGGAAAGCAGGCCCTGTACCTTTCCATAGTAGAACTGGCCCTGCAAGTGGGGGTTTCAGGTCCAAAAGCAGGGCTTTGAGTTGGCCCACCCCAACATCTACCCCATGGGTGAACTTCTGGAGTACAAAAGAGGCCAGTTCCACAACCCAAAACTACAGGATCTCCATGACACAGGACAGTTACAGCATATCTGAGAGGAGTTCCAGTGAGGTTCCAGTATTGACAAAATAGCAGAAACCAGAGGCCTTGTACCAGGCCAAGGAATCATTTTAATGAACATTTGCAAGTAAAATGTGTAGAAAAAAGGGAATATTGTGGGACACACTGAGACGCACTGCAACTTCCACAATGAGATTTTATTTTTTATGCTGGGACATATTGCAAGGGTGGAGGGTGGGTCTGAGGGGAGGTGGGAGATGAGAAAGAACATGGTGCATGATGTGTAATTTACATAATAAAAATTTTTCAATAAAACACACACAAAGATTCTGGCAAAGCCTGCAACTAAGAAACAAAGCACTTCCTAACTGTTTCTGACTTTGAGAAGATGGGTTTGGGTGCAGATGATGATCCTTTAGGTCACATCTGGCATATACTGGGCAGCCCTGAGAGTGCTTCACACTCAGGCAAAATATGATTATGTTAAGACAGGAGTTTAAGTTTATTAAAAAGAAAGAAGGAAGGAAAGGAAAAGGAAAGGAAGATATTGGTGGAAAGGGAGCAATTCCAAGCACTGGAAGAGAAAGGAAACAGGGGATCTAAGGTTGAAGAAGTTGGAAAGAACAGAAGGCAGATGGTAGGGCAGACATTTTCACTGGGAGGTGAAGAGGAATGGACCCCCCATACTGTAAGGATGTGTAAGAGTGAAGAAATATAGGGCTTTGTGATGACCCCTTGGATGGAAAGGGCTATTGAAAAGATGATGTCTAAAATGAAGCTGTCTAGGATCTCTTCAAGTACTGAGTGTCTAAGCTCCTTTGAAGAATAGAAAATGGATGGAATTCTCCCGAATAGGTTTCACAAATTAGCACACAATTAGATTTGTAACTTAGTAAATCCCTGTCTCCCAAACCTGATCAAAACAGCGGTAAAAGAAATGACAGCCCCATCTTGCTCACTGATTGAACTGCAGTCAGTCAGCATCCCACCTACTTACTCCCTGCTTTGCATCCCCCACCCCTGCTGGAACTCTGATTAAGCCTCCCAGCAGGTGGCAGTGCCTATGATTAGAGGGTTCTGTGAGGCTTGGCGTTTGCATAATGCATTTTGTTCATTCCCTCCTCAATTTTTATGCCAGCTCAGCCGGGAGGCTGCTGTGTCTCAGGACCATTCAGCACTCAGGGAGCTGGTCACAGAAACCCCATCCTCCAATTTCAAATATTTGCACTGCCTCCTTCATAAACTTCTACTTATTATTTTCCTTTTCATCTTTAGGCACTAATTTCAATATTTTCCCCAATTGCATTGCCACAGTAGAGTTGAAAGAAGAAAAGAACAAAGAAAGAAAGGTACTTTTAGACACTATCCTCACTTACCTTTTATAAATTGTAACATTTGCTCATCTGGAGCCTGAGAGTTTCTCTCCTATTGGTGTTTTTGTTGTTGTTGTTGTTTTGTTTTTTGAGACAGGGTTTCTCTGTGTAGCCCTGGTTGTCCTGGAACTTGCTCTGTAGATCAGGCTGGCCTCGAACTCACAGAGATCCACCTGCCTCTGCCTCCTAAGTGCTGGGATTAAAGTCATAAGCCACCACTGCCTGGCTATGGGAATATGTTTATTTCTTCATTTTGAAAGAATTTCAAGAGTTCAAATAAAGTTACAATAGAATTACAATGTCCTCTCACTACTGTTAGCATTCATTGTATTTACTTGTGTCAGTATCTTACGTAATTATAGTTTTCTAATATTTGAGAATTGCTGTAATTTAAATATGGTTTTCCCCAACCAAAAACTAAAATAAAGGCAAGCAAGCAAGCAAACAAACAAACAAAAAACCCAAACCCCAACAAACCCCCTCCTAGAGATGCACTTCTTAAATCCAGCTGTGCTGGGAGGTAAGGCCTGGTGGGATGGCTTTGGGTCATGGGGTAGAGCCCTCATGATTAACAGTATCTCAGGAGAGTTCTCATTCTCTCTGGGGTGAATCAGCTGCTTCTAAAGCTGCTTGTTACAGAGCCAGGCCACATGTTGCCCGCTTGCCTTCTGTCTTCTACTATGGTCCACCCCAGATGCAGCCACTTGACCTTGGACTCTCCAGCATCCAGGACTGTGAGCCAAATAAACCTCTTTTTTAAAAAGTTGCTTAGGTAGTCTGTTATAAAAGGAACTGGACGAAGAAAAGAGCAAACTCCAGACACTGACGTGACCCTCACCCTAGTCTCTCAATTACTTAAACATTTAGTCCTAGGAACAGAAATGGTCTTTTCCATATCCATGGTGTAACCATCAACACCAGGAAGCTTACCACAACCTCCAAAACTATTATTGTGGCATGCACCTGCACAGCCCCCTTCAGTACAATGCCACATACTGAGGCCGAGCCTTTTAAATTATTCAATAAGTATTTACTGATAACTATATTCACTTAAAAACATTTATGTAACTACTAACCCTATGAATGACTACAACCTCTATGACCTAACCACTAAACCTATTGATAACTATAACAACTATTTTCATAACCTTTTAAAGGACACAGTCTCTGGGGCAGGTCCTCAGTCATCAGGATCAGCTCAGGAGTAGGGCCCTTTAATGCACTTAGCAGTCTTCCGGAATATCTCAGATGTAGATCCGTCAGGGTAAATTGGTATGGTGGCTTCCACTTAAATAAGGCTTGAGGCTTTCTTCTCTCTGGGAGACCTCAGCCTTCTGTAAACCAACTTATTTCCTTTGTATCAGCAACTCTACCGCTCTGCCTCAATTTTTGAAGCTGGCCACAGTTCCGTTCAGGCCACTATTTGGTTGGGTCAAACCCCTCTAGACAAAAGCTGAGCCACAGGGTTTAGTCCTTGGCCTTTTGCTGCTTTGCTGAGGCTTTCTCTGCTCACCAGCCTCTTTCTGCCTCAGGGAGATCTGGCTGTCAGTCCACCAGCACTTTCTCCAGCAGATGATACAAACTACTCATTGTTTCTAGCATGAGGACTCTCTAGCATCGGAGCTGTCTAGCATGCTCCCCCCCCCCGCCCCCCGCCCCGGTCCATCCACTTGTCCTGGCTTCGGCTTAATCTGAGCTCTGCCCACTTAGCAGCTGAGAACAATGCCAGTCCATAAACCTTATTTTTAGTCCATAGTCTCTCCCCATTTCACCTGGCTTCATCCTTGTTTTTAGTCCATAAGCTGATAAGCTTACAACGTACAGTCTATAATAGAATTGCTCTCACTCTTACGAATCTTCCCCAGTGCAGTCCATACAGTGCGTTTCCCTGTTTGGTCTCCTTTCATGTGGACAGTTCCTCAGCATTCCTATGCCTTGAGTGACCTAGATGTTTTGTTTGAGTTCATGCTGGCTATTTTAAAGAGCTATTCACCTTGAGTTTGTCTGCTGTTTGCCCCTGCTGAGATTCTGGTTAGGCACTTTTGCCATGAGTTGGTTCCACCGTGAAGAACAGAAGCATCTTTCCTGAGGCTGGTGCAAAGCACAATGACTAGCTGCACAAAGCAGTTGTGCCTTCCATTGTTAACCTGCTAGAGCAGGGTCACCTTGCCCAGAGCTTTTCGCTTCTCTGTTCTTGTGCCAGCGAGGCTTTAAAGGGCTCTCTCTTCCAGGCTGTTAGCAGATTTCATCCCTGTTGATGCCAGTAAAGCCTCATCTTTGTGACTTAGTTCTGGAGGCAGCAAGAAGCTTCAGACAAAGGGTCCCTGTCTGGGTTTGCATCTTAGTTCTACTACTTACCTGCCTCCTCTTCTTGAGTAAGTGTCGCTGGGGGCATTGACTTTGACTTCCTATGGATTTAAATATGATGTACTTAACAAGTCAGCTTGCAAGACTACCAAGAAGATCAAATAGGATAACACATAGAGTGACAAGCCTGTGGTACACAGCATGGGGTATACTATCTCTGACTTTTCTTTCCTTCCTTCCTGTTTCTTGTCCCTGGTGTTACCCAGTGTTGTGACACCCACACAGACCCTGTTAGTACAGAAGCACATGCCATCAATTGAGCAGTGGCTGCTTATGGTTTCTTACTCAGCCCCTGCCTGGAGTGACCCTGGGCAGAAAGAGTGGCCTTGGCTAAGGTTTTGCTTTCTCCCTGAATGTCTTCAGCATCCAGTGGCTGGAGGTGGAGGGGTGCAAAGGCTCTCAATTAGGATAGCAGTGAAGGGCCACCGTAGCTCCAGAGCCTTCTGTGAGGTCAGCAGAGCTCTGGGTTGCAGCTCAGCTCTTCCCTCCTGCTGTTCCTGCTTCCTTGACAGGTGTTGTCTTGTACCCACCCCACCATGCCACCTGCACTCTCATCTCAGACTCAGAGACGATTTCTTGGGGAGCTGACCTGTTACATGGGATCACACATCTGCCATCAGGTGTTTGATTTGTGTAGGGGTAAAAAGCTACATTGAAAAATATGTCTGATTATAAGAAGATACTCTCTGGGACTGGAGAGACTGCTCAGCCTTTAACAGTACTTGCTGTTCTTGCAGAGAACCAGAGTTTGGTTCCCAGCACCCATACCCAGCAGCCAATAACCACTTGTAATTCAGTCACCAGGGGATCCAGTGCCCACTTTTGACCTTGGTGGGCAGACACACACACTTGAGCATGAAAATGTGTGCACATGTGCGTGCACGCACACACACACACATACCATATACACATAAATAAAAATAAAGTTAATCTTTTTTTAAAGAAGGTATATTTAATCCAGAAAAAAATGAAGAAAGAAAGTAAAATGTATTTGAAGTTCCCATGTTTTTTAAACACCCTCCCACCCTTCCAAGGGCATGTGTGGGAGTGTGGAAAGTCCTCTCTGTAGATGGGAACCTATGGTACAAGCTGAGCTGTAACTATGATGAATGAAGTTGACGAGTCCTTCAATGCCCACTGTCCTTAATTCCTATCTTAATAGCGTCCTTTCATGAGTGTGACTGCCTGAGGGGGGGGGGGAGGACTTCTTTACAGCTAGATATGACCATATGACCTACTTGTGGTTAGTAGCATGTGAGAGGAAGTGGCATGGGCAGCTTCTGGGACATGTCCTTGAAAGAGGGACTTGCCTTCCCCTTAGCAATGTTGTGTTTCCCAAAAAGTCATGTGATTTAGTCTCCAGAGTGATACTTGGAGAGTTGATAAACCATTGAGAAATGAAGTCGACTGAGAAGTCTTTGTCATTCATTATGTGTGCCTTTGAAAGAGGCAGACCCCAGCACTAACTTTTTCATTGTTCCCTGGCCATGAGATGAATGGTTTTGCCTTGCCTTGTACTCTTGAAGTAGGCTCAAAGAAATAGGGCTAGCTGATCATGGAGCAATACTATAAAATAATCCTTTTCTCGTTATAAGTTGATTATCTTGGGCATTTTGTTATAGTAATACAACTGACAGTACAATCCTTTATCCTTTCCACTGTTGACAATACTAAAAGGATTTTAGTATAAAATGTCTAGTGATTTCTTGATTTATTTATGTTAAAGGTTGTATATTAACTTCATGTCTGGGTAGTTGGAGTGTTAGATTTCTTATATGGGAGTTGGAGTATGTAACTGATGTTTGCTACTTTATGGGTTCTTCTTTTTTCTACCCTTCTCCACCCTTTTTCTTCTTCCCTTTCAACCCCCTAATGCTAGACATGAGACAAAAAAAAAAAAAAAGAATAGAGAGGAAAGGAAAGAGATTCCTGAATAAAGTCAGGGGTCAGAAAGGGGCATTGTTATTGTTAGATTACTTCCTGCTGATTAGGGCTGTCTAGCTCCTTGGAACAAGTTTGATCTTCACTGTCAGGATATCTAATTTCTTGTTGTTGTTACTGTTGTTTCTTCTTTACACATAACTACTTAACAAATTGCAACCAACAACCAACCAGTAAACCCCAAAAATCCACACTGCTTTTCTGGGCCCTAGCATTTATATACCCTCTGAAAAGTCCCCAGAATTCCAAATGTGATACAATTGCAGAAACTATCTGCAGCTGGCAAAATCACACCTCTACTAGAACATGAGGCAAATCATAGTCAGCTGGTAGGACAGTCCAAAGCATACCTGGCGGGGGGGAGGGGGTTGTATGTAGCTCTGGTTGTCCTGAAACTTCCTTTGTAGACCAGGTTGGCCTCGAACTCACAGAGATTTGCCTGCCTCTGCCTCCTGAGTACTGGGATTAAAGGCATGCATCACCATGCCCAGCATTTCTGTGTTTTTAAAGAAACCAAAATACTTACTACAGGGTTGACTAAGAATTGTACTGTGTTAGGGTGATATGAAAGCTGTTTGTTTTCTATTTCTATTTACTGCTCCCCATAAAGTCTGGTGACATCCCAGATGAGGGCATTGTCACGTATACCTGTCTTTGTTGTGTAAACCTTGCTCTGCCTAATTTAAAGTTGATTGGTAGAATAAAAACTGGCAGCCTGGATTGGGCAGAAGAGAGTTAGATGGGGAGAAGGGTCACAGGCTTTTGGGAAGAAAGGAGGAAGCCACAAGGGAAGAAGAGAGAGCAGGAGAAAGAAGAGGAAGGAAACATTCGATGGGCTAGATGAAAAATCATATCTCTACATGGCCTGGAACTCCAGCATAGCGTGGAGAATAACAACCCAAGGGGACATATGTATATATTGGGGCTTTATTTGGGGAATAGAATTAAAAGATAGCTTATATGGGCTAAAAGTGCACAATCCAGGCTAAGGCTTATTAAAATCCATCAGGTATCTGTGTGTGCTTATTTATAATGGGCTAAGGGATAACTTTGTCACCCTAATAATCATAAAGTATCAATTATAAATATTAATATTTCCTTCAACGTGTGGCACCCAGTGTGGGGCTTGAACTCATGACCCTGAGATTAAGAAGTTTATGTTCTATCAACTGAACTAGCCAAGCTCAGTTGTATTTCCTACAACAGCACTGTGCTTAGGTTAAACTTTAGATGCCTGTGAGGTACCAGGTGAGAGTTCAATGGTAGCATTGGAATGTGGGACTGACCCTATGTGGCAAGAGGCTTTCTTTCCTTCTCTCACCTCTAAACTCAGAAGTTTTTATGAACAATTGTTTTTCAATTTTCCTTTGGTATTCATTTTTTAAAAGAATGTATTTAATGTGTATGAGTATTTTGTCTGTATGTGTGTCTGTGTACCATGTCCATGCCTCGTGCCATGTTGGTGTTAAGATTAGAATCCTTGTCCTTTGCAAGACCACCAAGTGCTCTCGACCTCTGAGCAGCCATTTCACCAGCCCCTGGTTTTAATTTTTAAAAGCACTTTAGTTTATGAAAATACTGTTTTCAAGGACAAAAATTAAGGGAATACAAACATCATGAAGAAAAAAACAATGATGGCCTATAGATAACTGTTGTTATGGGTGGTTCTGCCCCTCCAAGCCTTATGATATGATAAATACTGTAGTTTTCCTTGTGTTGGATTTGTATTTTGATTTTGTTAATAGAATTTTTAAATACAGAAATTTAAATTTCTCACATAATCAGACTTATCCCTCTTTCCTTCTTAAATCAGGTAAGGTTCACAAATTTAGAAGATGACTCCCTCAACACATGCATTTGAAGTTTGCTAAGGCATTCTCCATGCTCTTTCGTACTGGTGTGTGTGTGTGTGTGTGTGTGTGTGTGTGTGTGTGTGTGTGTGTGTGTGTATTAAAGTTTTTGTTTTACAGCACTGGGTTCTGAACCTAGGGCCTCATTTCTGTTGGTCAGTGCTCTACCACTGAACCACATCCCAGTTCTTACATTTAAATTTTCAATAAACCTGAATAAACTGTGGTAAGAGAGCCTCCACTAATTTTTTCTAAGGGCAGTTCTTTTATTATCGTGTATTAAGAGTTGGTGCTGGGCTGGAGAGAAGCTCACAAACTGATACCCACATTCGACAGAGGATTTCCCGTGCTTGCTTCGCTCCTCTTTTCAGATGTTTGCTCTGCATTTCTGTCAGAACTAGTGACCCACTGTCTACCTGACCCATCTACTATGTTCTTTAAAAGCATTTTGGCATGCCTCTGCAACCTCAATAGTGAGCTCCAGGTCAGCCTGGGCCACCTACTTGAGACCCTGTCTCAACAAAACAAAGTACAACGACAAAAAAAAAAAAAAATTTAAACATGTATTTTTTTGTTTATATCGTGGTCTGATCCAGACCATACAAAAGGCACAACAGCAGCCATGGAAGCAAAGCTCTTGGCAATCGTCCTTAGAGAACAGAGGCCTCACCCATGAACGTGCACAGTGTCTCCTACAAGGAGTCACACCTAAGTTTCCATCAGGTGTTCTAATGTTTATAACATTATAACAGTTTATATATGGTTTTTGATGTCAGTAGCACAGACAAGACAAGAATTTATTGGACTGCTTTTCATAGCCAATTTGAAAAATTTTAAGTGCATTAACTTATTTTCATGTATGTTTGTGTTTCCCCTGCATGCATGTCTGTGTGCTATGTGTGTGACTGGTGCCTGCAGAGGCCAAAAGAGGGCACCAGATCTCCTGAAACTGGAGTTACAGGTGGTTGTGAGCTGACATGTGAGTGTTGGGGACAGAATACGGATCCTCTGTAATAGCAACAAGTGTTCTTAATTTCTGAGTTATTATTTTACGATTATTATCTTTGTAGGTTATGCTTGTTGATCTTGGGATGATTTTTATTCTTCTGAGAGATTCTTAGAAATGGGATTTCACAGACAAAAGCCTTTTATTCTTAATTTTCAGAGTTTTATTATTGGCATTTCCTCTTCTTTCTTGCTGTTTTTTCCTCAATGGTTAATATGTATTCTTGTAAAATGGCCTTTCCTTACCATCCCATATTTGGGCAAGACCTTCCTGTATCTGAGTTTGCTACATATTCATATATCTGCTGTATACATTTCTCTCTGTCTTTTTTTTTTAAGATTTCTATCCACTTGTTTAAAAAAAAAACATACAAGTTTATTTACTTCTTCACTTTATATCTGGATCATAGCCCCCTTCCTCCCCTCCTCTGGGTCCCACCCTCTGACCCTTTTCCCCTTACCCCCTACCCTTCTCCTCAGAAAAGGGGAGCCTCCCCTCCCTGTACCCTCCAACCCCAGAACATCGAGTTGCATCAGGACTGAGCACACCCTCTTCTATTGAGACTAGGCACCACAGCCCATTAGGAGGCAAGTGATGGAAGGGAATGTGTCAGAGTCCATGTCAGAGACAGTCTCTGCTCCCTCGCTAGGGGACCACATGATGACCGAGCTGCCCATCAGTTACATATGTGTAGGGGTCTAGGTCCTTTTATGTGAATGTTGCTTCACAGGTTGCTTTCCACATACAAGGTCAATTTGCCTGCTCCTTTACAGGGCGGGGGTGTGGTTCACTGAGTGCCAAAGCATCAGATACAGCCATGTGCCACAGCACAACTGTGCTGAGAGAAATACATGCACATTTGGCTGCCATGTTTCAACAGTTTTGACAACAGGACAACAGTTTTAAAACTGAGGAAAGGTTTGTTTTGGCCCATTGTCTTGAAGGTTTCAGTCTATGGTTAGTTGATTTTGTTGTAATTGGGCCTGTGGTGAGGTAGCACATTAAGGTGGGAGTATGCGCTGACCTGGATTAAAAAGAAAAAAAGGAGCGGGTCAGTGTCCTACTGTGTGCTTGAGTAGCACAGTCCTTGGTGGAAACATCTCCTAGTAGGCACCACCTCTGCTACCATGGGCTGAGGCCAAGCCTTTAACACAAGGGTCTTAGCTGGATGCTTATCCAAATCACAGCATCCCCATGCATACCATTACCCAAAGTCTTGGATGGAAGACCACATATTGTAGTGCCTTTGAGGGCCAAGGAGGCTGGAGGCAGTTTTGTTTTGTTTTTTGTTGTTTTGATTTGTTTTGCTTGGAAATAAATCTAAGCTAAGTGTTGGTGAGCGAGGAAAGGGCAATCATATGTTCCTTACAGACTTGTCCCACCACATGGTGTGCCACCATTGGCTCTGGGTTTCCCGCCAGTTTGCCAGCAAGTGAGCTATGAACTTTTTCATCTGTGTGACTTTGCTTTGTTATCCATCAGTCTCACTGTGGCTGCTGCACTCATGTGGCTGTGTAGAGCTTGGCTTATGAGCAAGAAGAGTTAAGGAGGTAAGGAACGGGCAGGCAGGCCCGAACCCAGGGTTTCTCTGCAGCACTTGCTTGGGTCCATCACTAAGTTCTAGAAAAGACCCAGTGTTGGAGATAATAGCGGAAGAACTGTGGATTGATTTTAAATGGACTTGTGAGCCTTTGTTCAGCCTGAAAAGTGTTTTCATTGAAATTATTTCTGACCTGCTTTGTGGCTTTCCACCCCCACTCCCTCCTGCCCCTGGCCTTGAATCTTTCAATCCCTTCAATGAGCTGCTGCCATGAAAAGGTGACTAACCACTGGGATAGGGCATTTAGGGCCAGGATGGTGAGATTCAAATGTAACTGTGCAACTGACAGAATGATTCATTGCCTTGTAGGTCCTTGGAAAAGATCAGAGTTTCTCAAAGTGTGTTCCATGGGCTGATATGAATCATACAGATGTCCTAGGCACACCGAGTTCTCAGGGTTCCAGGCCAAGTTGGCTTAGGAAATGCTGAATACTAATACCCCCTCTCGGAGCTGTACAATGTACATTAGCATATTAAAAGTTCTGAGCAGTACAGCCGTAAAGAGTCCAGTTTCAATTCTTCCCACTGATTAAGCAAGTTTATTAGTCCCAGGAAGAAATTTCTTTTAAGCCAAACAGGTTTCCCTTAACACCAATTTTGGAAAGGACTCAGGACACTTAATGGAATTTTCCCTCTTTCTTTGGTCATGGAGTCCCAGCAACCCATTAGACTGTGTGTCAGTGTTGAACACAGCAGCTACCTTTTAAAAGAATTGCAATCAAAATCCAATTCCTGTGAGTTTGCTTATTTGTTCAAAATGTCATTGGTGTGTTTAGATGTATTATAAGAAGGGAATGGTGTGCCTTTCAATCCCCACAAGCCATTTGTTAATTTCCGAAAATGACCTTCTAATGTACTCATTGATTATTCAAACAATAGGTATAAAGTACTCCTGGGTCTGCAGTTCTGTGCTATGTGAGAAAATGCTGGAAGGACTTCGGTTTCGTGTGGATACAGCAGAGAACTGAGAGAGTATGAGAAGTCCATACATGTTGTGTGGTTCTGGCCACTCTATGGGCACAGCTGGTCTGTGTTGTCTCCATGTTAGGTGGCCAAGGCGGGGAAAGTTCCATCCTAGGCCCAAGAGGGTATGGCTCAACCAGGAAATAGGCCCGCATTTCATGACAATTGTCCAAGACACTCCAACCCAGGCCAAATCCAGCAGTGGCAGTTCACAGTGGCAGCAACACTGCTGTGTAGCATGCCACCTCAAAACTCACCTGGTTAACCTACGCCATGTGCTGGTGCAAGCAGGCTGTGTTAATACCATCTGGGCTCCTCTTTGGCTCTGCTTCAGGATGAAGAGGCTCTTGCACTTCGGGTCAAAGGTCAGTGGGGAGCATGTCTGCATTACATGTCTCTTTTTGCATCAGTGCACCAGCCAGGCATGTTTTGGAAACAGCAGAAGCAAAGATGGCAGATCCAACTACACAAGGACTCTCAGGCCTCTGCCAACATAATTATCTGAATTATGTCAGAGGGTAGGACAGATAACCAGTCTGGTAACACAGGTGCAAGTTACACAGCCAAGGTCTGTCTGGATGTCCTCTCACTTATGACTTAGGAGCCAGTGACCCAACTGACTTGTATAAAGGACCCCGTCCAGGAGCCACACAATCATAGTATTGCCTCCCTTTCAGAAGGATGTTTGATAACTCAACACCAGCTCTATGAAGAAGTTCTCTCTGGATCCAGTGGCCCCTGAGAGTGGGCAGCTGATTTTGTCTTTTTTGGGGGGGGGGAATCTTCGCTTTTAATGGCTGAGTCATCTCTCCGGCTAGGCAGCCGATTTTGAATAAAGCATAGCAGCCCAGGGATGAGATTAATTTCACTGTCATCTTGGTGGAGATGTCCAGATAGCTGCTGGAACCCTGTTTTCTGTTGTCTAGGGGAACCTAGATGGACTCAGCATTTGAATGCACAGACTGGATCAAGATGGTCCTCCTTGCCTCCATTAATGGCCTGCAAAACAAAAGAGAAAAGAAAGAAGTGTTCTCTTGTTCTTCCTGGGCAGAGCATCTATCTTCTCTTACTCCTGGACATGACAGCCCTAGTCTTCAGAACGGATGGAAAATTACATCATTGAGTCCCTTGGCTCTAGGGCCTTTGAACCAGGACAGAACTGTACCATCATTTGCCTGTATCTCTAGCTGCAGGTGACAGATTGTAGGATTTCTTGAGCACTGTAGCAAGGAGGGCCTACTCCTGTCATTACCCATTACTCATCCCTCTGTCTCTCTTTAGCTCTCTCGGTCTTACCTCTGTCTCTGTGTCTTCATCTCTGTCTGTGTTTCTGTCTCTCTCCTTGTCTTTGTCTCTATTCCTGTCTCTATCTCTCTCTGTATCTGTCCCTATCTTTCGATCTCTGGCTCTATCCTTGTCTCTGAGTCTCTCTGTCTATCCTGATCTTTGTCTCTGACTCTTACCTGTATTCCTGTTTCCAACTCTGTCTTTATCTATCTCTCTACATCTCTGTATCTCTAGCTCTATTTTAATGGTGAGCCCTGGCTAACAGCAGGGTTGGAAGTCGAGCAGATTGTAGTGATTTGAATGAGACTGCCCCTCATAGGCTCAAAATGGGAACATTTGATCCCCAGTTGGTAGTGCTATTTGAGGAGGTTCAGGAGTTTCGGAGTTGCTGGAGGAAACATGCCTCTGCTGGCAGGCTTTGAGTGTAAAGATGCTCACCTGTTTCCAGTTTGCTGTCTGCTTGCAGTTGAGAATGAAAGTTCTCAGCATCCTGCTCCTACTGCCATGTCTACTCCTTGCTGCCGTGCTTTCTTCCATGATGGACCCTTATCCCTATGGAACCATAAGCCCAAATAAATAAAGTTGTATTTGGTCATAGTGTCACAGCATCAGAAAATAATTAATACTCAAGGGAAGTGATCCCCCAGCCTTGCATTGTGCAACCTCTACCTCTAGCTTCATCTCCAGACAGCTAAGGTTGGGCTACAGCTGACATAACGCACAATGCCTCTCTAAGTACTATAAGTCTGTATTCTGACCCCCCTAATAATGTTGAACCCCTCCTGATGGAGTTCATGGAAGGATGGCCTCAACTAGCCAAGAGGTGACTGGATACTTTAGGAAAGGATTAAATGTTGAAAACATTTGGTAGCAGACCTGAAGCAAAAACAAGGAAAAAAGAATAGAAAAGAGTGGAGGGAAGATTCCTTATCAAATGGTCCTTCTTCTACTCTGGGCCTGGCTCTGTGACATGCTGGGTCAGTGGATAGTGGTAGATGCAAGGCAGGCAGAGGCTCATAAAGGTCTGTTTGCCTCCTATAGGTTGTCCTTCTGGCTGTGGGAAATCCTTGTGCCTCCAGGTAAGCAAGCCCAGACTTGCCTGCTGCTGATCCCAGACATATGGCCTCTGCCTCAGCCAACTTCAGTGAGGCCTCTTCAGACCAGCCATGCTGCTGACCCCACAACTATTGATGTGATCATCTGGTCCTCACCAGAGGAGCTGCTCAGGGACCTAGGGACTGTGAGACATAACGTTCACCTTGTTAAGAGACTGAAGCTTGAGGTGCTTTCTGAACAGATGGAGAGTGCTTCTCTACCCTGCATCCTACAAGCAAGGTTAGTTCTGTGTGCCCTGGCAGCATTAGTGAGCAGGGTAAGCATGTGGATTATGTAGCCTTTAATGCTGCCAATCATTTAGTCTGCAGTTAAGCAAAAACAGTGTTGGTGAATCCGTGGGTAGGGAAAAGGAGATGGGGATCAGAGAAAGAGACAGGCCATTCTATTGTTCTTGTTCTGTGAAACCAATGGGAACTGGCAAGAGAAATAGGAGGCCATAAGTATTAAGTAACTGGGTGAGTTTAAAGCTACCCAAGTACAGAATGCTGATATTCCTGGTAGGAGAAGAACTGCAGCAAAGAGTAAGAGAAATGAGTGGTAAGATCATGGTTGTCTTAATGGTTACTACATATAAATGTTATCAGTTAAGCTGTGTGACACATTCTGATATCAAAGATCTTTATATGTGAAAAAGTTCAAAAAAATTTACAATGTCGTATGTAAAAAAGAATAAAAGAAATCACAGAACCAAGATCAAATATGTCACACTGATAAAAAAATAAATATAAATCACTCATTAGAAGAAAAAGATTTTCAAATGAGTCACAAAGTAAAATAGAAAAACTGAAAATACAAAGATGGTTGAAAATACTCCAAAAAAGTGCTTCTAAATGATGGGTGCAAACAGGTATGCTGTGTGCATGTATATGTGTACCCATGTGTTTCTGTGTGCATGTTTATGTGTGTACCTGTATACATGTTGGTGTGTACATGTGTGTCTGTGTTCCTGTGCATTCATGTGAGCATGTGTGTGTACATGCATGTCTATGTGGGTATGTGCATACATGTATATGTATGTGTTTGCATGAGTGTATATGTCTGCATGTGCATGCATGGTTGCCTATGTGTGTCTTTGTGTGCATGTAAATGCATGTGTATCTATATGTGCATATCTATATATGGATATTCATGCATCCATGCCTGTGAACATGTGTGCCTGTGTGTGTAGATATATGTATGCACCTGAATATGTGTGTGTATCTGTGTGTGCATGTGTATAAGCATAGAGGTCATGACTTTAATATCAGACAAGGTAAAATTCAGATTAAAAATTATTAAATAGAACAAATTTCAGCACCATATATTAATAAAGGATAAAATTCATGACAATATATCTTCTGTAAATATCTATGTATCCAGAAACACAGTAACTTCATTAAGCCCTATGAAAGAGCTTTACAGAGAAATAGAAAAGAAACACTAAGTAGACCTTAGTTCATCTATCTCAATGTAAGGCAGATGAAGCTAACAGAGTTATACTATTAACTCCACTAAATTGTTATGTCAATGCCATTAAATATTCTGTAGCCTTTATAAATAAAGATAATATAATTCTAAGGAGAACATACACAACATGTATGAAAAAGTAGATCACATTGTATGACTACATTTCAGATACCACACAAAGTATGTGTGTGGTGGTTTGAATGAGAAATGTCCTTCATATATATATACTCATGTATTTGGTCACTTGTTCCCCAATTGGTGGCACTTTGGGGAATGTTATGGGAAGAGCAGCGTTGCTAGAGGAAGCCTATCACTGGGGTTGGGCTTTGAAAGTTAATAGCCTTGTCTCATTGCCCATTCACTCTTTCTGCTTTGTGTTGGTGATGAAGATCTGATCTCTCAGCTTCCTACCTCCACTCCCCTTCCTCTGTGGCTCCTCTGCCTTTATGGACTCTCCTCTGGAACCATAAGCCAAAATAAGTTGTCTTGGTCATGGTGTTTTATAACAACTAATATAATATGTTTAGATGTGCATAAATATTGGAAAAACCATAAAAGTATAAAAACTTGTTTAACTAAAAGGAGTTGTGAGTCCTTGGGCTTTACCAAATTATTTTAATAAGATAAGCCTTTTTTAAAAGGTGCCAACCAATTCTTTTTTTTTTTTTTAAGTTTATTACTTCAAGTTACATCTCCATCACAGTGCCCTCTTTCTACCCCTCCCAGTCCCACCCTTCCACCCTCTCCCTCTATCCTACTCCTCCGGAGTGAGGTGCCCCTACATATCAGCCCCCCTCAGTTAAGCCCATGCTGCTAGTATTTGCTGAAGGAGGCAGAGGCACGAGTTCAAGGCCAGCCTGGGCCAATCAATTCTTTAACAGCACAACAACCATGATAATCTTGGGCATACATAGGTCTATGTAGGGGTATCTAAGCACGAAGTATAGGCATGTGTGAATGATTGTACCATGTGATTACTCAGTGTAGCTTTCCATTACTGTGACAAAATATCTGAAGTGATCATCTTAAAAGAAGGGAAGGTTTGTTCTGGCTCACTGTTGTAGGAGTTTCCAGGAATGTTTACTTGTCTCTGTGGTTATGGGCCTATTATGGCACAGTCCATTATGAAGAAGCACATAGAAGAGGTGTGTTCACCTTATGGTTGTTGTGAGACAGGAGGACAGGAGGGGAGAGGATGTTAGTATCTCCTCCAAGAGCTCAGCCCCCCCCCCCCAAGCTATTGGAAGAACCTCATAAAGGTTCTTCCATCTTCCAATAGCACTCCACAGTGTGCTAAACCTTCAGCACAGGAACCTTTCAGGGACATTCTAGATCTAAATTGTAGCACATTGTCTGTAGTTTAAGTTTGGGAAGGTTAGCTAAGCGATAAGAGTTTACCAGCCCCTGGAACATGTATCTTTGGATTTTCTTATGCTTTCAACGCTAGCCTCATCATGGGAGACATATTTCTTATTGTTCTCACATCACAGAGTTTGGTGCCAAGATGAAAGTGTAGACACAAACTTCAATCCTCAAAGAATTACATCCTTCTAAAGGGGAAAATGGGAAGACAAGATAGTCAAGTCCTGGAAAATCATTGGTTTCAAAAGAGAAGAAAGCTGGTGTTGTCTAAAGGACACCTGTGGCCATACAACTGCACAGGATCTCACTTTAGATTAGAGAAATTCGTTGCTTTCCTGGAAGAACAATGTTAATTTATTCTACCTCAACTACCCAAATATTCATTAGATTTAGGTCCGTGAACAGTTTAAGGTGCTGTACTTCGCAGGATAGATTTTATATCTGCAGATCTATCCATGAGGAGCCTTTAAGATCTTGTACCTACATGGTCTGAGTGATGACTTCTGAACCATCACATTGGAACAGTAGCTGACTCTTTTTATCTGTTTTTTCCTCGAAGCCACTGGTCTCTTTTTCATGGTTGCAGCTGCTTTGCTGACCTTATTTTCCCACTGGGAATGTGCTCTGTCAGCTGTGGAAAACAAAACAAAGCAAAATGCAAAATTTAACAGTTGCATACATCTATTCAAGAATAACAATGCATCAGGGCTTCTTACATTAAAAATCTTCCATCCACATGTTTCAAAGCCAAAGTGCACCTCATTTCTGAAATACTTGTATAAAGCTTGGGGAAACATTAGCAAGCATGTGTGAACTCAGCAAGCAGATGGTCCCTAATCCAGATGTGGGGAGAGGCAATAGTGTTTTCCAAGTTAATCAGATTTTCACAAACAATAAACATGGTGACTGAAGGTTCTGAGTCAACAAAAGGATCCAGAGCAGAGTCAGAGAGTGATTTAGGAATAGAAGACCATTGTAGAGAATGATTAAGGACTTGAGTCACGCACATTTATTTAAAAACGACTGCATTGTGCCCAGCATTGCGTATGATGGATGGTTAATGTTGCTCATTGTGTTAAACCTTCAGTTCAAATTTGCCCAGCCATAGCAGGTGCCCAAAATATTACTAAGAGCTTTCCTGACTGCCTACCTGTAGCATGGCCTTTTATTTTCATTTTTAACTTCCACTGGAGATTGGGAGGACTATATATGATTTATTACCACTTTGAATGCAGGAGACCAATAGTTATAAGAAAACTATCTGCTGCAAATTGTCATTACTTCACCTTCATTAGGGAATGTTATCAATACAATTCATGCTGGCAGCTATTCAGGAGTCTCTAATTCCTCCTGCATCTGATCTTTAATAGGCTGTACAGTTAGAAACTATTTTTATTACATCATAATGTTTATATTTTGCAATTCCTTTGAGTTCTTTGGGGTTTTTTGTTTGTTTGCCTGTTTGTTTTGGTCCAATGGCCATTTTGTAATTCTAGTGTCTGAGGAAGGGTTCAGAATCAATAGAAGATTAAGATGAATAGAATGTGCCCTCAGATGAGACTGGCTCTTAGACAGTAGCTGGTGGGAAAAAGGAGGAATTAGGAACCTAAGTTGTGGGACTGACTCTGTTTTAGAGGAGCTCAAAGGGAGAAGGGCAGTAATGTATTATTTTATTTATTTATTTATTTATATCATTAATGTAGGTGCATGTGTCTGTATGTGGGTATGTACACGTGAGTGTAGGTGCCTGTGGAAGCAGAGGTGTCAGTTTTCTTGGATCTAAAGTTACAGTTGTCTGTTGGAGGAAGATCTAATACTTTGGTTCTAAAGGGATGATTTCAATGCTGAGATCTGGTTACTGCCCCTTCTGAGGCATTTGATTGGTTAATAAAAGTCGCTGATGGCTAATTAGCTGGACAGAAAGAGTATAGGAAGGTAGGACTTCCTGAGATGGAAACAGGAATCCTGCGGTTTAACAGAAGAATCTCTTTCTGCCAGGAGACAGAGAGGCACACATACGTGTTTGATAGCTCCGGAAGGTAATAACAGGCCACATGACTGTTTGGGAATTAAGTGATCTGGGTTAACTTAGATTAGCTAGTTGAGAGTCTGCTCAGCTAAAGGGTAAGTGTTGAAACATTAAAAGGTCTTGGTGTATTTAATTATTGGGAAAGGGCCTTGGCCAGTCAAAGCAATCCAGGCCCATCTACCTTCCACCGAACCCCGGTGGCTGTCCCTCCAGGCCGCCAGCAGTCCCTCCAGGCTGCCAGCAATTCTGGTGGTCTAATATAATAGTTTATAATTATTAATAAGTATCCGACAGCTATCCCACCAGCTTCACCGCCAGACCGCACCACCAGGCTGTCCCTCCAGGAATAGAGGCTTCTAAGGCAAGTCAGGCCTGCCGATCTCCCACCAGACTGCCAGCTGCTCCGCCAGCCAAATATAATAACTTATAATTATTAATGAAGATATTAGTTAACAGAGTTCAGGCTGCAGGTGCTGAAGGCCACCCTTGGTCCAGGGCTTTTTCCCCAGGACAAGTCAGGCCTCCAGTTAAGGTGAGTCAGGCCTGCCGCCCTCCCCCTAGCCTGCTGGCTGCACTGCTAGCCTAATCTTCCAGTTTATACTTACTAATAAATACAATTGATAACTAAATTACAGTTTCAGTTGTCAGTCATCCAACATGGGTGCCAGGAACCAAGTTGCAAGAGTAGTAAATGTGCTTAACCTCAGAGGCATCTCTCTAGCACTCGTGATTTAACTCTTATGATTGCCTGACACATTACACAGACTTGAAATCTCCTGTTGCTTTTGTATGTATTCACACATTCAGCAGACTTCCAGCCAGTCACCATAAGCAGCTGCTGGTATTAGATTTAACCTCCAACACAGGTTACTAATGAGTGGTCAGAACATGTGAGGCAATAGGCTTCAGACACTGGACAGGGAGTAGCTGAAGGGTGTGACTTCTGAACCCAGGCAACACTCACAGTGGTCTCCATATCTATCTTGTTTTCTGCTTTAAGACTATCTGTAAACCATCATATAATAAAGTTTAGCCAAAGAGCAGTAGTCTCCTGGGCAGAGGAAACAAATAAGTGTGTGACTGTTAAGATAGGGAAGTTTGTGTGTCAGTGCATGAGGGGGAAAGCAGAGAAGCCATCCCTTAATGCTAGGGAAGGGTTCCCTTCCTTTCCTGAGCCAGGCCCTACATTGAGCATGCTCAGGACCACATACCACAAGGCTCCTGGGAAACAGAGTTAGTTGGTCAGAGATTTCAGAAGTCATTCAGTCATGTGCCAGCGACCTAGGTAGACATGTATGACCCTCAATCAAAGCCCCAGAAAGGCCACTTGTTAAACAGGAGTAAGAATCACACCATAGATTAAGGTTGTGCCCCATGAACGCAGACACTGAAGAAGACCCGTGTGGAAAGAACTCAGTGAGTTCACAGTGACGCAGCAGCTCCCTGAGCAGAGCTCAGCACTCTGCAATGGGAGACAACAACACTTACAATCTGTTGGGGTGTTAGGGCTCACAAGTGGCCAGCACACAACACAAAATGATTTCGGTATTTGAAGGAGAAAACATGTTTATCATCAAAGAAGAAAAACAGGTTGTTTTATTTTGTTTTTTAAGGCAGTCCTAGAGAAGAATTAGGTGTTAGGATTAGCACTTGGAGCTTTAGAATGAGTCTAAGGAGGTAGCTCCGTCAGTAAAATGCCTTCCATGCAAACATGAAGACCTGAGATTGATTCTCCAGAATCCACATAAAAATGCTATGTGTGAAGCTGTGTGCCTGTAATTCCAGCACTGGGGAGGCAGAGATAGGAGGGTTCCTGCAGCTTGCTGCCAGTCAGTCTATCTATATTGGCACATTTCAAGTTCAGTAAGAGTCCATGTCTAAAAAAAAAAATTAGGTGTAGAGTGATTGAGGAAGACACTCAACATTGGCCTCTGGACTTCACATACATGTACACATACATGCGGACCCAGACACCCACTCATCCTCCACCCCTCATCACTATTTACACTACACACACACACACACACACACACACACACACACACACACACACAAATAGAAGAGCCTTAAAATAATTGTTATAAATATGTTAAATGCTTGGGAGGTAGAAGCAGTCAGACCTCTGTGAGTTCAAGGTCAGTCTGATTTACCTACCAAGTTTCAGGCAAAGCAAAGGAAAAAAAAAAAAAAACCCAAAGCATGTTAAAGTGAGGCAAGAGAGATTGCTCAGGAGTTAAGAACATTGGCTTAACATAGGACCTGGGTTTGATTCCCAGCGCCCACAGGACTGTAACTCCAGTTCCAGAGATCTAACTCCCCTCTGGCCTCCACAGGAACCAGGCATATATGTGGTTTACAGGCATACATGCAGACAAACACTTAAAATAATAAAAAAGTTTAAATGTTAAAGAACTTGGGGAAACAAATTAATGACATGAGTAAACAGATGGACATGAGCACTATAAATGACCTGATTAGAAATTAAAAACATCTGAAGTGAAGGCCTCACCAGTTGTGATTAGCAGACTAACTAGACTCAAGAAGTCGGAAGGTTAAATGAACACTGTGATGGTTTGAGTAAAAACAGCCACTGTAGGTCCATAGGGAGTGGCACTGTTAGGACGTGTTGCCTTGGAATAAGTGTCACTTGTAGGATCAAGATGCAGAACTCTCAGCTCCTTCTCCAGCACTACGTCTGCCTGTATGTCCCCATATTTCCCACCATGAGGGTAATAGACTAAAATTCTGAAACTGTAAGGCAGCCCTAGTTAAATGTTTTCCTTTGTAAGAGTTGCCATGGTCATGGTTTTCTTCACAGCAGTGGAACCCTAACTAAGAGAAACACAAAAACAGGTTACATAAACTACCCATAGGAAACATAGACAGGAGGAAGTTTTTAAGAAATGGTCAGTGACTTAGGACACTATATCAAATTAATAATTACTTACTTTTTTCCTTGAAAGAATACAAATTACTCTTTTCCTAGAAGGAAAAGAGAAAGAATGAGACAAAAGAAATATTTGAAAAAATAATGTTCAAATATTTTCTAAAATTGACAAAAGACATCAATCAGATGAACCCAGAGTTCCCCAAGAAGGCTCACAGTAAGGACCTGAGTGTACTGAGTATGCCATAATAAACACTAAACAATAAAGGAAATTTTCATTATTTTTAGATTAATTTAATTTCATGTGTATGAATGTTTTGCCTCCATGTATGTATGTACACCATATGTGTACCTGGTGCCACAGAAGTCAAAAGAGTGTTAGATCCCTTGGGATTGGAGTTGTGGATGGTTATGAGTTACCATGTGGGTTCTGGGAATTGATCCAGGTCATCAACAAGTGCTCTCAACCACCAAGTCACCTCTCCAGCCCCAAGAGGAAAATCTTAAATGCAGGCAGAAGAGATTACATTAAGGAAAACAATAAAAAGTAATAAAAATGATAAAAGTAGTAACAGATGGCCTGGGAGAACAATCAGCAGGTAAGCATGCTTCCCATGCAAGCTTCATCTGAGTTAAATACCTGGAACCCAGGTAAAAAGCCAGATGTGGTGATGTGTACTTTTATGGTGAGATTGGAGTTGGACAGGAGAATGCCAGACGCTTACAAGGCAGCAAGCCTGAAACATGCAGTAGGATCTTTTTATGTTCCCTGACATTTATAAGCTGTACCTGAGTCTCCAGTGTGATGTATTTGGAGGGGGGAACTGGGGGGGGGGCTAGAGGTACATTAGGTCATCAGGATGGAGGCTTCATTGTATGATTAATCCTCCTATAAAAGACACATGAGCATGAGATTGTGCTTCACACCCTAAGACAGGCCATGTGAGGACACAACAAAGGAATAATGTCTTCACAAGGGGCCAGATTAGACTGGCACATGAACCCTGGACTCCTTGCCTCCAGGACTCTGGCACATCAATGCCTGTTTATACCACCAGCCTATTAGAGTTTGCTGTAGGGCCTGAACTGACCCAAGACACAGGTGAGGAGAAAAGATCCCACTTGGGAGCCTCTATTTTCTGGAATAGCTGAGGATGCCTAGAAACATAAGTAAGTAAGAAAGATTGGATTTTAAAAATTACTTTTAAAAGTGACTGACCAGTTAAAACAAAATATGAAAGAATAGAGGAATTTGTATATGTACAAGTAAAATATATAACAAAAGTTCGGAGGGTTAGTGAGTGACTAGACAGAAATGACCTATTGTGAAGTTCCTACACCCCAGGTTAAGTGGTAATCATTTGAGGCAAAATGTGACAAGCTAAGGAGATATATCATCCTCAGAGGAACCGCCAAGCACAATATGAAGAGCTGATACTAAAAATACAATAGAGGAGATCAAAGGAAGGAATTTTAAATGTCCAGTTCAGAAGGAGCCTGAAAGCGAGAAAGATTAAGGGACAATGGAAAACAAACCATAGGATGATAAATTTAAACCTAACCAAAAAGCAGTTAAAAATAAATCACCTAAACCCACTGATGGAAAGATAAAATTTGTTGTTTGGGTAGAAAAATGAAATCTAATTTTGTGATGCATACAAGAAATTCTTAACTGTCAGGATATGGGAAAGTTAAGTAAAAGAATGGAAAAAGAAGCAATGTACTTGTGACAGCTAATGAATCTTTTCTGTCAACTTGCCTGGATTTAGAGTCAGCAGGAGACATACCTTTAGTTTGTCTGTGAGGGAGTTTTCAGAGAGGTTTCACTGAGGAAGGAAGACTCACCCTGAAGGTGAATGACACCATGGCATGGACTGGGGGCCCAGAGTGAACAAAGAGAAAAAGAAGGAAGAAGCCAGATGAACACCAACATCCATCTTTCTTTGCATCCTGACTGTGGTCCAGCTGACCCAAGCTCCCACCTCCACACCTTTCAGACATCATGGACTGTACCCTCTCTTAAACCACAGCCAAAACCACTTTTTTTCCTTCAGTTTCTTCTGTCAAACATTTTGTCTGAGCAACAAGAGAAGTAACTCAAACAACAATGAGAAGACTGTTGTGCAGCTCTGTGAACACCCTTGCTACATTGAGGTAGCTGGTGTGGCTGCATCTCCAAAGACAAAAATAAGGAGGAAAGAGTAATTCTTCTTCAATTTTTACTGTTCTGAGTATATAAATCCACATACCTTAGGAATATATGAAGCAACAGCAAAGGCTCAGGAGAGTTTCCTCCAGGCACGAGGGCAGGATAGATGGCCCTGTCACTTGTCTGCCATGTGGTTGCAGCACTCGGGGGAGCAGGTCCTGCATCTTGCCCGGGCAGCATCCCAGAGCTGGCTCTAGTGGCATGGGTGCAGGAGAGCTGGCCCCGCCCCTTGCTGGCTGTGGCATTGGGTGAGCTGGCTGGGACAGTGCTGGAGAGTTCACCTTGGTGGTATGATATGGGAAAGCTGGCAGGCTGACCAACTCAGCTACTACCCAAGCCCAGATCTAGGGCTTTGAGTTGGCCCACTCCAACATCTACCTCAACTATGAACTGCTGGAGCATGTGAAAGGGCCAGTCCTATAGATCCGAAGCTGCAGGGTCCCCATGACACAGGGCAACAACAGGATATCCGAGAGGATCCAGTGAGGATCCAGTATTGATAGTGCAGCAGAAGCCAGAGGCCTCACTGCAATGAACACTTGCAAGTAAAGATGCCCGAACAAAAGGGCAGACTGTGGAACACACTGGAACACATTACAGTTTCCACGAAGAGGTGTTTTTTATGTTTTATTCTATTTTTTAATCTTTGTTTTTTATTTTCTTTTGAGGGGGCGGATGCAAGCACAGAGGGTGGATTTGAAGGGACAAGGAGATGAATGAGATTTCTGGGCATGATGTGAAACTCTCAATCGATAAAAATTTTTGAGAAAGAACATGTAATGCTCAAAGAAAAAGCAGTTAAGTCCCTACTACACGATTCCTCTCTCCATGGCAGAGCATCAGATGGGAAGGAGCAAGAACACACACATTGCAAAGCACAGGACTAACCAGGTGCCCCTGTAGAAACTTCTGGAGCCAGCAAGTGTAGAATGTGCATTCTTTCTAAATGGATACAATCATAAACAGATCATATTTGAGGTCATAAATAATTTTAATAGATATTAGCAATCCAAAATCAGAGTAGGTTTTTTTCTTGATCACATGAAAACTAATCTGGAAATCATTTATAAAAAAAGCATTAGGACCTTTACCAATATTTGGAAATTAAAGAATACACTTCTATATCATTTATAGATTTAAGCAGAGATTATAAAAGACACTAGAACTTGTTTTTAACTGAGAGATAATGAAAAAATGATATATCAAAAATGTCAAGATACAAGTAGAATAGTTATTGAATTTATAGATTTAAATACATTAGAAAAGAAGAGCCAGCAATCCAATTGCAATTCAAGGAGAAAGAGAAAGGAACTCCAGGAATTGGTGAAATGGAATAGAATTAAACAATTGGAAGACCAAAAGCAACAGTTCTTTGACAATGTTAATAAAATTGACAACTCTCGTGAGACTGAGAGAGAGTAAGGAGAGAGAAGAATGGGTAAATATGTGAGAGGAGGAGAAAGCATAGAGGGAAGAAAGAGATTGAGTGACAGAAGTACAACTTACCGGTTAACGATACTTGAAAAAAAGAGCATCACTACAGACAATACTGAGGGGATCTCATGGACATTTTGGATATGAAAATACTTTGAGAAAGCATAACTTTAGATTCTGACAGGGTAAAAGACTCTGAGTAGCTATCCTTACTAAAGAAATTAAATTTATATTCGAAATTTCCCACAAAGAAAACACCAGGCACAGATGGCTTTCTTGGTGAATTCTACCAGTCTTTCAAAGAAAAGAAACATATGCCAACCTTAAAAAAGCTCACAGATAAAAGAAGAAGACATGTTCCAATTGCATTTTGGGTACTCACTATACCCCTGCACAAAAACCTGATGAAACCTTAAAAACAACAACAAAGCAGACAACAATAAAAGGTGAAAACTGAACACCCACCAACAGCAAGAATGGACATGGCCTGCGATTTTTTTCTCATGAAGAGAGATGCAGACAATGTGACAAACCTTCAGCAAAGCCATGGGGGTGACTGGAAAGATGACTCAGTAGTTAATGTGCTCATTGCTCTTCCAGAGGAAGAGGACCTGGTTTGGTCCTCAGCACCCACATGGAGGCTCAAAACAATCTACAACTCCAGTCCCCAGGGATCTTGGTGCCCCTTTCTGGCCTCCATGGGCACCTGCACACACACAGTGCACATAAATGCACATAAACTAGCTAACTTTCTCTCTCTCTCTCTCTCATACACACACACACAAACACTTACATAAATAAAATGAAATTTTAAAAAGAAACCAAACCCAATAAGAAAAAAATGCTTTACACCGAGACCATATGTATTTTATTCCAGAGAAAAGAATTTTTAAAAGTTGTGTTTTTTTGTAAATCAACCTATCCCATTAACAAAATAAGGAAGAATCCATTTGATGTATCTATGTAAAAGAAACATCTAGTTAAAACTCAACCCTGCTGATAGTATTCATTTCTTCAACAAATATTAACTCCCTGTTTACAAAAGGTGAAAGCCAAGTGCCGTATCTTTCATAGAGCTCACATGCACTAGGAGAATGAGGTGAGATTCAAGAAAACAGATAGATATATAATGTTTCATTGGTATGTTAGAAGCATAAGAAAAGTAAGTGGGGGCCTGAGAGGCCTCTCAGTTAAGAGCATCAGCTGCTCTTGCAAAGGACCCAGGCTCAATCCCAGCATCCACATGATGGCTCCCAAGCCTCTGCAACCCCAGTTCCAGAGTATCTGTCACCCTCTTCTGGGCTCCGAGGGTACCACACATACAGTGCATGTACAGGTGTGCAGGCAAACATTTATACACATATAAATAAATAAAAAACAAATGAGAACTTCATGGAATCAGACAGGAGGAGGCCCTCTGAAGTGATATTTTACCACAGACCCGATTGATATGTCGCAGCTTCCCATTGCTACTGCAATAAATAAAAACATGTTCAGTGGCAGAAAAGGCACAGATAGATTGCCTTGCTTGGCTCTCACCAGGAGGACAAATGATTTTAGAGAGATGTTGGAACCTTTCATGGGGGTCTATTTACTGTACCCTTGGGAGACAGAGAGAATTCAGTTCATTGAGATTATGGGGCTCAGGGTTCCATTTTCTGCTAGCTTTCAACAGAAGGCTGTTCCTATCTGGAAGGGCTGCCATGTTTCTTGGCTCCTAACCACTACCACCGCAACCTTCATCTCCAGTCAGCAACAGTGGACTGAGATTCCTGG
Organism: Lophiomys imhausi; assembly: GCA_907164525.1. Classification (NCBI taxonomy): domain Eukaryota; kingdom Metazoa; phylum Chordata; class Mammalia; order Rodentia; family Muridae; genus Lophiomys; species Lophiomys imhausi. Next base: position 1,420,047 of record CAJQZJ010034271.1, on the reverse strand, counting down.
TACTCTGAATCCTTCCCAAATCTTTGGTCTCCACTTGGACTTGGGCAGGAGAGTCTGTTTTCCTGCCCGTAAGGACACTGGGCCACCTTGTTGATCCAGGATCCTCTCCTTTAACATCACTGTAAGCTTTGCAGCTCTGCTCTGGGGTGGGGAAAATTTCCCCAGTGAAAGTGTCACAGCTCTCTGCTCTAACGGGGTGGTTTCCCCAGCGAAAGCTCTGCTCTGTGAAAGTGTTAAACTCTGCTTCAAAAGGCATGCTGGCAGTAGGGAACCAAGGGGTACCACAAAGTCACACCAGACAACAAACCTCACGCAAGATTTATTGGGAGGGAAAAACCCAGCAGGGTGGCTGCCATTGCTTGTCCAAGCAGCAGCAGAGAACAGAGCAGAACAGAGGTTTATATAGGGTTCCCTAAAGGGCAGAGTCTTCCCACCTGGCCTGGGATTGGAGGGATTATGTAACCTGATCTTTGGGGCAAAATCAGGGACTAGTGGGATTTTTTTTTTCTTGTAGGGTAGGGCCTAGCCAATCTCCTGCCTTGGGGCTATCACAACAGTTAGAAAACAGCTGTTAGGGGTGTTAAGGAAGTCTGGGGGTGGGGCCTGGCTGCTGGAGCTCCTCAGGTGGAGGTGGGGGGCTGGCCATTTTCCTGCCTTGAGGATTTATAAAGTTTACAAAGTATACAAAGGAAGGTTTGTTGCTTGAGTTGGTGTGAATAGCCAACAGTTATCACAGCTGTGTGTTTTTTTAGTCATGTAAGACAGAGTGTCCACAACATTGGGGGACTAGGACATTTAATGTCTTTCTTCATTTTTGTAGAGGATTATTGTGTTGTCCACAATACAATAGGTAGCAGTCAGGAAAGGAGTTACTGGCTGTCTGTGGAAGAGCATTTGAGGGGTAGGATACAAAATACAATAGTGGCTGAGGATGTTGGAGCCAGAATGAGTGGGAGCTCTTTTTTGGGAGCTCCTCTTTGGAGGCGGATTGTGCAGTACACATTGCTATATGTTTGAACATCTCTACTAAGAAAGAGTTATTGGCTCAGTCAGACACATTGTATGTATCTGCTTAGTATGATAGTACACGGAGCCAGGCATAGGTGGCATAGACATTAAAGTGGACTGACATCATGGTGTTTTGGGGGATTAGGTTAAAGCAGCTTGTGTCTTCTGTTGCCAAGGTCATGTGGACGATGGAGAGGTGTTTACAGGCTCAACTATGTAACCTCTTGAAGAAGATGGGATCTCCACAGATGTAATTAAACTAACATGAAGTTCTTCAGAGGGGCTCTAACCAGCATGATGGGTGGAAGCCCTTATAAGAAGGGGAAGTTTGAAGACAGACAAACATAGAGGGAAGTTGATGTGGAGACACAGGGAGAAGATGCACATCCGTGATTCAAAGAGGAGAGCTGGAAGATTCTCCTTCACACCCTTCAGGAGGAATCAGCCTGCTGACTGACACTTTGATATGGAACTGCTGTCCTCCAGCACTGTTGAGATGGCCAAGGTCTGTTGTTAAGCCCTTGGTCTGTGGTACTTTGTTACAGAAGTTCCAGCAAACTCACATAAAGCTACATAGTAGGGCTCACAGTGAATAGGAATAGCCTGGGGAAGGGGTGATCTGAAACATCACACAGAGACACTGACATTGTCCTAGCTGTGCCCCCCAGGAACATATTTCTGCCCAGACTTTGGATTTAGGCAATATTATTAGCCTCTGGAGTTGTTCCTACTCATTATTCACTTCACTTTCACTTATATAATATGATTCCAGGAAAGAAGGTAGAAAAAAACAAGCAAAGTAAACAAAACAAGGCAAAGAACCTATTTCTCATCTGTCTCTGTAGAAAGGATGCCAGATGACTAACATCTGGTTGTTGGCTCTGCATGGTTGTTGCTGGGGGCTGGTTTGGGACAACCTAGGCTGGATAAAATGGTGCACACTTTCAACTCCAGCACTCTGGAGGCAGAGGTGGGAGATTACATAATGACTTCCAGGCCAACTGGGGCTACATAATGAGACCCCTCTGACCTAATAAACAAAAATAGGGGCAGCTCAGCCAGATCGAACTTCTTGTCCTTACCTCCTGCCACCATGTCTGGTAGTTGTCTTGGATGAGATCTGTTTCCTGGTGTCCTAGGGACATTGGTGCCATGGTAGTCCCACCCCTCTGCTAACAATCTTCCAATAAGCAAGTGCCTTATAGATGACAGTATAGTAGTTGCATACAGCCAGTACACATATTCTATAACCTTTAATCATCATAGTAGCAATAATAAACATATTATACAATATTGTCAGGTTTAAAATACCCAATTCAGTGCCATTGAAATCATGAATAGCTTGTTATATTGCATGATTTATGGGATACCAACAAGAATAACACAACATTATACATCTTTAGTGCACAAGCTGTTTTAAAAATATTTTATTTTAACTTTTGTTTATGTGTGTGTGTGTGTATGCATGATGGTAATAGACTAAACCTCCAAACTGCAAGCAAGCCCCCAATTAAATACTTTCTCTTATAAGGATTGCTGTGGTCATGGTGTCTTTTTACAGCAATAGAACAATAAGACAATGTACAAATAAAAAATAGTTTTGATCTATAGTTGCTTGAATCTGCAGACCAGGGATTGGCAAATATGGATGGTTGACTGCATAAGATGTGGGTCACACACAAGAAGAGCGTGCAAAGGCCCCTGGATGTCATCTCAGGGCTGACCTGGCAGCCTGCACTGCCTGTGGCAACAGAGATAAAGTGTGCTCTTCTCTCTTGTAAGCTGTTGTCTGACAGGCTCTGTACTGACAGCTGAACACATTCCTAACTGATTTAGCCTCAACCCTTATTTTACAAAATACTCCACACTGTGGTGCTGCAGTCACTTAGTAATGTCACATATTTCCTCCTGCCTCTTTTCACAGCTTGATAGCTCATTTCTTTTTAGTGTTGCATAATATTCTATTGAATGGCTATACAGTTTTATTTTTATGTCCACGTACTGAAGAGCATCTTAATTGCTTCCAGGTTTGGGTGATTATGAATAAAGACTATAGATATTTATCTGTAGGTTTGTGTGTGTGTGTTTATGTATCTAAGTTTTAATTAACTGTGTCAGCACCAAGAAATGTGGCTTCTGTGTTGCTTGGTAAAAGTGTGTTGAGTTTCATGCCATATAGGAAAGCAGTTGACTTTGTAATGTGTGGCTTTGCTTTAAGCACTTTGTAGTTCTTAGTTTCTTTTCCTGCTGTGATAAAATGCTCTGACACAAGAAGTTTGAGGAAGACAGGGCTTATTCTAGGTCACGACTCAAGAGTAAAGTTAGCCCATTACTGTGGTGAAACTGAGGCAGCAGTGGCTTGACGCAGCAGCACATCACATTCGCTGGAAGCAGAGAGAGATGGATGCATGAATGTGAGTGCTCAGCCCCGCTGCTGCTGTTCCCGCATCCTGTAAAGTCCAGGGTCCCCTGCCTGAGGAGTGATCCCTCCCACAGTTAACATAGGCCTTCCATTTCAATGAGCATAACCAAGATAAGCCTTTACAGTCATCCCCAGGCTATCTTTAATGTAGACAATCCCCCACAGGTGAGGTCAGAGCCCCATCTCCAAAGGTGTCCTAGATTCTGTCACATTGACAAGTGACCCTGACAACAGAAGCTGCCAGGAGCTTTCCCTGTCAGTACTTTGAGGGACCTACATAGATGATCGCCTGAAACCAGGGTTTTACAGATGCCTTCTCAGTCTGTGTGTGTGTTACAATACTTTGAGGGACCTACATAGATGGTTGCCTGAAACCAGGGTTTTACAGATGCCTTCTCAGTCTCTGTGTGTGTTACTTGCCTTTCCTGTCTTATATTAGGTAAAAGTTGTAGTACAAGATTGAAGAGAATGGTGTGAGAAGGAATGCCTGGGTACGGAAACTTCTAGTTTTCCATCATTGTGTGTGGTGTTAGAGCTATGGTTTTTGTAGGTATCTTTCTATCAATAACAAAGTTCCTTCTATTTTACAAAGATTTTCTTTTAATCGTGAATTAGACTGGTCAGATTCTTTTTCAGTATTAATATGATTGGGTGATTCTTTTCTCTGTTGATTTGATGTTTACCTTATGTTTTTCTAGTTGGACGTAGCTTGGACATCCTCACTGAACATAGTTTATACAGCTCCTAGTGTAAAACTGTGGAAGGAGAAAATTCCTGTGGTAACACAGTAAAGGTAGTCAGCATGGGCTGGTGCACACTTTATTGGTGGAACTTGTGGCTCCTTGCCTTGAGTCTGTTTATTAACTGGAGACCTTTCTACCTTGGTTTGACCTTGATGAAAAGAGAAGGGTTGCTGGACTGTTTGATTCCAAATCAAAGATACCATGGTTTCCTTGTAAAGAAGCATATGTCTTCATGAATACATTTTCTTTTAAAAGAGAAACTATTTGGGTCACTGGTTGTTGCATTAATATGTCATAATAAATGTCTCACAAGGCTTATAGCCACACTGAATTATTTTATTCACAAAGTCTCTGGTGGCCCAGCTACCTTCTTTTTGGAAAGGGAGCTGATAGCTATCTGCCTTTTTGTTTTGTTTTGGTTTTTGAGACAGGGCTTCTCTGTGTAGCCCTGACTGTCCTGGAACTTGCTCTGTAGACCAGGCTGGCCTCGAACTCACAGAGATCCACCTGCCTCTGCCTCCCAAGTGCTGGGAATAAAGGTGTGCGCCACTATGGCCTGGCTGATAGTGCTCTGCCTTAATTTGCTTTCTATTCATGTTCCCCACTGACATTTCTCTTCCCAGATAACTCTAGCTTGTGTCAAGTTGACAAAAGTTAACCAAGACATTTGACCTCTTGTCAGCTTGACATACCAGTACATTACTATTAAACCACCACATTTGCCTGTCCATTCATCCCCAAGATCTCATGTTAATATCACAATATAAAACATAGTATGCCTTTAGAAGTCCCATGGTCTTTAAATTTTTTTCAACAGTTTAAAAGTCCAAGCTTTCTTTAAAAATCCAATATCTTCTTAAAAATACAAAGTCTCTCAACTGTGGGCCCCTATAAATAAAAAAACAAGTTACATACTTTCTGACTCCATGGGGGAAGAGCCAGGGCACAACCACAATCAAATCAAAGCAAAAAACCAAAACCCAACAGTGTAAATAACGCTGTTATGTTATGTCCAGCATCCAGGACTCACTCACAATATTCTGGGTTCCAAAGGGCTTGGGTAGCTCCATTTGTTTAGTTCTACCATTCACCCTCACACAGCTTGTCTCATAGGCTCATGCAAGCTCCACTCCACAGTTATGGCTGTCTTTGGCAGTCATCCTCCTGTTATGGCATCTCCAATATGCTGGAGTCTGTACAGGTTTCACTTTCACCAATGGCCTCTTGGCCTGTCTTCAGGGACTCTGACCCTGCCTTATGGTGCCAAGACTCAGCTTCTCCCCACGACCCCTCTGATTTTGAGTCTGAGGCTGCAGCTACAGCTTCATGTTCACGAATGGCCCCTCCTGGCTTTTTGAGGTGCAAAGCCTCAGATGCTCTTTTTGATCCCTTTATGCCTTCAAAACCAGTACCATGTGTGAGACTCTTACACATTTCTAAGTTTGCCTGTCAGCATGAAGTACAGCCTTGGCACCCTCTGGACCACAGCTTCTGTGGGCTGACTCTGAGAAAATATTTCTGAGAATATTTTGCTTCAGTGATACTCGACTATTCTTAATTCCAGGTGATTTTTCAGCCCCAGATAACCAGTATCGATTGCCTCAGTAAAACAAAGGTTTCACTTCAGTGGTTCTGGCCTCTTTTTAATCACAGCTGATTCTTCAGCCCCAGCTGACCAGAAACCACATATTCTCAGGTCAAAATATCACACGAACAGCCCCAGCAGTCTTTGAAGAGCTCTTAAACTTCCCTCTGAAGCTTTACAAGCCAACCTCCATCATCTGCACTGCTCCTTTGGGTTCAATTTCTCTCACGAACTAAAGCTTCTTCCCTTCAGGACTTCTTGCCTCTCATGAGAAAAGTAGTTTGGTTTCTTTACAGTCCAGGGATTTAATGCTTTTGATCTGAGGACCATATAATCCCTTAAGTGGCCTTGGCTCTAGCTGCTTGGGAAGTTAGACACATACCACCCAAAACCTCATTTCCCCATAGTCTCTCTTCTCTGACAGTTTTATGGTTAGAAAGGCCCAATTGCTAAAAGTCTTTGGAGATGGCTTTTGCATAGGGGGAGGAGGAAGCTCAGCACATTCCAGAAAGGCTGGAATCAAGGCAAGAGAACAATGTGTCACTGATGTGCGCATGCAAATGAGTGACATCTGGGCGGGTAATTTGGAGGCCAATAAGTGCCATAGCTTTGTGTTGAAGGCTTGGTCACCAGCCTGTAGCACCACTGGGAGTTGGTAAATTTTTAAGAGGTGGTGCCTAGGTAGAAGAAGAGAGGTCACTGAGGATAGGCCCTTGAAGGAATCCTTGGACTTCATCACTTCAACCCCTGCTTCCTAGCTGCTGTGATTTGAGCAGCTTCCTGTCATGCGTCCCTTAGCAATGTGCTGAGCTGCCACAGGTCCTAAGCAATGGGGACAAGTGAGTAAGGGCTGCAAGTCCTGAAACCATGAGCCAAAGTGAAGGGACGCTTAATGATGCAGTAAGTAATCCAAAGCCAACCTAGACGCCAGGAGAAGATGGGTGCCCAACACTTGCTGCTGAAAAAATGTGAGAGAGGAACAGTTCCTAGCGTCAGTCAGAGGAGACCCAGTGGACAAGGGAAGCCTAAGTTTGAGGGCATCTTCACTAGTTCCTGGCCTGACACATGAATTCATCAAAACAAGGAAGCTGAGGTGCTGCACATGAATGTCTGATGGTTGAGTAACTCAAGTATCATGTAGACTTTCTAGAATATGTGTAGGATGGTGCAAAAACCACAAACATTAGAGCCAAAGGGCTGTAAGTTTAAGTTGCAATTTGATAATCTCATTGCCTTTTGCAAATAAAAATTTCTCTTCTAAGAGAAATTGTATTCATGAAGACATGGGCTTTATTTCTGGGTAGCCATGATATCTTTGATTTGGAATCAAATAACCATTTGTTTCTCATCAAAATAAACCAAGGTAGGAGGGTCACCTCATTAGCAAGCAGACTCAAGGCAAGAACCACAGGTCCTACCAGTAAAGCATGCACCAGCCCATGCTGTCTACCTTTAGTGTGTCACCACAGGAATCTTCTTCTTGAGCCCTCATGGTGCAAAACTTACTATGTTATAGCTATATAAGCTACATGAAGTTAATATGTATAAAATAATCCAATAAGTAACACATCAAACCACAGACCAACTTAACTGAAGTTTGGAGAGGTTAAGGAAGTTGCCTGTATCTCCCTTGCTTGAAAGGTCACAGTACTGGTGTGGCAGGGACTGTGGCTTGTCCAGCCATCCCTTGGCAGGGATGTGTATTAACACTTTCACTTGCACACTACAGCCTATGGTGACAGTTATATCAAACAGCTCCTGACTTGGTTTCTGTGTCCCCTTCTGTGAAGTTACTTGAATCATAGTGTGTAGATCACAGTCTGAATATGTGCGGTATTAGTTACTTTCTATTGCTGTGATAAAACACCATAACCAAAGCAATTTATAGGAGGAAGGGTTTATAGGCGATTACAGACCTAGAGGGATAGGAGTCCCTTGCCATCATGGTGAGGAAGCTTAGCAAGGTAGACTTGATAGCTGGAGCAAGCAGAAAGCAGAGAGCATGAACTCCAAATGCCACAAGTCTTTTCACTCTCACTTTCTCTAACAAAGCCACAACGCCCAACTGTCCCCAAACAGCACCAGCAACTAGGGTCCAAATGCTCAAACATTTGAGCCTGTACATTGTCATTCAAACCACCATGTGTGTAGAGTAGTGTGTTTCATATTTGTGGGGTACGTTGTTACAAGACTCCCCGTGGGTACCTGAAACCATGACTGGCACAAGAAGCACAGACATGCCTCTTTCCCGAACTGCACACCATGGCAAACTTCAATTAGGCTCAGTGGGAGGGACATGGTAACCTGCCACAGGGCAATTAGAACAGTACGCTATGCAACAGAAGGTGTGGTGTGGTCTCTGCCCCTGCTTCTCTCTGTCTCTCGATATCATGTTTCACTCTATCTGCCCCGCTTGATGATGAAGGGCAAAGAAAAAGACAACACAACTGTATATAAGAGGAGACCACTTGTTCTTAGGGTGACAAAGCAAGAAAAAGACTTTATTTTTGTGCACAAAACTATGAAAAGTATATCATCTAGATAACATTGGTTGCAGCTAGCAAAAACCATAATTTGAATTGTTTAAATTTTAAAAAGATGTGACAGTACCAGAATGATTAGAAGTCTAGAATAATGGCTAACTCCAGAGTGGGGCTGGCCAGAAGTCCCAGCTTCATGTCTCTCAGCATCCAGAGGAAGAGACAGCCTCTTTCCAAAGTCTTGCCAGCACTCTCTCTTGTGTTCCATGACTGGCCTGTCACAGCCCAGGAGTCAGGAGGCGATATTGTACCCCAGGAGAGAGAATGCAGAGTGCTGAAGGAGCACATGGCCACTCACAGGGAGAGCCATGCACCCACCAAAAAGAACTAAGAGCTGATGTAGCCACGTGGGGTCTGTCTTCTTTGGAGTCCCCAGGCTGGATGTAGAGTAGAGCATCTGAAGGAACACCATGGCTGTGGGCAGAGATGAGAGAGTACACTTGCAGAACTGGCACCATGAGTTTTTTCCCTATGGAGAAATCAGAGTGGAAGGTAGACACATGCCTACAAATCCCTGAGGGATGTTCTTTATTCCAAGCTTCATGGTAAATGGTCAATGTGTCCTTTTTGTGGGTTGGAACAAATTGAAGAGGATAGATATCTCATGGAGTCTTCAGAATCTTTTTAAATTGAATCCAGTTCTTGCAGCATAGTAACAATTTGTGGGACTGGATATGAGCACTCTGGTTGCTGGGGACATGGAGGCAGGCAGGACCCTAATGATATGACACACGTGTTGGGGGATGGTTGCCTTAGCTCTTGCACGAGTGTCCTCCATCTGTCTCTGTTTGTGGGAGACTCTGGCTACAGTAGCTCTAGAGACCAGCTGTATGGCTGCCAAGGTGCACACCAGGCAAAGGACTTTATCTCTTTGTGTCTTGTTCACTAGTTTTTCCATTCATGTTTGTATGCACACACACACACACACACACACACACACACACACACACACACACACACACACACACACTACACACACACCAGGGATAACACTAGAAACTTCTTTGTAAGGATATTGTGGTGACTGAATGTGTGCATCCATTTGAAACAGTGACATTATTGTTCATTAAATAGTCCTTATTATTACAATTATTGCCATTATGTGTTTCATAATAACCATCCTAAGGAGTGTGGGACGGTGTCTGTTTCATCACATTATCACATTGTTGTTTCCCACTGAAAACAGTAACCCAAGTCCAGTTTCCCATCACATGCCCCAAGTAGAGTGGAATGTTCAAAAAGACCTTATTAAATATTAAGAAAAATAAAATAAAACCTTGAAAACAAAGAAGAATACAAAGTGTTCAGTTTCTAACAGATCTTACATTGTACACTTGGTCCCCAGGCTCTGTCTCTGCAGCCCTTCTAAAGCTGAACCACCAGAAAGGCTTTGGCTGGGATTCTGACTTCCTCCTTCTGGTCTGTGTCCACATGAACAGCATCAGCCAGCGCTCATTGTCTTGGCGTCTTAGCACTGTGTCACTTGCTGCAGGCCAAAGACATGGATCTAACTTCTCTTCCTTGCCAAAGCCTCTCCACCTGGTCTTATTTCTGGATTCACACAGTTTACATTTTGCTCAGAACAAAATTTTCATAGTTTATGCAACGAATTATGTTACCTTTCAAGAAAGACCTGATCTATGAGACAGAAGCCCAATCAATGATAATATCTACTCCCACAGTGCCCACACAACAGAAATCCTAACTTCCTGGGCTAACAATCGATTCAGAAGTGAGCCTATGGAATTTGTTCTTCCAGTGTTCTCTGCTGGTGTCTTGCATGGTGTTTTGCTATCAGACTATGCAAAAGAGTAGCCATTCATTTTATCTGTGTGCCTCGGGTTGTAGGGTCACCTGGGAAGGGCGTGCTTAGGTCTTAAGAGGCTGCGAGCAGTTGGTGGGGGATCTGTGATCCTGGAGCCTCCTGAGTCACATGCCTGGCAGCTTGCCTGGGAAAACGGGAGAACTGGGAGCCTTAGCACCTCTCTGTTTCTATTTTTATCATGGGTGATGGCTCCATTCTGGCCATCTCACTGCAGCCAGACTTGTCCTTCCACTCAACTGTGAGACTATTCATTGCTCTTCAGTGCTGCCACATGGGGATGAAGGGAAACTACTAACACTCAGGCCAGTAGTGCGCGGCCATTTAAAATCAGTAGGAGAAACTTCAGTGGAGCATCGAGCATGCAAAGCACAGCCAATCTTTGCAAGCCTATTGTTTTGCTACAGTTTGTCTCTGGGATGTTTCCCAGAAATGTATGTGACAAAGGCATGGTTCCCAGTCCATGGAAGTACTCTGGTCCTACTGGAAGGAAGTAAGGTCACTTGGGGGTTCACCTTTGATGACATATTGGGTCCCTCTCTGTTTCTTTGCTTCCACCAGGTGAACAGACATACAATTCCACCATACTACGCTGCCATGGACCAAAAAGTAAAGAGCCCATTCAGTGATTATCCACTGAGACAAGGAGCCAAAATAAACCATTTTTTCTTATAAGTTGCTAATCTCAGGAGTTTTTGGTATTCTGATCAGGAGTTGGCTAATTCAGATTTTTAATATCTGAATGCTACTCCCTGAGGAATTAGCTCAGTTGTCCCCCTTAGGGGTGTGGCTCTCTTAAGAATTTGGGAAAGGCAGTGACTACAGTGGAAGCAGGACGGCAAGGCCACCAATATGGCTTCTGGCCATCTGATTCAACACACTTGATATAATCTCCCACAAAAATGTGTTCAGTCCTCTCAAGCTTCTTCCCTTCCTTGGAAAAGCAAAAGTGACAGTGGACTTACTCTGTGGCTTTTTAGTGGACTTACTCTGTGGCTTTTTAGTGGACTTACTTTGTGGCTTTTGTGACAGATATTTTACCAGCAAGTCTTTAGAATATAATTTGCCACACAACAATACCTTCTAAAACATTAGTTATTATCAGTATGCATTCAGGATCTGAGAATTTTTGCCATAAAGCATGGAGATTTTATTGACAGGATTTTGGCCTGGTGTCCCCAACTCTCAGAAAACATTGATGCTAGGATGCATGTAGACACAAATAGAGAGGAGAGTGAAATTGTTCAGATTGATCTGACACAAGACAATTCTCCTTTAGCAATTACAAGGCTATAAAAAGCATGAGAGCAGGGTTCATCTTCTCCACACAGTTCCAAAACAACGTGGCCCAAGGATAAATTACAGTATGGACAAGCACTAAGTGCCCCTTTGCACAGCTCCATGAAAGTCTCAGGGATAAATGCTTTTTTTTTTTTTCCAGTGGGAGAATTTGCCAGGCAGGAGTGGTCTCCTGTCAGGATCATCTAAAAGCAGAATTACTAAGACTAGAACAAAAGCCGCCATTTTACCATTTTAAGGCAATATCAAGGTCGAGCTTTGCAGCTGTTGTCCTGTCTGAAAGGAAAAACAGGCCCCTTGCTAGGAGAAAATGGAATGTAATTATGTTATCATGAGCTGGGGTTGGGGAGGAGGGTGGCAAAGAAAATTTGTCATGCAAAGGATGATGGATGCTGTTTTGTCCATCGAAACTGCTGGAATGAAGCAGCATCACCAGGCAGCGTAATTAGTCTTTTTCTTCTCTTCCAATCTGGCAAGTGGAAATGCAGCAAGACACTACATCCTTTGGCTTTGTATTTTCTCTCCACATAATTATGCCAGGTTTACAGAATGGATCATAGAGTCATCAATTATGAAGACTAAGCAGATATTCCACTTTGAGGCAAAGAGCTGTTATTCTCTTGAGTAAAGATTTCATTCTGCTGAAGTACATTTTGCAGATTACTTGAAGGTCTCCTTCTCGGGTCATCTGCATGGTGGCCAGATATCTGTCCTAGGGTGTGAGGTGTCCCAGCGGTGAAGGTTTCGCTTACTTTGAGTCAGTGCTAGTCACGTTGTAAATCATGATTTATGTTGTTCTTAGAAGCCTCAACTCAAACCATTAGTTAAGGAGGCTCAATCTGATGTCTGTTCTTCTGCAGGCGGTGTGGTCTGGTGGCAAGAATCATGATCTTCATGGAGGCCGAAGAGGGAGCCTGCTTCATGCAGGATTTTTATTTCATACAGTTTCAGGTTAATAACTTTATAACTAGATTAGGAATCAGAGTGGTGATTCAAATATTTTAATTTAGACAAATTATTTGAGGCATTTTCTTTTAATTTGAAATAATAAGGACTTAATAATTTCTGACTTCATGACCATCAATAGATGGAGAATATTTTTTGCATGCCTCAGTTAAAAAGCAATTCTCCCAGGTATCTGAAGTGCTTTGTTTAAAGGAAAGGGCAAAGATATAACGTGACTATGTGCTTCAAAAGCTACCATGGATTCACTGGCAGATGAAAGACTGAATCATGGGGACAAGTTCAGTGGTCTAGGAACTGCAGAGGACTCCTGGCCTGCACAATGGTGATCAATTGGAAGCAGTGGGATATCTTAACTGGACAGAGAGGAAACATGTCTGAGTCACAAAAATTGAAGCAAATATTTGGGTATAAGATTCGACATGTTGTTTATGTAAGACTATATAATCCAACTAATATTTTATTTTGCTACCATTTTCTTCACAAAGTTATCACCACATTTAAAAGTTGCTATGATCGGTGGTGGCGCACGCCTTTAATCCCAGCACTTGGGAGGCAGAGGCAGGCGGATCTTTGTGAGTTCGAGGCCCACCTGGTCTACAAAGCGAGTCCAGGACAGCCAGAGATATTCAGAGAAACCCTGTCTTGAAAAAACCAAAAAAAAAAAAAAGTTCCTATGATCTAGAAATCAGACTCTGTCTAGTGATTTTTTTTTTATCAACATTTAGTATTTGCTGGGGCCTCTCCTCTTCTGTTACATAGTTATCTGTCCGTTTAGACCTACAGACATGAGAAAAATCAAATCATCATAGTTGACTGCTTTTAAATTAATCACATTTTATATTCTGTATAAGATACTTTTGAATATAAAAACATTGCTTCAAGAACTTAAAGATCGGGCTGGAGAGATGGCTCAGCCGTTAAAGGCTAGGCTCACAACCAAATATATAAGAACTTAAAGATCTAAAGAAATGGAGAATTGTCCATGATTGTAAATTGAAAGACTCTGTTCTCCCCCAAATTAATCCACAGATCTAGTATGACCCCACCAAAAACCCATAGAACTCCTAAGGCAAAAATTGCTGAATGGAATTAATTCTATAACTTACATGAAATGAAAAGAGTACAGGTCCCCAAAACAACTTTGAAAGAGTAGAGCTGTACACCCAAAGACAGCATGGGTTGGGAGTGGTAACTGGAATAGAGCGGGGCACAGAGACAGACTCACACATCCTGAGGTTACCACCATGGAGAACTCCCCAAAGCTAAGATGGCTTCGCTGTCAGTGGACTATGTGACCTGGTGCAACCACTGTCATGTATGTGATTCACTGTTGCCCCAAATGTTCTTTAATGGCACATGACTGGTCAGCATTAGAGTTTAAAGAAATGTCACCAGAACCTAATGTCTATTAAAAGGCAAGAGACTTAGATACTTCAAAAGAACTAAAATTGGACAACGGCACAGTAAGAGGTGCCTGCTTCATTAGTCAGTCACCAGGGAAACGCCATTGAAAACCATGATGAGGTGTCATTATCAGAATAGCTTATAGAAGATGGACAGCACCGATGGTGATGATGCAGAGCCACAGTTACTTTCTTTTCTGTGGCAGAATAAGATGAATGCTGCTTCCCTATGGGCTTAAATATATAGCTGCCCAGAACTCCCCCATCCAATTCTTACCCAGTCAAACAAAAGCATGTGTTGTCAAGAGGACTGTTAAAGTTTGTTTTGGGCTGTGTGGAAGGCTTGTCTCTCAACCTGTGGTGCTATAGGGAGGCGATGGACCCTTTAATAAGTGGAGCCTCGTGGATGTCTTCAGATCACTGGCACACGCCCTTGAAGGAGAGCAGGGTCCAGTCTCTTCCTCACTCTCTCAACCATGAGGCGAGTGGCTTTGCTTGAACACATGGGCCCAGAACAACAGGGCCAAATCAATCACAGACTGAATCTTTCAAAGCTGTGAATAACAACAAAAACCCTCTTGTGTTATTAAGAAGTTACTTGGTTTGTTATGTAGGCAGAAAACTAAACAACACAAAGACACATACAGAATAGTAAAAGACCTGAAGCAGCACAAGTTGAACACCAGAAAGTCAGACGAACTGCTCATGGCATACCCATACAAGAGTGTACTACTAAACAATGAAAAGGAGACAGAGCACTGATATATATTGAACCTCAAAGTATGAACAAGAGCAGCTAGATACAGAGAGCACATGGTGCATGCAAGATTCTATCAGCAGAGGGCTCTAGGACAGGCAGTTGATGCTGGCCTGTCAGTCGGGACAAGGGAGTTTTGGGGGGATAATGGAGAGAGTTATGACCCACTGCTGCTTAGGTGGTTGTAGGTATTTGTCAAAATATACTGAGTTGCAAATTCAGGCCTGTGAATTACATTGTATGTAAATTTTATTGCAATAAAATACTGAAAGAAGCTGGGTATGGTGGCTCGAGTGTAGCCAAGGCAATTGGGTCTTTGGGAATTTGAGGCTACCCTGGTCTGCAATAGTGAGTTTCAGGCTAGCCAGGACTACATAGTGAGATCCTACCTCAAAACAAAGCAACAAAATCCTGAAAGAACCTGTCAAAATCATATAATCTCATTAATATTTACCTATACAAAGGTGTGTATAAGAGGCCTAATTAAACCCACATTAATAATTTAGGAAGTGTTCACAACTACAATTTTACATAATAAAACCATGAAAATGTAAATGTGACCAAAATGTAAATTGTAACGTTTATTGTTAAGCATCTGTGACTGCGTTGTTATGTTGTGTGTCACCTTCCACAGCTGACTCTTGAGTCAACATTCCCCTGCTCCCCTGCTCACTCCTGACTGAGTTCCCTTCTCCAATGTTCCCACCTGTGTTCTTACTTTTGCTTCCTTCTCTTCACACTGCTCCTATTCTTGGGACAAGAGCTTAGAACTAGGACAGCTTGTCAGATTCAGAGTTGATTGACCTTTTCAGGTGGTTTAATGTCATAGTCCAGCACATCCCATCTGGCCATAAAGTCGATCTCTCTCTCTCTCTCCTTTTCCCTCACTTGTTAAGGTTCCCAATCCTCCTCATTTTGTACCAATCCAACCTGGATCTTGAGGTCTAGCTTTTAACATGTCAAATGGTCAACTAGGCATTATGCTGATGGGAGTTTTAAGCTAAGAGTCCCCCTTTCAGTTACTTCTACTTGAGTGATACAGAACACTCTCACAGTACCCTCTGATCTAAAGAAAAGTGAGAAGGAGAGTATAAATATGTAGCTTTGAGCAGGGAAGAAGGGAAACCCTACAAGGGCCATCACTAGGGCTCTTTGTTATATGGAGAAAAATGACACAAAGCTCAGAGGAGAAGGACACATCCCTGTCATAGTGAGTCTCCCAGATATTAGTCACAAACTGAGTGCTTGAAAACAGCAGTGTTCAGACCCCTGACAAGAGCTGACCCCTTATCACCCAGGCTGGTCGATGTTGCCTTTCCTAACTCAAGGTCCTCAAGCCTCTGCTTGATAAAGAGCAAAAGAAACCGTATCTCCCCAACAGCAGATCCAATAGATTTGAGCATATGGCTGTCACCATGAACTCCTTCAAGACACACACATACACACAAGATAGGAAGAGAGAGAGAGAGAGAGAGAGAGAGAGAGAGAGAGAGAAAGTGTATGCAAATGCAGGTCCTCATCAGCAGGGACACATGCAGAACTGCATGGAAACAGCAAAGAACCCTGTCTGGAGGAAAACGTAACCCAAAGAGCAGCAGAGAACTTCCAGGTGTGTTGCGCAATATGGAAGAATGTCAAAAAGTGAACTCAGTGATACCAGGTGTGTTCTGATGTGACAATATTCCAAACAGAGGTGCAAATTAAAGTTTCAGGGTGTTATGGTTCAGATATGTATATTAGGCATATGTGAATCAGGCAGGGATGACTGACAATCAGATTTCTGATACAGAGGGAAGGTCCCAGACACGATTCCAGAAGAAAAATATGAGACTAAGTGATGGAGTAGAAATAAACATAACGGTGAACCAGTACAAGGGTAGGCAGAGTCCTTCATGTGGAACTCGACACTGAGCAGGTATAGAAGTGTGCAGAACAGTCTGTGTGAGGTGCACACGTGCTCAGGAGATTTACATGGAGAAAGCAGTCTTTCTGCCTGGCTAGGTTGTGGAGGTTGTCTAGCAATTCAGATGTGTAAGCAAGTATTTCCTTTCTTCAGTGCTCCTGGGTTGTGCATACTCATTACTGAACTGCATCCCGTGGCCCCTTTTACTTTTCTCGACAGGGTCTCAATAAGTTGGTTGCCCAGGATGGCTTGAACTCATGAGTCTCTTACCTCAGTCTCCTGAGTACTTGGGATTACAGTCCTGTCTTAAACAAACCCTTCCTAACAGACAAAGGCCAGCTTGGGGGTTCATGGCAGCATCTAATACCAGTTAGCATCAGGGAAGAAAGGGAGGTCTGAGAGAGTTAGAGCCAGGGAGCTCAAACAGAAAGGAAACTGGAAATTGATCATGAAGAAGCACAAGATACGATACATATGGTGCTTCTTATTAAAAAAAAAAAAAAAAAACCATAAATAGAATCGATGATGAGATTTAACTTTCTTTTTAAATTTAGCAATGTAGAAAATGTAGTCCAAACACACCAGTGTTGTGTAATATAAACAGAAATATTGAAGTCATGTAAACAGAGACCCAAAACTAAGCAACTGGGAAAAATGTTTACGAAACTAAATGTAAATTTTAAAATACTTGACAGAGCGAAAACTTAGAATACAGCTAACAAATGCTAGTCAAGGAGAGAGGTAATAAGGACACATAATAAACACAGCAGAGAATAATTTGAAGTTTGAGATATGTAGACAAAAACCTGCAACAAGTTGACTCTTGGTTTTATAACTTTAAAGAAATCTTTTAGAACCAACACATGACTAAAAACTATTTTTCTTAAGTTCAGCAGCACTCCAACTTCACACATTTTATTTTGCCCTTAAAACAAAGTACTAAATACAAAATTAAATACAAACCTTTCAATTTCATTGTGTATGTTATCTTCAGAGATTATAATCATACACACTCAATGTTTAAAACTTTTCTTCCTTGATGAGATGTTTTGGGGCTTTGTTTGAGTTTTTGCTTTCATTTAAAGCAGTTTTCTAACCTTGCTTTGTTTTTCACTTTATGAGAATATAAATTTTTTTTATTTCGTGAATACTTTAATAATTTTTTAAACACTGTGGAAACAGCCAAGACAGTTTGGAGAGGACCACAGAGAAGAGAGGTGACTTGTGGCAGATGCAGACAGGGGACACAGTGGCCACAGGAAGACAGAGGGTTATTCCATAGGATAGAATGGAGCCACGACCCAACTCTGTTCATGGGGGAATGTGGGTGGGGTATGCTAGATACAGTATCATAAATCCATGGAGTTATTTAATAAATTCCTGATATAAAAAAGACTAGATGTTTGAAAAATAAGCTAAAATAATGTCTCATAAATCTTTAATACTTTAAAATTTTAAGAGATTTAAAAGGAGAAAAGAAAAAATTTTAAGTGGTTTCTGATAAGGGAAGAATTTTATTTTAACAATAAGACTGACTACTTGAGGGACTAGAGAAATGGTCCAGGGTCTCTGGTTAGTCTTCCAGAGGATCTGTGTCCAGTTCCCAACACCTACAGGGTAGCTCGCAATCATCCAAGTCCAGCTCCAGGGGACCTATCACGCTCTCTGGTCTCCAAGAGTATCGGTGTACACATGAGGTACATACAGACAAGCAGGCATACACACATACACAGAACAAATAAATAAATAAAATTGTAAAAATGATTGACTATTTGAAATTGTAAGTGGAGTTACAGACAGTTGTGAGCGACCATGTAAGTGCTGAGAACTAAGCCCTTGGTCTGCTGCAAGAGCAGCAAATGCCCTTAACCTCTGAGCCATTTCTCCTCCTTCTAAGAAATGTCCTTTCCCTTGATGTATATTCCACATGTATTAAATGAAAATGCAGAAGGTCGTATTTTTTTCTTTTGGACTAAGTTCCTTCACAGACCAGGCTAAAGGTCAAATTGTAGTCACTTCTACTGAAGATCCTCATCACTAAACTGGAACTATGTTGTTTAGCTGACCTTGCAGAAATCAAGGTTAGACAGAGAACAGTTAAATTACAGAACAGGCCAGTTTTGGTTGTCAGACCTTGAAGCCCCTCTGCCTTAGTGGAGGGTAGCCCGTGTTAACTAAGCAGCTATTGTCCATTGTCCTTCCCTAGGCTCCTCCTTACAAGGAAAGTCACTTTGAAGCAATCAAGTCTTCAGTTCTTTGTTTCTTCCTTTTCAGCCTTTTTTCTCCCTTTGTTCAGACCCAGAACACCTGTCTTATGCAATGCAGTGCTGGCCAGTTCTCAATTGAAAGCCAATTAATACTTCAAACTAAACTATAATTCTGTCCTCCTGACTCCTCTTGTTATTTTGCTATTGCCAAGGTTTATTTGTTATTTTTATCTGTTCACTTGTAATTGTGAATAAGCTTCTTATATCTTGTTTATGTAAATATAAAGCAAATATCTTTTCTCCTGATGGTTAAGTGATCCTTTTAGAAGGATCTGAAGATCCTTAGAAAATCACCATCCCAAGGTAGTGATCTTCATCTGTTTTGTCATGAATATAGACTAGAAACCTAGAAGAGACACTGTGCCTAGAATGCTTGTGACCAAAACTTTGCTTCTAGGAAGTAGTTGGATACAATGTCTTCCTCAAAATGAGGCTAAAGAATGGTAGGAATTGCATTTGAAGTGTGTCTTCCAGGGCTGGGGGCTTAGCTCAGCTGAGGCTCTAAGTTCAACCTCCTACACAATAAAATAAAATAAAAACTAGCAGAAAAAAACAACACAGATTCCTGCCCGTGGCCCTACAGACCCAGGGTCAAGAAGCACTTGCGCCAGGCAGTGGTGGCGCACGCCTTTAATCCCAGCACTTGGGAGGCAGAGGCAGGCGGATCTTTGCGAGTTCGAGGCCAGCCTGGTCTACAAAGCGAGTTCAGGACAGCCAGAGCTGTTAAACAGAGAAACCCTGTCTCGAAAAACCAAAAAAAAAAAAAAAAAAAATAGTGGTAGTTAAGTGTTAGCCGGGCGGTGGTGGCGCACGCCTTTAATCCCAGCACTTGGGAGGCAGAGGCAGGCGGATCTTTGTGAGTTCGAGGCCAGCCTGGTCTACAAAGCGAGTCCAGGACAGCCAGAGATATTCAGAGAAACGCTGTCTCGAAAACCCCCCCCCCAAAAAAAGAAGCACTTGCATTCATGGTGGTGCTGAGCAACTCCTCACACTACAGATGAGTCTCCACTATTCTGCAGTGTTCCTGTATTTTCATTCTTGCCTCAGCTGTTTCTCTTGGTCACATACAACTGGCACACCTGGCTATATTTCCTCCTTGTCAGAGTGGATTGCTTTGTTTGCTACAGTTCCAAAGCAGAGTTTTTGAATATAGACAATATGAGTTAATTATTTGAGTCCTTGTGACTTTAGAAATGTCCTCTTACTGTCACCTACTATGTCCTCATACTGTCACATACTGACATGTGGTTGTCTAGAATCCTTGGATTTTGAAACCCTGCTCCCTTGTCCTTCCTTCTCTTAGAGGTTCTGGTGCAGCCAATGAGTCTGATGATCTGACACCTTTACTTCCTTTAATTTGTTGATTTTTGTTCCAAGTTCATCTTTTCTTTGTCTTATCTCTTGGCCCTTGGGCACTTTTAGATTGAAGATCTGGTTATAAGATCACTGAGCAGAGGAAATATTGCTACCGCATCCTGAGGCCAGGGGTCAGCAGACTGTTGGAAATGGGGAGGATTTTAGATAGTGAACATTTAGGTTTTGCTGGCCTCAAGACCTATAGATGTATTGCAGACATTCCATCATGGTTTGAAAGCAGCCATCCTCATTGTAAGCACAGGAGTGCAGCTTTGTCTCAGTGAAACTTCAGTTATGGACACGGATGTTTGAATTTCCAGAATGTATTTTATGTTTTACAGTCACTCTCCTTTTGGTTTTTCCCAATTGTAGAAGGACTACTTGCATTTTACAGGCTGAGCAGAAGCAGGTGAGAGCCCCGCTGATCTTGGGCCTAAGCTCTGCCTTCCCCGTTGCAGGCGGACAGGAGGTCTCACACAGCACTTTTCCACTGAGAGCCACTCTCCAGTACATTTATTTATTTATTCTTCATGCCTTTTCTTCTCTCCATAGTAACCTGTTTCATACCCCCAGGCCCTTTAGTTCCCAGAAGATAGATGGTCTTTCAAGGAAGAAGGCAATGGTTGAAGCTGCGTGTAGACCTGTTTTGGTAGATCCCAGGAGGAGCTACATGACTGTTGTGAATTTGACTTCCTGTTAGGTGTTGGTATACATAGATGTATGTAAACAATTAAAATGAATAAGACACAAAGTGATTGTACTGGATGGTTTTGTGTCGACTTGACACAAGCTAGAGTCATCAGAGAGGAAAGAGCCTCAGTTAAGGAAATGCCTCCATGAGATCCAGCGGTAAGGCGTTTTCTCAATTAGTGACTTGTGTAGGAGGCTATAAGAAAGCAGGCTGAGCCGGGCAGTGGTGGCGCACGCCTTTAATCCCAGCACTTGGGAGGCAGAGGCAGGCGGATCTTTGCGAGTTCGAGGCCAGCCTGGTCTACAAATTGAGTCCAGGACAGCCAGGGCTACATAGAGAAACCCTGTCTCGAAAAACAAAAAAAAAAAAAAAAAAAGAAAGAAAGCAGGCTGAGCAGCCAGTAAGCAGCACCCTCCATGGCCTCTGCATCAGCTCCTGCCTGCAGGTTCCTGACCTGACTTCCTCCAATGATGGATTGTGATCTGGAAGTTTAAACCAAATAAACCCTTTCCTCCTCAACTTTCTTTTTGGTCATCGTGTTTCATTGCAGCAATAAAACCCTGAGTAAGACAGGGCTAGAGAGATGACTCAATAGTTCAAAACATATACTGCTCTTGCAGAAGACTCCAGTTCTATTCCTAGTACCCAAATCAGGCAGCTCACAGTGTCCTGTAACTCCAGCTCCGGGGGGAGGGGGAGTGTCTAACACCCTCTTATGGCCTCCAAAAACACCACATTCATGTGTATACACACACACACATACACACACACACACACACACACACACACACACACACACGCACGCACACATGCACATATGTGAGAAATGTGAGGTTATTTCTGTCAAAGGTAACTAGCCTGCCAAGAGAAAATATTCCGTAAATCTTCCCCAACTTTTAATCTCACCACCTGGTAAAACTTTTGTTTATTCAAATCCCATCTCCATTTCTAGAACTTGATGGCCTGGAACAGCCAACTCTTTCCCCTTCCCTTCATTTCATTTGTGCTGATTCTTTTAAAACTAGCCAATCAAGAAAGCCTCAGATCTGGAGAGACAGCTTAATGTTAAGAACACTTGTTGCTCTTCCAGAGGACTCAGGTTCAATTCCCAGCACCCACATGGTGGTTCACAACCACTTCTAACTCCAATTCCAAGGGATCGGATCCCAATTCTGACCTCACATATGATGCACAGTCATACATGTAAGAAAACCACTCAAACATAAAATGAATGAATCTAATAAAACATTTAAAAATAAAGGACTGTGAAGTTGGATTCCCAGCCAATGGAGAAAAGACACAGTCATTTAAATAAAAACCAAGTGAACTTCCTACCCCAGTGTATTTTCCAACCCAGTTTGGGTCATGACACACCCTTTTTTTCAAGAAGAAATTACCTTTCCAAGCTGCTTTCTTTTGTTCACGTGTTCTTTTGTGTGACACAGAGATTAAGCTTTATTTCTAACACACATAATTAAAGATGAAATCTTTTTAAAAGTCTAAGAAAAAAAAAAGACACAAAGATCCACACAGATGCTGATCATGGGTAAATTACTGTCAGAAGCACATCTCTGCAGAGCCTGTTTTAGTAAGGAAGCTGGTTCAGTCACAGGTCCTACTTCCAGAAGATAACTTACAGGCCAAACAGTGCGGCTGTCCCTTGGTGTGTCATTACTTTTCCTGGGGAGTTTAAGTCTGTTTGAAGGTAGTGGCAGACCAGAGGAACAAACCCACCCAATTAGCTTGGTGACCAATGAGGTTAAGTGAATTGCTAACAGGAGCACAGATGATTACACAGTGATTTCATAAGCATGGATCTACTGTCTCAAAACACCATTCCTCCACTGAAGAAGCAAGGCTCCCTGGAGGAAAGGCTGATTCCAGGTACCTGCTGAGCAGGAAGAGAGACCCAACAACAGCTTCACAGTGGTGGCTGAGGCTGGACTAGGGGTAAAGGGGCCGCAGGGTAAGGGCTCCCACTGGGCAAACATGGAATATCTGGAGCATCAGTACAGTAACTACGATGGACCAAAACATGCAACATGCAAAAGAAGATGAGTTTATGGTGCTAATAAAAACAAAATCCTCAAGGAATCTTAAGACCAGCAATATTCTTTAAATATTTGAGGGTTTTTTTGTTAATTTTTATTTGTTAATTTTTGTTTTATGTGCATAAGTGCATGCTTGTTTGTATTAAAATTTACCACATGCATTCAGTACCCAGGGAGGCCAAAAGAGGGAAGTCAGGTCCCCCACAATTGGTCTTGTTCTGCCTGGTTCTCAAGACCCCAAAGACCACCCAGGAGCCAACTCCGATGTAAATACATGAGGGTTGTTTATTCAAGCTCAGAGCTTGGACTCTCAATACTCACTGACACAGCAGTTCGAGCTGAGAGCCCCCAGACCCAAAAGTACAAAGTTTTTATGGAGACTCAGACAAAGAAGCAGGTTCTTTACCATATCATTGGATGACATTTGGGTAGCTAGTCATGTCTATTTCTGATTGGCTCATTGCTACTGACTAACCAGCTGTGGTCAGCTTGACCATCAGAAAATTTGTTTAGACTTTTTGGGTGCTTTCTCAGAGTGAACTGTTTGGTGATGATGAGGGAACACCCCTGGAATGCAAGGTCGGGTACATTTTGTTGTTCTGGAACTGGAGGTCAGCTCTGAGTCAAACTTAATTCAAAATGGAATCTTTCTTCAAGATGGATTCAGTCAGGCTCCACAGTGTTACAGAGTGCTGTGAGTTGCCATGTGAGTGCTGAGGACTGAACCTCTGCAATGTTTTTAACTACCAAGTCCTCTCTCCAGCCCCACCTGGTCCAGCATTAAAGGGTTACAAAGCGAGAGAACCAAACATAGATCATGTCTTTGCTATGTGACTTACACTTCTGGGTTATCAAATAATTGATAAGAAAGTTCTCTTGGGAGATAAATTCTAGGAAGTAGATGAAGAATGAATAAGATTTGGAAAGCAAATAGACATGTCTGGGAAGAGGAAATTTCGATTGAGAAAATGCCTCTATGATATTGGACTGAAGGTAAGTCTGTAGGACATTTTCTTGATTAATGATTGATGTGGGAGGGCCCACTGTGGGTGGTGCTGTCCCTGGGCAGGTAGATGGTCCTGAGTTGTATAAGAAAGCAGGCTGAGCAAGCAATGAGGGAAAGCCAGTAAGCAACATTCCCTCAAGGTTTCTACTTCAGTTCCTACCTCCATGTTCCTGCCTTGAGTTCATGCCCTGATTTTCTTCAGAGAGGGAGTGTGACCTGAGAGTTACAAGCTGTGAGCTGAAATAAACTTTCCTCCCATGCTTTGGTCATATGTTTAATCTCAGCAATAGAAACCATAATTGAGAAAACCTCCGTATGCAACAGCCAGTGTCCCGATGGAGACAGCAGACAATGGTGTGCCCTGGGAGGACCATTGTAATGCTGTTGTGCTCTCCTCCAGTCACACCACATAAAGCCTGCAGATCCAGCTACCAGTTCACAGAGAATGCAGAGGACAGAGGGACATGCTGAGAACATGGTGGACATACACTCAGCAGAATCTAAACTGGGAACCTGCCAGAGCAGGAGCCCAAGCTCTTAAAAAAAAAAAAAAAGACTTTTAAGGTCAAAATAGTTTCCATGGGTTGAAAAGACAGATGATAAATTCAAGAGCATCCCACACCACAGCTAATTTGATTAATGTAGGGCATTCTTGGAAATTAGAACAAAATAGGGTGGTGATCAATAAAACACTGCCAGTTCTCAGAATGAAGAAGTACAAATAGACCTAAAATATGTGAGATGATGCTTAACTTCGTTAACAAGAGAAGTGAGATTTAAATGATATGAAGAAAGCTTTTCCCACTCAGCATCCCAGAAAAACAATGAAATATTAGGAACTTGAAATGCTGGCAAAGCTGAGGAAAAAACAAGACTTCCCACACAGTGTGACATAGGGCAGCCTCAAGGACAAAGCCTGGAGATGTGTGTGAATGTTTATAAACACACTTCCCTCTGTCTAACCAACCCATGTGTAGTGGTGTGAACGAGGAACATCTTTACAGAGGGGGAGAGTCAAACACACTGCAGCTCATCCTCTGAGGAAACAGGTGCCATAGAAGGAAGAGAGTAAACAGTATGATTAGGAAAGATGGCAGGGGCCACATTCCCAAGAGAAAGCAGAAACTTGTATAATGTTAGGTGCTGAACTGTGTTTCCCCAAAAACCACATTGACTCCCAGTACCCAGGTCTCTTCAGGGGTAATCATGTTAAAATGAGGTCATTCTGTGAGCCAATGTGTCTCTTATCTTATATATAGGGAACTTTGGAGAAAGGCATTCATATGAGATGTCGGGAAGAAAGGATGAAAGAATGTAAAAAATCAACATTTTGCCTTTTGCAGTGTCCGATGCATTGATGGATTAGAACACTCTTGAAGAGGACCAGGGCTAGAGGCCAGGATCTGGCTTTTCAGCCTTTAAGAGCTGACAATTCCACCCTGCCCCAGTTTCTTTTGGACTTGCCATATCCAGAACTGACTGAGACTACGGCTTTCTATTGTTCAACCTCTCCATCTGTGGTGTTTTACTGTGGCAGCCTCAGTCTACCTGTGAGTGTAGCATGCCATGTTTTAAATGACACAGGAAGGGAAGTAAATATGTGCAACTACATTTGTTCATATTTACCCAGAAACAAATAAATATGACAATATATGGGATAGGGATGGGTGAAGATTGAGGAATTATCTTTTTATTTTTCCTTGATTTCTGAACCATGCAAATACAACAGTTTTCAAATGTGAAACTTTTAAAAAAATGTATAATTTTATTTGTTTATTCCTCTCACATCCTGTTTACAGCCTTCTCCCTCCCACCTTAGGGTCCCACTCTTCCACTCCCCTTCCTCCTCCCCTTCTCCTCAGAAAAGGGGAGCCCCCATGCCATCCTACACCAGCACATCCATTCAGTTGCACCAGGGCTGAGGGCATCCTCCTCCTCCCAGGGTGAGTGATGGAAAAGCAGGCGTCATAGTCCATGTCAGAGACAGAGCCACATGACTACCAAGCTGCCCACCGGCCACAAACATGTAGGGGACCTAGGCCCAGTCTATTCACACTCCCATATTGGTGCTCCAGTTCCTGTGAGCCCTCATGGGCCCAGGCTAGCTGACTCTGTCTTCCTGTGGAGTTCTTGCCCCTAAGGGTCCTTCTATCCTTCCCTCCTCTCTTCCACAAGACACCCCAAGCGCTACTTAACTGTTTGGCAGTGAATCTCAGCATCTGTTTGGATCTGCTGCTGCATGGAGCTTCTCAGAGGACAGTTATGCTGTGCTCCTGTGTGAAAGCATAGCAGAGTATCATTAATAGTGGCAAGGGTTGGTTCTCTCCCGTGGGGTAGGCCTCAGGCTGAGCCATTCAGTGGTTGGACATTCCTTCAATCTCTGCTCTGCCTTTATCCCTGCACATCTAGTATACAGGATAAATTTTCCTAAGCCGTGAATATCAGCTTGTGATTTTAGTTTGGAGCCCTGAGTCATCTAGCACACATAAGCCAGTTGCTCCCCTGTGTTTCCTGGCCTTTCTCTTACTTGGTGGTGACTTTGACAAACGTCTTGCAAGATAGTTCTTTATATAATGACTAAGGAAAGTTATCCTGTTAGTGTGGGTGGTTGCTCAAGACACCTCTGGTCGGGGTCCTCCCCACTGTGGATACTCTGGTGTGTGCTTTATGAAAATGGGAATCACCTGTGAAGCACCTGAGAGCTGGTGCTACAGCCTCAGGCCATAGACATCCAGAGTAAAAGGATGAATCTCAGGCCAGACTGGGCTGGCTTTCCCTTTTCCCTTTACTTATCTATTTTTTGTTTATTTTATTCATTTTATATCCTGATTGTATCCCCCTCCCTCATCTCTATGTGTTCCCACCCTCCCACCTTTTCCTCCTCCCCCTCTCCTCAGAAAAGGGACCCTCCTATCAACACACCCCAGCTCTTCAAGTCACATCAGGACTAAGAGCATCCTCTTCTTCTGAGGAAAGACAAGGCAGCCCATCTAGGGTAAAGATGATCCTCAAACAGGCAATAGAGTCTATGTCAGGGACTTTCTCCACTCCATTTGCTAGGTGATCAACATGAAGACCGAGCTGCCTGTCAGTTACGTATGTGTAGGGGGCATACGTCCAGACCATATACGCTCTTTGGTTTGTGCTTTAGTCTCTGTAAGCCCCCAGGGGCATAGGCTAGTTGACTCTGTTGGTTGTCCTGTGAAGTTCTGTCCTCTCCAGGTCCCTCTATTCTTCCTCCTACTCCTCCACAAAACTCCCCAAGCTCCACCTATTGTCTGGCTGTGTGTTTCATCATCTACTTCAATCCATTGCTAGGTGGGGCCTCTTAAAGGATAGTTATGCTAGATTCCTGTCTGCATGCATAACAAAGAAACATCAATAGTGTCAGGAATCAGTTCTTTCCTGGGGTGGGCTGGGTCTCAACTTGTGCCAGTCATTACTCGGCCATTCCCTCAATCTCTGCTCCATCTTTATCCCTGCACATCTTGTATGTGGGTAAATTATGGGTCAGAGGTTTTGTGGATGGGTTGGTGTCCCCCTCTCTCCACTGGAGTCCTGCCAGGCTAGGAGGTGGCCACTTCTATCTCCATGTCCTCTGCTGCTAAGAGTCTTACCTAGGGTCACCCCCTATTCTCCCAGAAGAATGCCCTTCTGCTGCTCTCCCGCTTGTTTCAGAGATCCCCC
Source organism: Lophiomys imhausi (assembly GCA_907164525.1). Lineage (NCBI taxonomy): Eukaryota > Metazoa > Chordata > Mammalia > Rodentia > Muridae > Lophiomys > Lophiomys imhausi. The sequence goes on along the minus strand of CAJQZJ010034271.1, from coordinate 1,392,541 downwards.
CACTGGCTTCCCTTTTCTCTCCCAGCCCCCTCACCTCTCACCCCCACTCTCACCGTACCTGAACCCCACCCTCTTTCCTTTCCTTACACCCCCTCCCACTTACTTTCCTTTCTTCATCCATTTCCTTTGTCTTTTTTATTTCCCTTCTGAGTGAAATTCAAGCAACTTTCCTTGGGCCTCCCCCTTAAAAAAAAAACGTACCTTTTTTGGGCCTCTGGATTGTAGGACGATTATCCTACACAATATGGCTACTCTCCACTTATAAGTGAGTACATACCATGTGTATCTTTCTGGGTCAGGGTTACCTCACTCAGGATGATCTTTTCGAGTTCCATCCATTTGCCTACTTGCCTGATTTCTTTGTTTTTAATAGCTGAGTAGTATTCCCTTTTTTTTTTTTTTTTAATCCATTCTTCAGTTAAGGAACATCTGGGTTGTTTCCAGCTCCTGGCTGTTATGAATAAAGCTGCTATGAATATAGTTGAGCAAATGTCCTTGTGGTTTGGTGGAGCTTCTTTTGGGTATTTGCCCAGGAGTGGTATGGCTGGGGCTTGAGGTAGAACTATTCCCAATTTTCTGAGATACTGCCAGATTGACTTCTGACGTGGCTGTACAAGTTTGCACTCCCACCAGTCATGGAGGAATGTTCTGCTTTCTCTGAATCCCTGCCAGCACATGCTGTCACTTGAATTTTTTATCTTAGCCATTCTGTTGTGTGTAAGATGGAATCTCAGAGTCGTTTTGATTTGCATTTCCATGATGACTAAAGACATTGAGCATTTCTTTAAGTGTTTATTGGCCATTAGAGTTTCCTCTGCTGTGAATTCTCTGTTTTACTCTGTATTCTATTTTTTTATTGGATTATTTGGTTTGTTGGTGTTTAATTTCTTGAGTTCTTTATACATTTTGGATATTAGCCCTCTATCTGATGTAAGGTTTGTGAAGATCTTTTCCCAGTCTGTGGGCTGCTGTTTTGTTCTATTGACAGTGTCCTTTGCCTTACAGAAAAATTTCAGTTTCATGAGGTCCCATTTATTAACTATTAATCTTAGTGCCTGAGCTACTGGTGTTCTACTCAGGAAGTTGTCTCCTGTACCAAAGAATTCAAAGCTTTTCCCCATTTTATTTTCTATTAGATTTAGTATATCCAGTTTTATGTTGAGGTCTTTGAGCCACTTGGAATTGAGTTAATATAAATGGGTCTATTTGCATTCTTTTATTACATGTAGACATCCAGTTAGACCAGCACCATTTGTTGAAGATGTTGTCCTTTTTCCATTGTATGGTTTTGGCTTCTTTGTCAAAAATCAAGTGTCTGTAGGTGTGTGGGCTTATTTCTGGGACTTCTATTCGAATCCATTGAACAACTGGTCTGTTTCTATACCAGTACCATGAAGTTTTTATTACTATTGCTCTGTAGTACAACTTGAAATCAGGGATGGTGATACCTCCAAAGGTTCTTTTGTTATACAGGATTGTTTTAGCAATTCTGGGTTTTTCATTTTTCCATATGAAGTTGAGTATTGTTCTTTCAAGGTCTGTAAAGAATTGTGTTGGTATTTTGATGGGAATTGCATTGAATCCATAGATTGTTTTGGCAAGGTGGGCATTTTTACTAGGTAGAATTAATCCTACAGATCCATGAGCATGAGAGATTTTTCCATTTTCTGATGTCTTCTTCAATTTCTTTCTTCAGAGACTTGAAGTTCTTGTCATACCGGTCTTTCACTTGCTTGGTTAGAGTTACACCAAGATATTTTATATTATTTGTGGCTATTGTGAAGGGTGTTGTTTCCCTAATTTCTTTCTTAGCCCATTTAGCTCTTGTATAAAGAAAGGCTACTGATTTTTTAAAGTTAATTTTGTATCCAGCCACTTTGCTGAAGGTGTTTATCAGCTGTAGGAGTTCTCTGGTAGAATATTGGGGTCAGTTATGTATACTATCATGTCATCTGTGAGTAGTAATACTTTGACTTCTTTCTTTCCAATTTGTATCCCCTTGATCTCCTTTAGTTCTCTTATTGCTCTAGCTAGAACTCCAAGTACTATATTGAAGAGCTATAGAGAGAGTGGGCAGCCTTGTCTTGTCCCTGATTTCACTGGAATTGTTTTGAGCTTCTCTCCATTCAATTTGATGTTGACTATCGGCTTGCTGCATATTGCCTTTATTGTGTTTAGGTATGGTCCTTGTATCCCTGATCTCCCCAAGACTTTCATCATGAAGGGGTGTTGGATTTTGTCAAAGGTTTTTTTCAGCATCTAATGAAATAACCATGTGATTTTTTTTCCTTCAGTTTGTTTATGTGGTATATTACATAGATGGGTTTTCGTATATTGAACAGTCCCAGCATCCTGGGATGAAGCCTACTTGATCATGGTGGATGATATATTTGATGTGTTCTTGGATTCCATTTGCAAGTATATTATTTTGTATTTTTTGCATCAATGTTCATAAAGGAAGTTGGTCTGAAAATCTCTTTCTTTGTTGGGTCTTTGTGTGGTTTAGGTATTAGGATGACTGTGGCCTTGTAGAATGAGATTGGCAATGTTCCTTCTGTTTCTGTTTTATGGAATAGTTTGAGGAGTATTGGTATTAGCTCTTCTTTGAAAGTCTGGTAGAATTCTGCACTGAAACCATCTGGCCCTGGGCTTTTTGTTTTGTTTTGTTTAGGAGACTTTTGATGGCTGCTTCTATTTCCTTAGAGAATATAGGGCTATTTAAGTTGTTTACCTGATCTTAATTTAACTTTGATAAATGAAATCTCTCAAGAAACTCATCCATTTCTTTTAAATTTTTCAATTTTGTGGAGTACAGGCTTTTGAAGTAAGACCTAATGATTCTTTGGATTTCCTCAGAGTCTGCTGTAATGTCCCCCTTTTCATTTCTAGTTTTGTTAATTTGGATATTGTCTCTCTGCCTTTTAGTTAGTTTGACTAAGGGTTTGTTTATCTTGTTTTTTTCAAAAAACTAACTTTTGGTTTCATTGATTCTTTGTGTTGTTCTTTTTGTTTCTATTTTTTTTTTTTTAATTTCAGCCCTGAGTTTGATTATTTCCTGCCATGTACTCCACTTGGGTGCATTTGCTTCTTTTTGTTCTAGAGCTTTCAGGTGTGCTATTAAGTTGTTAGTATGAGGTCTCTCTAATTTGTTTTTTTTTCAACATTTATATTTATTTCTTCAAACTACATCTCAACCACAGTCCCCTCCCTTCACCCCTCCCAGTCCCACCCTCTCCCCCTTCTTTCACCCTCTCCCCTTTCTCCCACCCTCCCCCCTTCTCCCACCCATCCTACTCCTCCAGTGTGGGGTGCCCTATATATCAGCCCCCGTCACTTCAGTAGTCATATGAGGGCTGAGCTTCCTCTTGCACTGGGAGCCTACATGGCAGCTCCACTAGGGCAAAGTGTCCCACTAACAAGTAACAAAATCTATGTTCCTGTTCCTTTCACTCTGTTGGTTGTAGGATAGTTATCCTGTATTTTGTGGCTAAAATCCAGTTATAAGTACATATAGACCATGTGCATCTTTCTGAGTCTGGGTAAGCTCACTCAGGATGAGCTTTACTAGATCCATCCATTTGGCAGGAAATTGCTTGATTTCCTTGTATCTGATGGCTGAGTAGTATTCCATTGTGTAGATGTACCACAGGTTTTTTTTATCCATTCATCGGTTGAGGGACAGCTGGGTTGTTTCCAATTTCTAACTATTACAAATAAAGCTGCTATGAACATAGTTGAGGAGATGTCCTTGTGGTTTGGTGAGGAATCATTTGGATGTATAGCCAGGAGTGGTATGGCTGGGTCTTGAGGTAGATTCAAAGTTTTCTAGGATATCGCCAGACTGAACTCCATAGTGGTTGTACAAGTTTTCACTCCCACCAGCAATGGAGGAGTGTTCTGCTTTCTCCACAACCTCACCAGTATGTGCAGTTTCTTTATTAAGGCACTTAGTGCTACGAACTTTCCTCTTAGCACTGCTTTCATTGTGTCCCATAAGTTTGGGTATGTTGTGCCTTCATTTTCATTGAGTTTTACGAAGTCTTTAATTTCTTTTTTTATTTCTACCCTGACCCATTGATCATAAAGTAGAGAGTTGTTCAGTCTTTCTGTTGTTTCTGTTGTTGAAGTCACCATGTTGTTTAATCCATGGTGATCTGATAAACCACAAGGGGTTATTTCAATTTTCTTGTACTAGTTGAGGCTTGCTTTGTGGCCAACTATATGGTGACTTTTGGAGAAGGTTCCATGAGGTGATGAGAAGAAGTTATACTCTTTTGTGTTTGAGGGAAATGTTCTGTAGATATCTATTACATCAGTTTGATTCATGACATCTGTTAGTTTCATTATTTCTCTGTTTAGTTTCTGTCTTGAGGATCTGTCCATTGGTAATAGTGGGATGTTGAAGTCTCTCACTATTAATGTATGGGTATTGATGTGTGATTTAAACTTTAGTAATGTTTCTTTTACAAATGTGGATGCTCTTGTATTTGGGGGGCTAAATTGAGATGTCATCTTAGTGGACTTTTCCTTTGATGAGTATGAAGTGTCCTTGCCCATCTCTTTTGATTAGTTTAGGTTGAAAATCTATTTTATTAGATACTAGAATGGCCATTTCTGCTTGCTTCTTGGGTCCATTGGTTTGGAAAGACCTTTTTCCAGCCCTTTACCTTGAGATAATGTCTATCTTTGTTGCTGAGGTGTATGCAGCAGAATGATGGTCCTGTTTATGCATCTATTCTGTAAGCTTGTGTCTTTTTATTTGGGAATTGAGTCCATTGATGTTAAGAGATACTAATGACCAATGAGTGTTAGTTCCTGTTGTTATGATGTTGCTGGTGGTAGAGTGTATGTGTATGCCTCTCTTCTTTTGATTTTGCTGTGGAGCAGTTATTTATTTGCTATATTTTCTCTAATGTAGTTAAACTCCCTGGGTTGGAGATTTCCTTCTAGGATCTTCTGTAAGTTTGGATTTGTGCCAAGATATTGTTTGAATTTGGTTTTGTCATGGAATATCTTGTTTTCTCCATCTATAGTGGTTGATAGTTTTGCTGGGTATAGTATTCTGGGCTGGCATCTATGAGCTCTTAGAGGCTACATGATATCTGCCCAGGCCCTTCTGGCTTTTAAAGTCTCTGTTGAGACGTCTGGTGTAATTTTAATAGGTCTGTGTACAATATGGCTAATTAAATTATTTACTTATATTTAAATTGTATTTAATTGGTAGGCAGTTGTTAATCCTTAACCCACCATTATAAATAAGCACACAGACACCTGATGCATTTTAACACGCCTTGGCCTGGATTGTACAATCTTAGCCCATCTAAACTAGCTCTTAATTCTATTCCCAAAATATGACCCCATATAATATACATATGTCTCTTTGGACTGCTATTCTCCACACTATGCCAATGTTCAAGGTACGTGGAATGATCTTTCATCTACCCCATCATGTGTCTCCTTCCTGTTTTTGGCTTTTCTTTCTTCTTCTGCTGCTGCCTTCTTCTACTTCATCTACTGAATCTCTCTGCTTCAGAAGTCAAGCACCTTAGTCCCGCCTACCTCTGTTTTTGCCCAATCTCAGGCCTCAGCATTTATTTAACCAATCAGAGACAATGATTAACAAGAAAGTTAACACAGCTTCATTTTGTGTACAGTAAGCAGACTTCTGGGAGACTAATTAACATTTAGAATGCATAACATTGCCTTATCATGTTTGCCTTTTTACTTGACCCTTATCCCTTGAGGCTTTTAATATTCTTTTTTGTTGTTGTTGTTCTGTTTAGTGTTTTGATTATTATATGGTTGGGGGAGTTTCTTTTTTGGTCCACTCTATTTGGTGTTCTGTAGGCTTTTTGTACATTTATAGGCATCTCTTTCTTTAGGTTAAGGAAGTTTTCTTCTATGATTGTTGAAGATATTTTCTGGGCCTTTGCGCTAGGAATCTTCTCCTTCTTCTATTCCTATTATTCTTAAGTTTGGTCCTTTCATAGTGTCCCAAATTTCCTGGATGTTTTATGTTAGATGCTTTTTAACTTTAGTATTTTCTTTGATGTATCAATTTCTTTTAACATATCTTCTACGCCCAAGATTCTCTCTTCCATTTCTTGTATTCTGTTGGTGATGCTTGTGTCTGTAGTTCCTGCTCTTTTCCTAGGTTTTCCATCTCTATGATTGTCTCATATGGAAAATGTATGAATGAATTATATCAAAGACCATGGCATATTATATATTAATATTGAAATTCTTCTAAAGATTTATTTTATTATTTTTAAATTATATATGTGTGTGTGTGTGTGTGTGTGTGTGTGTGTGCACATGAGTGCAGGTGCCTGTGGAAGCCAGAAAAGAGCATTTGATACCCTGCAAGTGGAGTTATATGCAGTTCTGTGGCCTGTACCTCGTGCTGGTAACCAAACACAAAACCGCTGTAAGAGCAGAGAACACTAAAGCCATTGAGCCATCTCCCCAGAAATTCTTTTAAATTGAAGTTACATTAAAACTAAGACTGCTTTTTCTGTTCTCTTAGTTCATGAAGACAATGGTATTTAACCCCCTTTCTTCTCTTTTTGGCTTTTAAGACAGCGCCTCACTCTGTAGTCCATGTTGGTCTAGAACTCATAGCAATCCTCCTGCTCCAGTACCTAGCTATCATTCTTATAATATGCATATTTAACAGCAAACTTTTTTTTTTTTGTTCTAAATCTGTGTTTTATGTTTGGGGATGGGGACGGGAGTGAGTGCATGGGCACCTGTGACTCTGTGTCTGGAGGTTAGAGGTCAGATACAGGTATTGTTCCTTGAGACAGCTTTCCACCTTGTTTTTTGATACAGGTCTGTCACATGTGAGGCTTGCCCACTGGGCTAAGCTGACTGACCAGCAAGTCCTAGGGATCCACCTGTCTCTGCCTTCCCAGCATTGGAATTACAAACATAAACCATACTACCACAATAGCTTTTCACGTGGGTTCTGGGGCTCAGTCCTCAGAGTGAACTATATCCTCAGCCCATTTCTAAATACAGATTTCCAAAATAGGTCATGTTTACCTAGTGACACAATTTGAATCTAGAATGCCTCACCACCCCACCCCTAGGCCAATGTGCTAAAGGATTGGTCCTGACCTTGGCTATACTGGAGGTTGGTGGTACTTAGTGGATAAAGGTACGTCATTGGGGCATGTCCCTGATGAAACCTTAAACCCTTCCTCCCATTCACTTCTGGCTATGGAGTAAAAGGTTGTGGATGTAACATGCTCCTGCTGTGATATACTGCACTGCTATAGGTATAAAGCATCAGGACCAAGTGCCTGTCAACCAGCTCTATCCACAGCCAAGATTATCATTAACCTGGCTTTAGTAGTGGTGACAGTCCTTACCCAACTGTTATGTAATAGTGGTAAAACCTTCTGTATTTATAGGTCTTCTACAAGAAGGACTCTCCTCTGGTTGACTCTTTGCCTATATACAGTGTTTCTGTAGAAAAGCTGTAATAATTTTTCCCTTTATATTTACCTATTTATAAGTAATGAGCTGGTCACCAAATCTCCAGAGATGAAAATTAGGAGGTCTTGAATTTTAGTTTCATTTGAGGTGTATGAGTTTAGGAGACATATTTGGTGGACTCAGATATGTTGCTTATATTGTTTCTAATGATTAGACTGCTTTGCTTTTGGCCTCTTAGATGATGTTCTTTAAGTCTTTGTAATAGGAACTTCATCATTACAAGGTGTCACTGATCCACCTTTCTTGTGTCTTGTTCCCTACCTGAGACAGCTGGTGTCAGGAGAGTGCAGGTCCATGCAGGACTTGACATTCAGAAACCACTGTCTGGGTGCTAGAAGTGCTCAGAGTGACTGGGTCAGTCTTTGTTGTTGGGCTTTCTCAGGAAACACATTCTTCCCTTTGAGAGTAAACACACTTTAGATTTATTATATTTCCTATTCAAATTAAGGATGATGGAATTTTTCCTTAAATGCTTAGGTTTTATAGTTTGATCTTTTTTAGTAGAAAATCTGGGTTCCTAATGATATTTGTTAAATGCTTCCTTGTTTAACTCATAATTTAGCATAGCATTTGATACACATATATCACTACTAGTGTAAATACTAACCACACAGCTGCTCCTTGCTACCCATCAAGGATCAAGGAGTCCCACAGATACTCCTCAGCTCAAGTATCTTATATAAAGAACCTTCCCATAGTTACCATCTCTTTCTCTTTCAACCATCTCTGCATGGCTGGTTCACAACACCTAATCAGCTATTCTTGTGCTGTGTAACACTGTTAGTGGGGAGATGTGAATATCTACTGACCCCAGAGAGGGAACATTTATTAGGGTTACACACACACATATATGTATCTCCTTATATATAATATATTGTGTGTGTATATATCACTCCTTATACATATAAGAACTTACATATATACATACATATATATACATGTATGTATATATGTATGTATGTATGTATGTGTGTATGTATACATACACACATACTCATCTTACTCTTTTCCTAGAGAAAAGTATCTGACATGCTATACAGAGTTTTCCATCTTCTGTTTCACTTAAATATATCCTTAAGATTGCTCTGTTGCTGAATGTAGAGGTAGCTCTCCTTCATGCTTATAGCTGCACTGAACTCCTGTGGATATGCTCTCATTTGTTCAACTTGCCCCACCTTGAAAGCATTTGGATTATTACAAAGAGCTGCATAGGATAGGCTGGTGTATATCTTCTGGTCAGAGCCCTAGAACTAGCAATGTTGGTCATAATCCATGTGTTTTGACTCCATCCACATTACCAAGTTCTCTTCTGTGGGGACAACAGCAGATGGTATTCATTTCTGCAGCAGGTACTAAGCCGGTCTTCACTAGTCTCATGGACAGGATAGAGTGCCTTCACAGTGTAGCTAGTATTTGTCCCCTCATTTATGACCAGGCCTGAGGCCTCTGGTCCTCTTCACTAAAGCTCTACAGTGCAGTTTACATTAACAAAGAGATACAGGCCAGTGCAGAGCTCACAATGGGGTAGATGCCATCCATCCCCAGGCAAGCAGCACTGATATATTCTGGATCTGAGCAGAAAAGAGTTACAGGTTCACTCACTCTGCCATTAGAGAGAAATGGAATGCTTTTGTTTTTCTCTTGCCCTCTCAACATGAGCACATCCTCCATGGCTCAGCTATCTATTGGCACTGACCTTTTGTCACCCTGCTTTGTCTTGTCACCCCCTAGGTACTCTCTTTGCTTCTCTGCCATGCTGTTGGTTCCGGGCATACCTTCCCTGGTTGGCTTTCTTGCCCTCACTTACAGTGAGCACCTATGAGGCAGGTGCACACTGCCTCCTCCCATGTCTGTAGTCCCAGCTGACTAGAGAGTTAGGGTTCACCTAGTTAGAGGAAGCTGATCAGTGATAATGACTGAGAGTTGCGTGTCAAGGTGAGTTTCCCTGAAAGATTAAAAAAAAAATCATCCCATATGGATCCATGTGATTAACCTTCCAGGAAAACACCTCAGGAGCAAGTGGAGGCGGTACTCCACAGGGAATGAATGCTGTATGGCCTGGGATGTGAAGGAGTAGGTGTGATTTGACACACTGGAGGCACAAATCTGGTCTATATGGAAAACAGCAGCTCATTAGCATGCCAAGTACACCTCACAAATCCTTATGCTGCCCCTCAAGTCCCTCCCCAGGGCTGCCCAGAGTCTGCCCACAGCAGGCCTCCCTCCAATGGCCCGTTGGTCTGGCGCTTCCTCAGGGCAGCTGTGTGTAACTCTGCCAACCCTCCACTGCAACATGGTACCATCTCTTGGTCTCAGACATAGAGCTTCAGTTTCTTTAGAGTTCCTGTCCTGCTAGAACATCTCTGCTCTTTACTGTTTCCCAAGCAGTCTCCCCTGCTGAGGAGAAAATCTGGCAACCCGTCGGCATGAATGCAGCAGTGTACTTGGCAATTACATGTAGGTTCCTTAAAAATAGTACTTATTTTTTCAATTATAAAAATAATGCATGCTTGTAATAGAAAATTAGGAATATTGAAAACTAAAAAGGAAGAAATAATTATCCATGACTTCACTGCCGAGAACACCCACTGCTAACATGTTAGTAGATTTCCTCCCAGCCATTTTCTATGAATATTTATATGATTGGGTTCATTTTCTGGGTATACTCTTGCACTTTCAACTTAACCTCATCACACATGAACTGTTTTTCTCCATTATGGATAACCACAGCAGATATCGACTGTACACAAATTCTTTACAAGTGTCAGTAAAATTGAAAGCATATGAAATGGTGCTGGAGCCATAGCTTAATAACACAGCACCCACCTAGCATGCATGGAGCCCCAGGTTCAATCATCAGCACCTCAGAAGTAAGTAAATAATAAGTAAAATGCAGCGTGTGTATTCATAACGGCGGTGCAGCTCACTGCAGCAGTAAAAAGCAAAGCTGGCAGGAAGAGGTGCCTCGGTGAGGGTGAGTTCCTGATTCTGCCCCTTCTGAGCTAGCCATCACTGACCAAGTCTCTCTACAGTCTGAGAATAATTATATCCTTAAGTGCTTGTACAGTCTGACTTTTATTCCTTAATCTACCCATGTGTGTGCATATTCAGTATACAATGGATGCATGCTGAATAAATTGTAGGAAGCCAGAGCCCACACCACAACCTCCCCTAGAGTGAGAGCAGCTAAGGGTTTGTAGCATTTCAACAGGAGGGTTTTCCTTCTATTATTACCACGATTTCTGTTACTAGGGTGCTGGAAATACCACCCATGACTACAAAATGGCAAAAATGAAGCTGCAGTCCACTCTTTTTTTTTTTCCTTGAGCTTTTCTTTTTCTTGCAGCTAGTAATTCTTTTGTTCTCATGTGTTTGTCTGTGTCCTGACTGTTGCCTTAATTCCAAACTCCATGACCTCTGTCCTCATTTTTTTCTCTCACAATATAATGGGTCACAAGCATCATACGTACAGACCGTGTGAGCAAGTTGTTTGCTGTCAGAAATGTCCTGGATTTCACTGTTTATTTTTCCTCCAGCCTTGCTTATGCACAAAAAGTCTAAACATGAAATTTATTTATATTTCAGAAGTGCCTTATACCCAGCCTGCAGGCAGCTTCATACAGTATCTTTAGTGTGCCTGTATTTTGACTGTGACCTGCCATGGTGGTTGGATGTAACATCTACTTGAAAGCATTTCAGATTTTGGATTAGAGATTCTTAACCTATATTATTGATTCCTCTTCATATGGGTGTTTTCTAAAATCATCTACCCTGATCTAATGACTGCCCTGGAGCAGTGTGTCCAAGACTTGGTCCTAGTCCATGGCACTTCAGAAAGGCCTTGAGACTAGGTAGGAGGAAGTGTTGATATATCCTAAATTGGAAGGAAAGAGAGTCTTTGCTGGGCCCTTCTGTGGATGTATGTGACATTTCTTCTAATCCCGCAGAGACAGGTGAGGTCTCTTCAGTTGACGAGGATCAGTGAGCACCCCAAAGGTTGCCCATGCTGGAGTTCAGGTGTGAAGTGCTATAAAGTTTGTACACACTTCATTTCCCTGCCTCAACTTGCCAAGAAGTTCATCCCTGGGACGTTAGTATGGGGCCCATGACTTACCCAGTTCGGGCACTAGAATGTGACATGGTTCTTTAAATGTGTACAGGCCAGTTATGGAGAGGATCTTTAAAAGGGCTTAGAATTATTGCTTCCCAGACATGCAAGTTCAGATCCTTGTTCATTTCTTATTCTGTGACATTGAGTAACCTCTTACACCCTGAAAATTCTTATTTTGAGAAAAATTTTAAATCTTTAAAAAACACTCTGTTGGGCTGTGGAAGGCAGAAGATTCTAGCAAGTTATACTGATTTTTCCCACGGGTGCTCTGCTCTAGAGATCACTGGCCTCGTACGCTGAAGCAACAAGGCTGGGGCTGCAGACCTCGTCTGACTGCTTCCTGCTAGTGGAGATAGGACCTCTCTTCTCTCACATGGCAAATAGCGACTAGAGAAGAGAACTGTGATTCCCAGACTTCTTTACAGCTTGATCTGCTACCAGCATATCATGTGAACAAATCTGTGTGATTCTGCTGTTGTTCCTGTAGAGTTAAGAGGTTTCCTGCACCTCCAACTAGAAAATAGAGGGGGAAAGATAGTCAAAGCATCCCATGAATTTAGAAATGGGTGGTGGGGGTAGCATGCATTGGGTGAAGGCAGAACACTGTGACTACAGGCGTGATGGGCAGGATACAGAGGTAGTCAGGACTGCAGGCGATGCTTAGAGTTTAGCTGGTCCCCACTGTGAGTGAGATCCATGTTACTGGGATGGCTGAGCTCTAAGACAGAAATGGGCAGGGTTTCTAGCTGAGACCCGTCCTGCTAGCCCTGAACTGCTCATATCCATATTATTTATTATGTGAGAGAAACATCTGCCTATTTTTAAACCACTCTGATTTGGGATCTATGCCAGTTAGTTTTTGTCAGTTTGACACAGAGTCACTTGGGAAGAGAGTAGCCTCAGTTGAGGAATTGCCTCCATTTTATGGCCTCTGGGCAAGTCTATGGGAGATTTTCTTAATTAAGAATTGATGTGGAATGCCAGGCAGTGGTGACTCCTGCCTTTAATCCCAGCACTTAGGAGACAGAGGCAGGTGAATCTTTGAGTTCAAGGCCAACCTGGTCTATAGAATGAGTTCCAGGACAGCTAGGACTACACAGAGAAACCTTGTCTTGAAAAACAAAGGAATGATGTGGAGGGCCGCTGTGGGCAGTACCAACTCTGGGCAGGTGGTCCTCGGTTACATAAGAAAGCAATCTGAGCAACCCATGAGAAGCAAGCCAGTGAGCCACTCTCTGTGGCCTTCGCTCCAAAGCCTGCCTCCAGGTTCCTGCTTTAACTGTAACTGTAACCCATGAGCTGAAATCAACCCTTTCCTTCCTGAGTTGATTTTTGTCAGTGTTTTATCACAGCACCAGAGAAAGAAACTAGAACAGGAATCTTTTTCAGGTCAGTCGAACCAATACGCAGGCTAACAACCAAGGCCACACTCAACTTCCTTTTTGTCCATTTTCCTCCTTTAGACTACCAATCTGTAAATACAGTCTTTGTTCCCACCCATGCATTGCTAGGAGCTATTTCCTTTTCCTGCATTCCTCCTCCTACCCTCTGTTGTCCAGGAACCTCTCACTCATATTTTGAGAGCTCACTATTTTTTTTTAACATCCCTGACTCCAGGAGCCTTCCTTGACCCACTCCTTACTGAGTAGGATTCATTGTTGAGCCCACAGGAGAGCTTCCAACTGTCTGCTAGTGTTTACTATGTGTCACCCTAATCATTTGCTCATATGTTGTCGACTCTCAGACACGACTGTTTTCTTACAGCCAGGGACCCTATTTTCTCCATTTCTGTAAGCCCAACACTGACTTTGTAAGATACTGATGGATCTCTGTAGGCTGGATGAATGAGTACAGGTAAAGTAATATAATTATATATGCACACCCGTACAAATTCCTACATATAAGAAAGGTTTCCTGCTTTGTTAAGACTTCACTTGTGTCTAGCACCCCCATTCCTTCTACAGAAACTCAATGAACACAAATTTACTGTTATATAATTTATAAGCCAGGGACTGATTATACATTTGCTTGGAAACTTGCACTATGGCTTCATCAAGTCCCCCCAGCGCTGTAGTCCTGCCAGTGGGCTCCCACGCCCTGATACATCAGACCCTTTGCTCAGGCTGCCTGCCTCCTTTCAGCTCCTGGCGGCTGATCCAGACCACAATACTAGCAGTTTCTAGAAAACACTCAGGCCAGGTCAAAGCTTACAAAAAGAGGGTATGTGCATTTCTCTGCTCTGCGATGCTGCAGTTTGAGGGCCTTTAGGGGAGGATGGTTTGTTCTGGCAGGTCTCATGCTTTGCTTTTATTCTGAGCCAAATAGCACACTGGCCACAGTTTCTCTCGAGGAGTATCTTGTAGTATCTCTGTATGACTTCTGGTATTAAATCTTATTTCTTCCACCCTCTGAAAATGCAGTGTTACCATTTTCTAAGTGTGGATGTACAGCATGTGAGCCTTGGAGCTATTTGACATGGATGACAGACACCCTATCATGCAGGGGACTCAGCACTGAGGAGGAATTGCTTGCTGCAGAATCCTTACCCCCTTGGCATATTCCTTTAGAAGCATATCTCTGGAATCACCTTTCTAGCCTGTGTTTTATTTCTGTAGAGATTTGTCCTTAATAACCATAATTCATAAAAATCCTAAATGACTCTCAGGAGTCCAGCTTCACTGTCCCCCACCCCCACCCCAAACTATAGAGTTTAAGGCTGAATGGAGGCAGGGACTGAGCCTCAAATTAAACCATGCACAACAGCTGTGTTGTGTGGCTCATCATGTCCTCAGTTGTACCCAGACTCACACATGCAGGCTGGCGCGCACTAAATTGCTGGGGAAGTGGTTGGGTGGTGCCACCTCTTTTGCAAGTGTGTCTGATGTCGAAGCTTGATGATCTGGTGGAGCTGGTCTGGCTTAATCAGGAGGGATCAGGCCTGTGGCATCCAAGACTTCGCTCACATGCTCATCTTTGGGCTGTTTTCCTGCTCTTTTGCAAGCAATCTCTCGTTAATTTGATTAACCAGAGTGTCTACAAGATGAGTACTGTGGCTAGTATGAGACCTGTCCCTTGTGGGTCCATGTGTTGGAGACTTGGTCCTCACTATGGTGTTGAGGGTGTGTGAACCTTTCGGAGCTGCTGCTTTGTGGGAGTCCTTGGGTCAGCTAGGGACACTGCCCTGAGAAGCAATTGTGAGCTCCCTTTGTGCTCCCTGATTCGAGGGGTATCCCTTCCTCCTACTCACTTTCCACCAGTGCCTGATGCTGTGGTGTGCTGCGGTGAGAGGGCCCTAGGGCTGAGCAGGCTCAGGCATCCATGCAAAACTGTGGGCTAAGTAATTTAGATCACTTGTAGTTCATTATGGCATTGAAAGACACTCTAACACAATGGGCCGCTTAAAATGCCGTAACTATTTTAGAATATAATTAAGGATTTCAGATGACAGTGGCAAACATTTTAAATATCTATTGAAAAAGTAAAACCAGGCTGAACTAAGTAGGTAAGGAAGGGTGGCAGTCTTAAATAACAATGATGTTACCAGAAAGGGGAAGGGGAGCAGGGAGGGAGGGGAAGAGACAGAGAAAGACAAGAGACACAGAGAGAATTTGGCTAAGTTTTCAACAAAACAGCTCCCCATTTAGCCCCTGTGTGTTCGCCTGCTCCATGCACCAGGTGCTCTGTGGGTATTGGGGACAAGGCAGACAGCACTCCTATTCTAAAGGAAATCTGACCTAGTTCCCCACTGTCCGGTGGAAACAGATCACAGGTGGGATTGAAAAGATTCTAGCAGAGATAGTCTTCAAAAGAAACAAGTGCAATTAATTCTAATTGAAAAAAAAAAAATGTGGGACTGCAGAGATGGCTTCATGGTCAAGATCACTGGCTGCCTGTGCAGAGGACCTGGGTTCTGTACCCAGAATCCACATGGTGGCTCACAACCACCTGTAATTCTAGTTCAAGGGGCTCCGATGCCTTCTTTTGAACTCCTCTGGCATCCAGCATGTATGTATGTGGTGCATGCACATACATACAAGCAAAACACTCCCACACATAAATAAAAATAAAATCTTCTTCAAAATTGCTGTCTACCCCAATATCTAGAAAAATAATATTTCACCAAAAGGCTGAGAGGTGATATCCTTTCTTCTGAATGTTATCAATATGAAGACTATCAATTTTTATGCTGTCTTCAACATCCAGTGTGCACCTGACACAGCATACCTCAACGAAGACCAGCCATTTGCTAAATTGTCCATTAAGACAGACAGCAGTCGAGTAAAGATGCCATCTATTTTAAGTAAATGTAAAATGTAATGTTAATATTGAACATGTGATGTGATGCACAATATTAGAAACAGTGACGACATCATGAGCAAAGTGACAACAAAGCAAGTGATAGGAACATGGAAGTCACAGGCTGGTCATGGTCAGTCAGCTCTATTTGCAGCTGGACTGGAGCAGAGGCTAGTGCAAGTGAACCAAGGTTGGAGAAAGGAAGAAGCCCCGGGAGGAGTGCCTAGCAAGAGCACCATTCTCAAGATGGTGTGCGGCTGGAGCAACAGGGTGAGAATGGAGACATGAGCTTAGACCCGAAGCTACATGCCTGCATGCTCACAGTCCAGGCAAAGAGTCTGGCCTTGGGCCACCTCTTGCCTTCTGTTTGTTTGAATTCAATTTCATGTTTCGTAAGTGTTCTGTTTCTTTCCTAACGGAGGAAAGTCAAAAGAACTTTTTCTGATGTGCCAAGGATTATAATGCTTGGAATACAGTTTACTACCGTGTCTTTTCCATGTCTCCAATGGGTGTTACATTCTAGTGACTTCTGTCTGTCAGGGGCTTGGCAGACAGTGTGTAAAGACACACTCTTTTCATGTGTGCATTTGTGTGTGTGTGTGTGTGTGTGTATGTGTGCGGGCGCGCGCACATGTGGAGGCTAGGTATCAAGGCTGAATAGCTTTCTCAATTTATTCCACCTTATTTTTTGAGGCATGGTCTCTCGTTGAACTTGTAACTTACAGGCTCAGCCACACTAGCTGGCCAGGGAGTTCCAGGGATCCTTCTGTCTCCACCTCATCGATGTAAGGATTGTAGACATGCATCGTCATGCCCAGCTTCTTACGTGGGTGTTGGTGATCTGAACTCAAGTCTTCATACTCACACAGCAAGCACTTTTCCTACTGAGTCATCCCCCAAGACCCTCAAGGTACACTTTTAAAAGTATTCTCTCACTATTTTGTGTCCCAACAGCCTAGCATGCCCCTTGAATGCGCAGCCAGCTCTTGATATTTGTAAGTCATTGTTTCTAGCACCCTCCCACAAATAGCCAAATCTGTGGGTGTTCAGGTCCATTGTGCGGGATGGTGCATTTGCACAGAGCCAACATGCATCTGCTGTATGCTTTTTCACCTTTAGTGAGTTAGAGTGCCTAAACTAATAGAAATGTATGTCTGGACTTTTCTACAGTATTATAGGAAATAATAGAAAGATGTCTTTACACATTAGTATAGATGCAGTGTGTTTCCATATTTGTGATTACGGGTGACTGGAATCACGGGATGCAGACCCACAGATATGCAAGCCTAGCTATATTGATTTCACATGCCTTGAGGTCAAGCATAATAGGAGGGTGGATATATCCTGACCACCCCTGCCCCATGACCAGGCATTTCAGAGTCTTGATCTTTCTCTGAACTGGAGAAGCCTGACTCACCCAGCCCATATCTGTTGCTGCTGGGCTCAGGGCCCTAACTAGGAACACTCATTGGCATTTACAGTGCTACCCAACAGCAGGGACCACAAGTAGCCGCCCCCAAGGCTGTGATCAAGAGCCTTCTGTGGGTACTGTGGGCTGGAGCCTGCCTCCCCGAGAGCTGCCTTTCCCCAGCAGCACTGCCTTCCTTATCTCTCTGTAGACATCTCCACTTGGTGACAATGTGTTGCAGACACCCCTGCTCTCCTTCATCTCTCCTCCTTCTGCTTGGCGCCTTTTCTCAAGCACTTCTCCACTTGCAGGTCATCACTCAGCACAAATGCCCTGAGTGACCTCAGGGTCTGCTAGTGTCAAGAGGTCAGGTGGAATAGATGCCTCCACGTTTCTTTACTACCCCAGGAAGGTCTGAGATGAGCTTGAAGAGTCAGCAAAGTCCCTCTCATCACTCCCAGAAAGGCTGCCAGGATGTAGGGATGACTCAAAGTCCCCATCATAGCAGGTGCAGGGCTGTGGCTATATGGAAGCAACTCAGTCCCCAGAAAGAAGTACAAATTCTCCTGCTCACTTGTGTGCTTTGCCTGGCTGGTGCCTTCCTACCCAGGCGCCTCTTTTAGTTCTGTTGCTTCCTTACAGTAGGATTTGTGTGACTCTAACAATACTCCCTGTGTTCTGCTCTGAACAGGTGAGAGTTCTAACTTAGAAGTACAACCACGCACTATTTCCAACAATTTTGAACTTGGTCTTTGTGATCTTCTTTAGATGCCAAGTCTCTGTCTCTCCTAGCATTTTGTTTTTATCATATGCCCAGGTCCACCCACCTTCTCTTGCTATGTCCTCGGGAGCACTGACAGGCAGAAGCTTGGATGTGGGTTGACATGCATCTATGATTTAGCTTAAAATTTGCATGTTCTTGTGTTGATGTATCACAAATAGATGGAGGCAGGGGAGCTAAAAGATGCTAAAAGCATTGGGAGGGTTCTCTTCTGCAGTAACAACAGTTCAAATGCCACATTAGTTAGAGCAAGAAATGTTAGCTCCTGTCAGAGACAATACCCAGCCTTAGTGTCTGAATGCAATGAAAGGTTATTTCACATTACTTCATAGTCATGGAGAAGGAAGCGTGTGTTGTTGTTGGAGGTGGGGTTTGTGTGTGTGTGTGTGTGTGTGTGTGTGTGTGTGTGTGTGTGTGTGTAAAGCAGGTGCGTGTGACACATGTACGTGTGCAGGGGTTTCTCTACTTTGTGTAGCCATTCAGGGACCCAGACTGTTTCCATTGTCAGTACCTTCTAGGAGTTTTCCGCTCTTCGTGTGGTTGGAAGGTAAAAAAGGGAAAAGAGAGAGAGAGGGGGGTGGTATTGGTGTTTAGGCCAGGAGTAACACATTTATTTTTCTACCACACTCCACCAGCAGAGCTTGACCCCTCATGGACCCTCAAGCAGACCTGAGGCCCTTTCATCACTGTCTGGAGCCTTTGAGCTTCTTCTTCTGATTCATGGGTTGTTAGGAGCCAGGAACCCTGGAAGGTACTGCTCCCAACTGACAGCATTTTGGTTCTTGTTTTCTGGCCTCCTGCTATACTCCTAGATGTTACTGCTGTATGTGGAATTGTGATCTGACAACATGCTAAGACAGGTCCCAGTGCTGGTTCAGAGACCACACTTGGATAGACAGGACCTGGGGAGCGTAGTCTGTGAATGTCTCTAGGAGGCCTTTGGGACCTCAAGCAAATGCACCTTGGCTTCTTACTTGTTTTCATTCACCAAAGCCTGGAGTATGCCAAACACCAAGCAAAAGGGCAGGCCTTTGTGGTATACAGGCTGACAGTTCACTGGTGGCCTCAAAAGTCCTGCTCTGGCTGTTGGTAATGGGCGTCCCCACCAATGACTTCTTGTAGGAGCCATTGTTCTCTCCACTCTGTGCCCCTTCCATCTCTCTAGCTGAGCCAATTGGTTTTCTTGTCCCTTTCCTCCTACAGATGTCAGTCATAAGAATGGAGTGATTGAGTTCATCTCAGTACCTGGCTAAACACTCTGCATATGGCAGGTAACTAATAAATGCATACTGAGTGGAAGAATGACAGAATGAATGAGTACTAGCATCCGCTGTCCAGGCTGTCCTTAGAACAATAGTTGGTTTCACCTTTACCTCTTTATTTTTGGGGGGAAGTGCTGGGATTGAATCAGAGACTCAAGTATGCTAGGCAAGCTCTGTACCAATGGAACTCCAACCCTGATTTCATTTTTAAGGTACCCTATAAGGGACCCTTTTGGAGCCCCTGGAAGTTCTCCTCTCTCTACTTTTGAGTTTTCTTTGTCCAGACCCTCAAGTGCAAGGGATCCTCTTGTCCACACCCCTAGGATCCTGCCTCCTTTGAGACTTCATGCCAACTTCTGGGTTGGGCATAACTCCTGCTCACTCTCTGCTGCTGACTTGTCCAAAGAGACTTCTCAGGTTTCTCCTACCATCTGCTCATCCTTTCTTTCCTACAGGCAGCTCTACCTTAAGCTCCTGTGTTCCCATTTCCTGTCACCTATAGAGACTATCACAACAGCAGTGACAGGGCAGGTAAGTAGATTAAGCCCCAGATATCAGCCTGATGCTTGTTGATCACCTGCAGAGGCTGAAGAAAGATCAGAAATGACAGATTGGGGCCAGAACGTAAGAATCCATGCCTTGCCTGGTCAGCATGCGGTTGATGAACATTGCACTTTGTTCAGGGAGTCTTCAAAGGTCCTGGGTTCTGGGTGGCTTTGACAGCTGTCCTAAGAACACACACAGTGATATTCACTTCTTGAGGGGAAATAAAGTCACCCCCTCACTGTCCTCAGGATCTTCCTTCCTCTTCAGATGAGCAAATCAGAGAATGCTTGGATCACTTGTTCACAATGACAGAGCATTTTTATAGACCTCATGTATGTTTCAAGTCACCTTTCCCCTGCCATGTCTCATCCCTAACCTCGCACCTACAATGTGTCATCAGTTGGTATGCCACACTGGTAGGAAACAATGACAGTAAGTGATGTGTATGTGTTCAGCACAGACAGACACAATTGGTTCCCTTTAATACCGTTGCTTCAACATTGTTTAAATTCTTGAATGGAAAGCTTGGGGGCACAAGGCTGACTGTACAGTTTTCAGTCACTTTGCCTTCTAAACAAACTGAAGAAAATAAACATCCACATAAACTTCTTATGTATTTGAAGGCTATGACTCGGGCCTGTGGCAGGGTGTGGGCTAGAAACCCAAGCCCTCCAGTTCCTGGTTTCCAGTTCATTTCACACATGAAACCCTGAGAACCTGTTGCCAACACAAGGAAGCAATGTTAAGCAGCAGGTCAGGTGTGAAAGGAGGTAGCAGCTGCAACTGGCTTTCAGCTAGCTTTGCCTGTGGATTAGAACTTGCTTCACAGTCTTGGCCAAGTCTCTTTGCTATGCCTCAGTTGTGTCACCTTTGTGTAAATAGCAATTGTAGCATATATGACATAAAGGACACCTTTGTGTATAGAAAGTCTTCCCTGAGGTCTGCAGGATGCTCAAGACACAGGCACTGGGACATTGCATAAGGGAACATGGTTTTGTAAGACCCTGGGTCTCAGGGTATGGACAGTGGCAGCTGGTGGAAGAGCCGACACCGTTCTACAGATAGTAGCCCCATCAATCACACACACAGCTGCACGTTAGTCATCCTAACAATGCCATCTATTAATTCATTTATTTGTTCCAATAATCCTATGAGGGATTCATTGCTTATGTTTTGCTGGTGAGGAAACTGAGGCTTGGAGAGGCTAAATAACTCAGTCACTATCAAAAAGCTTGTAGGTCCAAGAGCCAATTCAGGTTCCAGAGTCTGTGCCCCCTTCTCCAGCATTCCACAAGGCCTTCCTGACTCAAACCAGCCAAGAAAGACCCAGTGGAGTGTGGGCAGCCATTCGGTACTTGTCTCCTGCTAGAAGCCCTGTGTTCCATTCCCATCACAGAAAGAAATAAAGACAGACAGACAGAAGGAAAAGAAAAATAAGACACGACACCCTCCCAGATATCAAATAAAACAAAATGCTGTTGTTCAGAACTGCTGTCTGGTTTGCCCTCCCTGCTTAGCTGTGCCTCAGCTCTTTGTACAGTTACCCAGCCTTTCAGTGGACTTTCCCTGTCTAAACATAATCACCCTCCTAGCCTTCAAAGACTACACTTCAGTGTTAAGTCAGAGGCTTTTTTTAAAGAGATAAAGTAGAACAATGCAATGTGCACCCCACCACTTTTAGTTGCTGGCACTCTATTTGTGGAGTATTTTTCAGTGTGTACAACTTCTCTTCGCTTCACTAACCCGATTAGTCAGTGGAAGAATTTCTCCTTTGACGCTCAGTCTGAATCTCATTAGGGTGCCTGGGCCCAGTTACTAATTGCTGACATTCTGGACTTGCCAAGTGCATTTATGGACAGCAGCATGTGGGTAGGAACCTTCATTTCCCTCTCAGTAGAGATTCCATTGTACGACCTTTCCTTCAATGACCTTTCCCAAGAGACCTGGCCCCTGGCCTTAAATATATAGCAAAAATAGAATTTCTGAGGCCAGAAGGATCGCTGGAAACCTTAATATTTAAATTTTATTTGTGTTCATTTGTTTATTTATTTATTTGTGTGTGTGTGTGTGTGTGTGTGTGTGTGCGCATGTGTGTGCATGATACATTGGACAAGGGACACATACCATGGCACACAGGCAGAAGTCAGAAAATAGCATTTCAGAGTTGGTTCCTCCTTCCTTTTTCACTTTTCTGTGAGTTCCGGAGATGGAACTCAGGTTGTCCATCTTGTGCTTTTACCTGCCTAGCCATGTTGATGGTCCTGGCCTCAATCCTGACTGATAGAGAACTGGCACTTGGAAGTGAAGGGGCAGGCTGGATGGTCCTGGCCTCAATCCTGACTGATAGAGAACTGGCACTTGGAAGTGAAGGGGCAGGCTGGTGTCCTACAGTTTTGTTCCTGGGGTGTGGCTTGTGTGTCAGACACAGCCCTTCCACCTGGGCCCCACCCTGGGTGTCTGTCCCCCTGTGGCCATAACATTGTCATGGTGCCTCTGCCACATGTCAGGCCAAAGGGCTTTCTTAATCTCCCTTAATTTAGCCCACACTGTAAGTTCATTATATTTGTCTTAAGAGCAAACACTTGCCTTAAAATAAAGATAATGCTGCAAATATAATCAATGAAAGCAAAGCCACATTGAACCTCCAGTAGCATGGGGCTGCCTTTTTAAAAGGGAAGACGAGCCAGCACAGGCACACAGCTCATGACAAGGAAAACTTTGCCTTTGACTAATCAGAATGAATAATGGGGATGGCCTGGATGGGCACTTCCTCAGACTGAAGCTTATGTTATTCTGTTCCCTGGGTGCTACAGCAAACACCCTCTACCCCAGCAGCCTCATGTCTGTATACAGGAAACAGGGTCTCTGGGAAAGAAGTGAACCAAGGACTGGCGCTACCACTTCTCCTTATGTGGCCTTGGGCAAGTTTCATGGTGGCGTCTACCCGAGGACTGCTCTGAGCTGGGCAGTACTGGCCAACCCCTGCTCATTCACCTGTTTCAATTCCAGTTAATGTTATTTACAGGAACCAAACTAAAAGGATAAAAATTTTTGTGCCTGTTTTTTTCCCCCATGGCCTTTTAAGGACAATAAAGTGACTTTGACCTCCATACTGTAATGAAGGATCCATGTCTGCAGCTTCCTGTACTGAGGGATCCACTCTCCCTCCTCAGGAAAAAATGAGACTGGACTAGTGTCCAGGAGCACTCAACAGAAGAGCGAAGTTTCTAAGGAACTCCCATCCTCATCTAGAACCTGGCAGATCCTTATTAACTATGGGTCCTAGTGGCCTGAATCCCTAGAGGCTGGAAGAAGTTATAAAGAAGCCTGTGTGCAGAAAATGAGCAGGGCCTAAGGAAAAGAAATATAAATACTCCAATAATATCACTGTTCCATTAACATGAAGAGCATTTATAATCTCAATAGTTGTAGCCTTGGGTATAGCCTATTAACAAGACTGTTAAGTCACTTTGAAAATCTATTTTCTTTTGGTAGATATTATCTGTATGACATATTAAATATGTACATTATATTTTACAACATACACTATATATATATTCTTTTTTTTTTCCATGTATCTTCTTCTGTCCAAATTTTCAGTGACCTGAATTTCTATTTTATTTTATTTTTATGTAGAACTGTTGAATCCTATCCCCACTTCTCATAGTCTTACTGTGGTTGTGAAGACAGGGTAACTCAGTTGTGTTATTGGAACATGGAATATATTATCTGTTGCATGTATGCTTCTATTATTTAACAAATCACCCCCAGACTTGCTGGCTTAGCACACCACACTTATACAGATGCAGCTCTGTTGGGCAGCAGAGAGGCCTGGGTTCTGCTGTGTAGCTACTGAGTTGTGCCTAGACATTCTCTCGCATTGTGATAGGTCAGAGCTGCCTCTGGGGATGATTGTTGCCTGGTCTGCTGGAGAGCCTGGGCTTCCTCCATGTCTTTTCTCCCTTTGTTGAGGCTAGTGAGTCCAGGCTGGCTCATGGCAGGAGGAATGTGGGTGTTGAAGGTAATGGGGTGGCGTCTAAGTCATCTGACGCCAGGACTCAGATCTGAAACAGTATCATTTGCACTATATTCTGTTGTAAGAGCAAGTCAAAGGTCAGTGCAGAATCAAAGTGTGAGAACTGGGTTCCATGTTGGAAGAGGAGAGCCTCCACACCAGCATACTGGGCAGAGAGATAGAGATCACACCTGCTGAGGAGATGTGTCCCAGCCTGTGCTCTGGTTGCCCTCACCATTGTATCCTGACTCAGACCCTCTAGGAAGCCTGCTGCTCTTACCTCCCACCATGCTTAATCTTACTGACCTCTACTCTGCTTTTTCTCTACTCCTCCAAGGTTGTCCCAGCATGCCCCACATTCCTCTGTGGATAGGGCAGGAGCCAAGCACAGTGTGGAATGGAGACTCCCAGGTTGCCACTGACCTTTTGGTTCTCATTTGCATGCTTAAGGTGTACACCTCTAACCTTTTTATTTCTTACTTTTGTTTTGTGTGTATATGTGTGGGTGTGTGCATTGGTGAGAGTGAATGGGTGTGCGCAGCATTTGGAGACCAGAGGTCAAGTTCAGGTATTGTTCCTCAGGGGTGGTCCACCTTGGCTGTTTATTTGGGTGGCAGGAGGGAGTCAGGAAACCTGGGGCTCACTGATTGGTGTTAGACTGGTCAGATAGTAAGCCCCAACATTCCTTCCCTCTCAATCCCTAGCATGCACCATCATACCTGACTTTATAGGTAGGTGGTAGGAATCAAACTCAGGTCCTTAAACTTCATAGCAAGAGCTTTAACAACTGAGTCATCTTCTCAGCCACAACTTTTTTTATTTTTGAACCTTTTTTTTTTTTCTGTGTATGTGTAGTGCTGGGTATAGAACCACGGCCTGGCATATAAAAATGTAAAAGTTGTATATATTGCTAAGTGTGGTGACACAGGCCTATAATCAGGAGGCTGAAGCAGGAGGTTTAAGGCCAGCCTGGGCTACAGAGCATCTCAAAAAGCAAAACAAACAAAAAGCAGAAATAACTAAATTTGCATGTATGAGTAGGGTAGAATGTGATGTTTCAATCCATGTATTCATTATGTAAAGTTTAAATCATGTTAACCACACCTATGACTGCAAACCTTTATTATGAAACTTGCAGAGTATTCCCAGTGTTTTAAAGACATGTACCACATACATTATTTGGAG
>CAJQZJ010034271.1:1317861-1367427 GCA_907164525.1 Lophiomys imhausi | reverse complement strand
TCTTGTTGTATTCTGATTGTAACAGTATCAGCTGTCAGCCTTTCCCTGCCTCTCCACTGTGCCCATGAGCCTAACAAAGTTCTTTTCCACCGTACCCACCATGCACTAGGTGCTGTGCTTAGTAATCAGCCTGAGGGCTCCATGTAGTCCCACGAAACAGACAGAAACCGTCATCACTGTGGAGGGACAGGAAGTGAGCCATTCATCTGATTGTGATCGCACTTTCAGGCCAGCAGAGCTAGGGTCTTAATTCTAGTGACCAGGCTCTATAGAGGGTCCAGTGGCTTCACACTGCTCTGTGCTGTCTCTTCTTCACAGAAGACTGGTAAGGACTGTCTGCACTTACTTTCCAGTCACTTCGTAAATCAATGAAATTGATGTCTCTCCTCATTAATCTATGGGCTGGGTTCCCTCCAACTTTGCAGTATCACTGACGCACCGTGTATCTCTCAACTCTTTTTTGCTTGGCTTCTGGGGAGTTTCAGGCTCTTTCTGGGAGCATGCAGTGACCTCGGAATGTGAGTTATGCTCCCATGGCTTCTGTCCGCATCACTTTTACAAGCTCTTTCCCCTTTGTTTCTCTTTCTCACAGGAAGCTCCCCAGGGCCACTTGTCCTTCCAGATCACATTCCCTGGGCAAGGCATTCCCACAAATGGAGACCCCTAAACCTTCACCTCTACTCTGACCTCCTACTGTATTCTCATCAGGCCTTCCGGGTTGGCTTCCCCCCAGAGAAACCAACATTGTTTTTCAAAAGTCCACAGTGAACTTGACCCCTGCTTCCCAAGCCTCCTTCCTTCCTCCTTGTACACAACTCAGGAAAGCACCACCCAGTCAAGCAACCCGGGAAATCCGAGTTGGTTATTTTGGAGGTGTCCTGAATGAGGGGTGGGAACTAGGGAGAGGCGCATATAGCTTGAAATGAGTCGTCTCTCAGTATTGGTGGGTGGGCAAGACTTGCCCTATTCTGAGGCCTTTGTCTTTTAGAGGAAACCCAGCCCAGCCTTACTAGGTGAGATGCCACGATTGTTAACTGGTTAGCAATGCAAATAACGTAAAAGTGCTCAAGGTTCCAAGCAGCGGGTGTGCTCCTAGACCATACCTCTGCTGCCATCCTTCAGTTAAGCATTCTGTTCTCCTAGCCCTAGGGATTGCTTCTGGGTTGACTTCAGTCTCAATCCCCAACCTGAGCTCACTCCAATTCCAGACCCACAAGCCTGCTGCCACTTCAGTACCTCCTGCCCCAGCAGAGAGAGCCAAATCTCCTCACTATTCCAGAGCAGAAAGTCCCTGTCCTTTCAACATCTTAAACCCCATATGTGCAGCACAGGAAATCTAAGTGTGCAATGTGTAACCAACAATTTCTAAAATTCAGGTTAAAACCCTCATATGCAAAAGCTCTTTTTCTTGTGTCAAGTTTGACACCTACAGTTTAGTGGAGCTAAGCCACCAGCACCACAGTCATAGTCTTGGCTAGGGTATTCCCCTGCCTCAGGTGAGAAGGCAGGTCATCCAGGTGAAGAAAAATATCAGGCAGTGACCCAGCTAACCAGCACTGCTGGTTTCTGTGAGTCAAGGTATTCAGATTTACTCCCCTGGCTTCACAGTCAAGTCTCATATCCTGTCTGCCATTTTCTTCAAGCACGATTTCTATTCCTAGTCTCCATTTTTCTCCTACCACAAGAGACATATAATGGAAGTTTACACCAACCAAAATCCTGAAGACAGAGAGAAATGTCATCGCATTCAACTGAAGTTTCTGTGATAGAAGCCCTTGGTGTTCTTGTTGCCTTCTAGTGTGTTCTTTCTCTCTTCTTCCCTGGGATTTCCAGCGTGACCACCCTCTTCAAGCCTCAGTGCATCTCAGGTCACATAAGAGCTCTTGAGTGGGTAAAGAGATGCCACTTCTCGAATTGTCACCTAGCCAGGTCATGATAGTTGCAGAAGAGCCTGACACTGGCAGCTTCTTTTTGGATCTGGTTGTATCTAGAGCTTTCCTGCTCTAGAGGTTTCTGTGGGCACAAGAGAGGCAAGGACCTGGCAGTGATTGCTCTGATGTGCTCTGCAAAGGTGGAGGGGATGTGCTTACCTCAGCTCTTCCTGTTAAATATGAACACTCGGGACCATGTCTGCAAAATGAACATGAAAGAATCCAAGATGGTGGAGAGAAAAGACTGATGCAGACCTGGAACCCTAGGACAGGTGCTAAGTTTATTCGGCCTTGGTTTTGTTTTCTAATTCCCTTAGTGTCAAGGAATCCAGTAACCCAGAAATGCCAAAGCCATAGATGAGAACACAAAGGCTGGCCAACAGTCACACAAGGCTAAGAAAATGAAAGTCAAAAAATCTGGAGAAGTGAAAGAGGGTGGGGCTTAAAGTATATTTAAAGAAATAATGCTGGTGATGGGAAAATGTTCCAAATTTGCCAAGAGACACAAATTTGGACTTCTTTATGTTAAAGAAGCTGAACAAACACCACATAAAATAAACCTAGAGAATCCATACTAGGACACATGGCAAAAATTTTGAAAACTAAAGGCACAGGAAAACATCTTGAAAGTAATGAGAGGGAAATGGTATTACCTGTGAGAGTCAGGTGAAAGTGGCCATGATCAGACTCAGTTTAAATATAATGATGGTACATATAGAAAATGTCTGGGACCCCCATGTGTTGAAAGAAAGAGGTAGATAAGTATATCATGTTCATGGGCTTGTAAAACTTAACCTTGAAACTGTCAACTCTGGGCAAATTGATATCTGTGTTCAATGTATTTCCTGTCAAAATCTCAGCAAGACTGTGCTGTGTAATAGGTATTGACAACACTGATCAAAAATTTATCAATAGGTGAAGGAACTAGAATAGCTGAACCATTCTTGAAATAAGAATGAAATGAGTATCAGTATATCGGATTTATAGGTTTACTAGATAACTTCAACAATCAGACCATGGTATTGCCAGAGAAGAAGACACAAACCAATGGGATGGAATAGGAAGCCAAAAATAGATGCACAGAAAAACACGAACAGAATTTTGAGAAAAGTGGAAGCAATTCATGGGCAGAAAAACTGTTCCCCAGCTAAGGGAGCAAGAGCAACTGATATATGTGACTCCCTCCAAAAAGAACTCTGAACCAAATCTTACACTTTGATCAAAATTAACTGTAAGTGAGTTAAACATAAAATATAAAAGAATATAACTTCTAGCTACCACATAAGAGAATACTCTCAAATGAGGACTAAGCAAAGGCTTCTCCAACTTGACACCAAAAAATATGTGATCCATTAAATCAAACACTAAACATTTGTTTGTGACCCAAATTAAAGCTTTTGCTTTGCAAATGACCCCATGAAGAGACTGAAGATACAGACCATAAACTATGAGACCATATTTGCCAGTCACATGTCTGACACATAACTAGTATTTATAATACATTCAGAACTCTCAGAACTCAACTGTTTAAGAACAAACACTAAGAAAATGGTCAAAAGACACAATGAGGCATCCTACTAAGATAGAGAGAAGACAGGTATATGGAAAGGCATTCAACAACATAAACTATCAGTTAAATGCAGATAAATCCACAAGATGCACAATAGAAGGACTAAAAAAAAAAAAATTGGGGAGGGGAGGATGGAGAGATGGCTCAGCTGTTAAAAGCACTTGATACTCTTGCAGAGGACCAGGGTTTGTGCCTACCACCCACATGGCAGTTCACAACCATCTATATATAACTCCAGTTCCAATAGCTCTAATGTTCTTTTCTGAACTACTTGGGCTCCAAGTTGTGCATACGTGTGGTGCACATTACATACACCTAGGCTTACCTACATATACATAAAAGAAAAAAATATTTTAAACATTATTTTTATGGCAACCACAGTGGGAATGTAAACAGATGAAGCCACTTTGGAAAGCATTTTGACAGCTGTTTAGAAAACTAAGCAAGTAATTTCCTTTTCCTTCCTTGTTTAATAGGGGCAAGGTCTTGCTGGGCAGACCAGGCTGATCTTGAATCGAAAGTAATCCTGTTTTAAAAAGCCTGGATTCACTGTGTCTAGCTAGTGTTCACAGTGGCTTTATTCAGAATGAGCTGCAAACTGGAAACCACACACATGAACTGCCCTACACCAGGTGTACCGTTCAGGACTGTGGTGTATCTAAACTGAACATGAAGTCGGATAATCCAGATTGTGCTAAATAACTAAATTACTAAAGGTTACATAGCTACCTCGTGATTCCACTTACAAAACAACCTGAGATGACAACATTTTAGAAACAGAGAACAAAGCCAAGACTAACAGAGATGGTAGGGAAAGAGGAAAAGAAAGGGAAGGAGATGTGGCTATAAAGGGTTCTCTGAGAAGCCTCAGTGGATGGAAATACCTTTTCTTGATTTTATAAATCCAATATTGTGCTGGGCATGGTGGCAAGTAGCTTTGATACTAACACTTGGGAGGCAGAGTCAGGTGGATATCTATGTTCCAAGCCATCCAGGGCTATAGAGTGTCTCAAAAAATAAAATTAAAGTAAATCCAATATCATAAATCCAGCACCATATAATGTTGCTCTGTAGTTTTGTAAGAAGTTACCACCAGAGGAAACCAGGTTAGTATCTCCCTTCCTCTCCCTGATCCCACTGTGATGGCTAAGAAAAACTCCATTTTGTGCTAGGCACCCATTCTAAATTCCTAAAAGATAAGCTTCAGCAACTCTGACTCCTTGCCCCCCTCCCCAAAATTGTAAAACTGCTAAGAGATAATTAACTTGCTTGCTCTGGCTTTTATAAACCCACTTATCGCTGTGTACCAGGGAGGGAGGGAGACAGCTCTCTTGTGGCTGTATACCGAGGGAGAGAGACAGATCCTCACAGCTGAGGGGAGCAAAAGCAGCTTCTCACTCAGCTACACATAACTGGGATATTTGTGGTGCTCACCTTTTAAAACTCTCTAATCCCTTCTGTGTGGTATGCCTTCAATTTGATTTTAAGGCTATTGACCTCTGTAGAGGAATTTTAATCCAACAACATGTCTGCTCTGGCAAGGGAATCACATCCAAAGATCTAGGTGATCCAGCTGGAGTACAAGCGAGCCCTTAGTACACACCTTTAATCCCTTTGGCTGAAATTTAGTACACATCTATAATCCTAAACAATGAAGTCTAATTGAGGGGTAGATGAGGTGATGAATCAGAGAAAGAGTTGACAGAATGAGTCAAGAGATAGGATATGTATGCCCAAATCTCATGAGAGAGAAAGGGGGGGGGGGGCTACTAAAGAGCACCATAGCAAGAGATAGACAGTATAAGAGAGTTCATGGAGACCGTACAATAGAGTTCTGGTGTAGGAAGAAATTATAAGGTGTTGTTTTTCTTTTCCCATTCTAGCTCCCAAATTTATTCAACAAGTTAAAAGCAGTATAAATGGGTGGATATTCATCTATTCTAACCCATCTATTCTAGTCTGGCTACTTCCCAGTCACATGGAGTTGCTTGCCGTCTTATTCTTGGCCTGGCTCACTCTGCTTTGTGTGTTTATCCTCATGGCGAACTCCCCATGCTCACCTCCTCATGCTGACCTCTCATCTCTTCTTCTCTCTCTCTCTCTCTGTCTCTCTCTCTCTCTCTCTCTCCTCCCTGGGACCCCTGGGTGGGATCAGAAGTCCTGTCTTCCTGTCTCCTCTGAACCTCTGAACACTTATTGGCTGATCAGCTTTTTATTAATCAATTAGATGGAGAACATTCTTCACATAACATTGAGACAGGAGATTCTTCAATCATCATGACAATGCCTGTGTCTGAACTGCAGCCAGATCTCTGGTCACAGAAGTCAGTGTCTGAATACACAGAGTACAAGACCATCCCCCAACATTCCTGAGTACAATGCAGCTTAGTGCAGTTCAGTTGAGTGCGGATGAGTTCCTGCAGTTCAGTTTGTGGAGTTCAGAGTAAGTTTTTTTTTTTTTTTTTTTTCCCAAGCAGAGCAATTCAGTGAGAAGTGGAGAGAAGCCAGTTTGAATCAGTCAGGTTGGAGAGGAGTTTTGAGCCAGAACAGCTGAGTTGAACCAGCTTGAGCATTCAGAAAGAACTATAAAGGGTAAGCTTATTCAGTAGTAAGTCTTGGAAGTTGAAACATTCTAGGTCTAGGTTAGCAGACAGAGGCTGGAAGCTGAAGCCTGGGCTTGCAGAAGATTAGATTGTACAGAGGTTAGATGCTTCAAGGCCTAGGCCTAGGGATAGTTAGAAAGACTCTGGGCTCAGCCCAAGCTATGTATTCATAAAGCTTGGGTATGGATCTCATCTCATCTTTTCTTCTGAGGAAATAAAAACATTTGCATGCTTGCTAGCAATTCATCTCATCCCTTCTTTCAAGGAAATAAAAACGTTTACATCCTTGCTAGCAACAACCAATAAATGCATTTAATTATAATTATCTATGGTCTTTCCCTGGTGGATTCGAACTCCACTGTTGCTCAGGATGCAACAGAATTCATGCCTGTAGGAATGGCCTATGTCATTCCCTGAACAGCTGAACTATAGGAGCCTTGAATCACACCAGGCCCTAACGTCTTAACTCTCTGTCTGTGATAAGTGAGAGCAGCTCCAGATTCAGGAGTTGACAGCCCCAATGACCTCTCTTGTCAAGACTTTCAGACCATTGAAAGTCACAAACACAGGTGCTGGCAATATTCGAAACAGTAGCTGCACGACCCAGCCATCCTCATTTTCAGTAAACTACAGTTGAAGTGAACAGTGGTGAGCACTTAATAGGCCCAGCCCAGCTTTGAGACCAGGCTCCCAGCCCCTTCCTTCCCTGAGCCTGCTGCTCCTAACCTGCCAGAAAATACAAAAACAGCCCCAAGAACTCATTTAGCCACTCCTGTGTCCAAGCCCTGGAGACCTGCCTAAGGCAGAGGGTGAGCTAAGTCCTTGTATTGTCTGGACTGTCTCTCAGAGGGGCTCCTTTTATTTTTCAAGTTGTTAAATTGCAGCCTCACCTCTGTGGACACCATCACTGTGCCACCATGACAGTGGTACTATTCAGCACTGCTGTTTTGCAAAGTGGTTGGCAGAGAAGAAAGCTCTGGAAGGCCTACAGAGGTGGGCGTGGGTCAGGGTCACCCCTCCTGTTCCTCTGCAGCTGTCACTTAGAGGTGGCAGGCATAGGACACAGTGGACAGGCTGTAAGTTTAGTGCTGGACTCCAGACTCCACACCTAGGGGAAGTAGTTTCATGCAGTATTTGTGTGTGTGTGTTATTTGCTTCTCGGAGTTCTAAGCACTTACGTGTGAATGGTGTGAATGTCATGTGTCTAGCTGTCTGGGTGTGTGTGATGTGTTGTTCATCTCTGTTGTGAATAAAAACTTCTGCAAAGAAGCTGCTTCTGGCTGTGAAGGAAAACTGAAAGGAAGCTGTGTCTGCAAAGATTGATTGGCTGATTATAATTTCAGTACTGTGGACAGGTTGGAATGTTGCAGGTCCAGAGGCTAAGTTCTAGCCCACTGGAGCAGCTGCTCCTTCCTTGTCCCTCTGTATTGGAACTAACATCTTGTGACAATAGATTAAAAATAAAAAACAAAACAACAACAACAAAAAAAACCTTTTTAGAATCTATTGACTTAACACAACAACTAGCTTCTCTCAATCCAAAAGCTCAGATTGCTACCAGGAGCCTATAGGTAAGCTTCTCTCATCTGTACCTGCCTCTCTGGTGTACCCACCAATGTATTTTAAATTTGCCTTGATAATATGACTTTCTCAGTTCTGTAAAACTATATAAAAAAAAAAAAACTTCCTGAAAATGTTTTCACATTGGAACATGGGGTTTGGGGTAACTTAAATCTGTGTTCCCGGGTCAGGGTCACTCAAAATGGCTCCAGAATAAATAATCTCTTACTCCCTTGAAGATGAGAGCTGTGGTTTTGGGTCGACACTGTGTGTGTGATGTGTGTTGTTTTTATCTGTGTGTATGGTGTCTAGGGAGTGTGCGTCCACGCTGTGTGTCTGTCTTCATACAGTAACTGTGACATTTACATGTACCCCTGTGTGCAGCTACTATCTGGGGAAGGATCCTGAGGATGTGTCCTTGCTTCCTTGTGGGTGTGTCCACACCTATGCTGTCTGAATGTAGGTCTCACACGTGTGCAGCTGTAAACATGTGCTGGCGTACTTGCTAGCATGTTTCTGCTCCGAGTACCTATGTGTGGTGCGGGTTTGTGCTCTAGACTGTGCACGTGGGCTGGAAGAGCCCCTTATTTGGGATCAGTGCCCCGTGACAGTCCCCATGCGCCCGGGGAGAGCGCGCGGCAGGTCGGCGGGCGGTGCCCTGCTCCTCCCCGGGGGCTGGGCACACGTGGGCCCCCGGCACCGCCTCCCAGTGCGTCCCCACCCAGTGGGCCGCCCCCGCCGCCGAGCGGCTGGGGATAAAGTGGCGGCGCAGACACCGCGCCCTATCGCCGCACAGCCAGCCGCACGCAGTAGTCTGGCTCTAACTTAGCCACAGCAGACCCGGACCCGCGTGGTGCTCGGGAGACGTGACAGCGGCGCTCGTGGCCCGGGTAACTGCCTCCCGCCCCTGCCTCAGTACAGGAGCCGCCGCCAGGGGTCCCCTGCGCGCGTGTGCGTGCGCACGAGTGTGCGCGCGTGTCAGCGTGTGCGCGTGAGCGCGCCCCTCGCGCCCTCGCACCAACCCCCAAACCGTCTTGTGCCCGTCAACTGCATCTTCCCAGACCGGTGTGGGGACACCGGCCAAGTCCCTGTCGTGTGTGGTGTGCCAATGACAGCCGCGGGGCTTCCTTCTCCAAGCGGTGGCGGGTGGGCGGGAGGCAAAGTTTGTCGGAGAATCGGGGTGACTTTGCTCGGGGACCCGCATCTGCGCGAATGCGCGGTGCCGCGGAGCGCGTCTCGCAGCAGCTGCGGGCTGGGGACTGGCTGTCCATCGCTCCCGGAACCCCTTCAGGGGTGTGTTCTGGAAAATTGGTGACTTGAACTAGCGCTGGAGCGGCAGGAGGGAGCAGCTCGCACCCCTGCAGCCCAGGCGGGGAGGGCGCGGACCTGGCGGTGCTGCCCTGCGGCCCCGCGATGAGGGAACAGCCCTCGTTTGCCTGGCGCTGATACTCGAGGCTGTGGCGGTAGTGGAATGCGAAAGCCAAGACGGAATGGAAGCAGGTTTGTCATGGCATCTTTGGCATTCAGAAGGGAGGAATCTCTCGGGGGCGTCACCTACTTATTATGCCCCCTGGAACCCGCTCAGTGGAGATTTTAGGAGAGATGGGTGTTTGCAGCTGGGCTTTGTACCTACGGAACTGACTGTAATTTCCGCTTGATTACAGCTAAAATAGTCTTTAAGATGAAGTTTCCTGAGATGATTTAAAATAAACACAGATGGGAGGGGGCATGTAATGAGGCACTTTTTAAGAAAATAAAGTGAGCATTTTCTTAAGGACAAATAGGATTTTTCAGTCTTGGAGAGGTTTCCAAGAGATGTATTTTTAAAAAATATTTATCAAATTGAGGGGTTTTTTTTTTTAAGTGCTTAGAAAAAAAAAGCCACAGTCCTGACTCTGAACAAGGCTTTCCTTCCTTCCCTATGGACTTGAGTGTATTTCTGACTTTAGAATATGTCCCCCTTTCTTCCAAGGGCCTGAAGACCTCTACAGGATGCCTGAGGCAAGTTCTCCCAGGCGAACCCCACAGAATGTTCCCTACCAGGACCTGCCTCACCTGGTCAATGCGGATGGACAGTACCTCTTTTGCAGGTACTGGAAGCCCAGTGGCACACCCAAGTAAGTCCTTCCCCTGCACTTCCTCATTCATGGCACCTGCTTCTCTTCCTTGGGCATCATGGGGTCCATCCACCGTTTCTGTGACCTACCTCCCATGCTATTGGCATCCCTGGCACACAGGTGATAGCCAAACTGAGAGCTGTACTTTATTTATGATTTTCTTTAAAAATGAGGGATCAAGAGTTCTCTTTTCACTACAATGAGGATGGAATTGCACTGTCTGGCAATTTTCAAAGATTCACATGACTTTTTTTTTTTTTTGGTGGGGGGGTATCAGAATTGATTTCCTGTTGCAAGCATTCATTTAAAACCAAACCCAACAATTACAAAAAAAAAAAAAAAATCTAGTGAATGCATAAGAAAAGTAAAACTGTGTGTGTGTGTGTGTGTGTGTGTGTGTGTGTGTGTGTATCTTTCAGCCTCTGCTCTCTGTTCCTGCTTAATTCTGAGCTTCAGAGATGACACCCAGCTAACTGGGATGAGAGGGGTCTGGTGTTTCCTTCTGGTTCCACGCCAGCTCAGTCATTCTGCCCTCTTTCCACTTTCCCATCCAAGAGCTGCCTTGCTATTAGGAGCTGGCTACGGCTGTGCACAGACACACAGCTACTCTCCCGCCACCCTGTTCCTCTTGGGTGAAACAGGAAAAAACCTGTTTGTCTGTGTTAGTCAGGGAAGAGAGTATTTGTGGCAACCTTGGCCTGGTGACTAGTCACTGTTTCCTGTTCCTTGTTTCAGGCACAGCTTACCTGTTCGTTGGGCCTCTGGGTCCTGGCAGGTATGTACTGTGTTCCCATTGCGGCTCTAGGATTACCCAGTTGAGCAGCTATCTCAACAAGGTGTGTGTAATCCAGGTGGATTCCTATTAACAATACAGAGGGAGTGACTTTTAATATCTTTGCTTCAGTGCAGCGACTCCCAAGTTCTGCTGTCTCCTGTGTGTTTTCAAAGTGGGGAGTGGTGCATAGGCTGGTTGGCATGGCTCCTTCCTGCTGGTTCTTAAAGGAGAGTGTGCTGGGGTGTGCAGGTGTGCCGTGTGGAGTGTTGCTCTCCTCATCAATCACCAGTTCTCACCCTGACTTAATCAGCACTAGCTCTGTACATCCTTTTTACTTTCTAACAAGTGCTTACACAGTGAGCTGTTTAATCACTGCAGGAGGAGAGCAGGGAATGAAAGTCCGTTGTTAATGTCCAGCCTCAGCCTTTGGAGGCTTTGTTGGTGGAGTAGTGACAGTGCCCCAGTTCACAGTAAAACACAGAGGGCCTGCAGTCTTCAGCGGGGGAAGGGAGGTGGTGGACTGGGCCAGGAATGGCCAAATTGGCTGCCCTCTCCTTGGCTGTGGGTGGTTTTCACAATCTCCCCCACTGAAGTTGCGGTGCAGGCAGCTCCCAGCTCACTTGCTTTTGCTCTGGTTAGAGACAACAGCCCAACATGTTGGCTTCAGCTGAGCTGGCTCCTAGAAGTCAGCATCTGCCTTGGAATGGATGCCATGGGTGTAGGGACAGGGCAGGACAGT
This sequence comes from Lophiomys imhausi, assembly GCA_907164525.1. NCBI lineage: Eukaryota > Metazoa > Chordata > Mammalia > Rodentia > Muridae > Lophiomys > Lophiomys imhausi. The sequence goes on along the minus strand of CAJQZJ010034271.1, from coordinate 1,356,132 downwards.
GGCAGCCACTGTGCCCAAGGATTTTGGGGAAAATAATACATTCAGGGGAAAAAAAACACAAGTTAGAAAAAAATAGAACGTTAAAGGCAGGAGGCTTGAGCTAGAGAAAACAACAGAACCACTAGCATTTGTGGCTTGGCCACTTCCCATACTGTTAGCTCTGTGTTGTAAGAGGGGATAGACAGGTTTGGGGTTCTGCCATAGTTTCACAAATAACCCAGGTAGCTGTCTCTGGAGCCCTCTGTCCACCTGGCCTGCCACCACCTCCCAGAGAGAATTCAGTTGGTAAACTTCCTTTGGGGCTGGGGACTGCCTCTGATAGAGCCAGTCTTGGAAACATTTCACAACCAACCCTGACCAGTTGGTACAACACTGTCCTGGAACACTCCTTTGGAAAGAGAGATATCCTTGTAGCTGATGGACCTTGGAGAGGCGTTGATGCTCCTGGAGAAAGTGTCCTAGCACTGAGTTTAGGGCAGGGCACTGTGCCAGCTGGTAGCCAGGCATCTCCAGATCTTAATCACAAGAGCAGCCACTTGTCGAGCTTTTGTCTTTCATGGTCTGAGAGACCCCAAAATGCCATTGCCCACATAGCACCACTGACTTGCTGTCAGGAAGAGAGGGTACCTCAGCTCATGTTGGACCTCGGGCCACCACTACCCCAGAGCCTTTCCCCTCCCGCGTTGCAGTCTGGGCCTCTCCTTGCATAACGTGTCTCCTCCTACTAAGGAGGAAGGAGGGAAAGAACGAAAGAATAAGAAAAGAACAAGGAGTCTGGACCGCCATGCCTGTCCATCCCCCTGGCTGCAGGGATACCCCATGTGATGTGCACCTGTTTCTTTGTTACTTTGAACCTCAGCCGCCAGCCCCTGGAGTCCTGGGACCTGTCTCCCACAGAGCCCATGTCTGCCTTTGTGACTTGGCATTTGTTAGGTTGCTTTTCTGGTCAGCTTGTCCTCCTATCCCCTGGGCCCCCCCCCCAGAGCACCTGCTGGGACATTCTGCCTGAGAGGCTTCAACTGTCTGGAAGGCTGGATCTGCAGGTGCCCAGGCAACAAAGTTACTGGTGTCTGCTGACCACAAGCTGGCAAACTGGCCCAACCTGATTCTGGACACTGGTTGAAATTCCCTGGGACTCTGAGAAAGAAGAGAACTGTTTTGGGGATAGTTGGTGTAGCGAAAGCTGAGTGTATCTTTATAAATGGTAAACTCTCCAAACCATGAGAAAGAAGAGAACTGTTCTTGGGATAGTTGTTACAGTGTGAATGTGCACACATGCTGTTTTTAATATGGCAGTCTGGAATTTGGGGTTCAGTTAATCATTCCTCCCTTTGGCCACATCAAGGCAAGGTCTTACTCAGACATACATATTTGCAATCATGAAAATATTGTGTTCCTTACCATGGAACTCATTTTTGTGAAGGACCATGTAAGGTTCAGAGACTGAACTAGATCCTGTCCATACCTGATCTCTTTACTATCCACACCAGTCTAGAGGGAAACAGTGTGCTTGCTACTATGGCTGCTTCTCCAGAAAGTAGCAGAGATACAAGGTTATACAGCCTCTAACAGGCTGGGAGATGACTTGGTCTATAAAGTGCCTGCTGTGCAAGCATGAGTGAGGACCTGGGTTCGATTCCCAGAACCTGTGGATAGAGCTGGGAGCAGTGTAGTGGCTATGCATCTGTTTTTTTCTAGTGCTGGGAAGACAGAGGCAGGCAAACCAGCCTGGCCACATTCACTGAGCTTCTGAGGCTGACCTCTGCCCTCTACATGTATGTTCACGTGTGTATATGCACCCTCATTCACACACCCCACACACAAACACACTGTTTTGTGAATGCCCCAGCTGAGTTGCTCCAGACTCTTCAGACTCTGTGTCAGTTACTCTTCTCGACACACCACCAATCGTGGCCAACTTTGTCCTTATAGGAAGTGTTTTCTTTTTTTTTTTTTTTTGGTTTTTCAAGACAGGGTTTCTCTGTGTTTCCTTGGCTGTCCTGGACTCACTTTGTAGACCAGGCTGGCCTCGAACTCACAGTGATCCACCTGCCTCTGCCTCCCAAGTGCTGGGATTAAAGGCGTGCACCACCACCACCCGGCAGGAAGTGTTTTCTTAATTCATTCTTACAGTTTGGGGTTGGGACAGATTACTTCACAGGGTGAAAAGAAAAGGAAAACTAATTCACCAAAATTACTGACACATCCACAGTGGCATGTTGATTAAAGATGTGTGTGCTCTGGAGAGAGTGGAATAAAAAGCTCTCATACTGCCCCAGGTGACAAGCTGCCTCACTCAGACTCCACAGGCTGACAACTTCAACTGGTAGTTCTTTGGCAAGTTCCCTCTGGTGGGTGGAGTCACAGACACTGGCCTGTGGATGGGATCAAGAGACCATATGCTCTCCTGAACTCGGTGTCCATGGTTGCTCCGTACCCTGGGGTCACCTTTTCTTTCCTTTCACCAAGTGGCCCTCTGTCCCTACAAAGTGCAGCTTTGAATCAGAAGTGAAAGTCACATAACTGCTCTCTCCAGTGCACTGGGGAGGTGGGGGGTTCTGTTGTTCTAAGAGCAATGCTGATTTGATGATGGGGATCCCCTGAAGTGTACTCTGTAATTACAGGATTACCCAGCTCTTCCCTGACCTGCTGGCTCCAGGCAGAAGTACCTGTCTTCATCTGCCTGGAAGAGATGCCACGTGGACATCTTGAGCCAGACCCCAGTGCTCTCTTCTCTAGCTTGATGGTCTCCCCATGCTCCATTCACTCGGTCTCTAGGTTGCTCCTTCATGCTTTTTTTTTGTGTGGCCACTGTGACCCTAATTGAGGGAGCCTCCTCATGTGAGCACTCTAGCCCCAGATGTCCTTGGGCACATGAACCAGTGAGCTGGCTTGTGCCTAGCTTTGAGCCTTAGTTTTTGGCAAGTGCTGAACTGTCCCACTGTTATCAGCATGCCTAGATGGCCACACCACCAAGACTGCAGAACCCACACCCTCCAGTGTCTTTGCTAGACACCCCTCCCCCGCCACGCTGCTTCTCTAGCCTCCCAGCGAGGCCAGGCTGAGACCTTGTGTCACCTGCACCATCCTCAAGACTTTCTTTCTCTTTGTTGATGTGGAGTGTGGCGTGGGGAGAACATGTGTGATGGGCTGAGGGTGATGTTCGAACACCTCCTGTGTTTAGAGCCATGCTCATTGGTGGCTCTGTGGCAAGCCTGAGCTCATTCACTTGCAGTTCTTCTCTAGCTCCCCAGTGGGAGGCTCTACTGAGGGACCTCTCTGCCCCCTTTCCGGGCCACCTTGGTTCCTTCTTTTCTGCCTCCACTCTGTCTGGAATGATGCCAGTGCCAACCTGAAACACTTCCTCCTACCTATGCAAATTTATCTGGGGACAAAGCCACTTGCCAGAAGCTAATTCAATTCAGATGTCACAGTCCTTCCTCCTCCTGCCACCCATATCACCTGCCTCACACTGGGTATGTGGCTATCAAGGATAAAGGCCCCTTCCAGCCATCTGGAGCTCGATGGGGAAATGAAGAATTTGCATCACCATGATGCCAACCTCTCCTGCCTGGTATAGAGATTTTGTTCTCAGAGGTCAGCCTGGCTTCTTCTCCCACTTTGGGGTTTCTAAGCAGGCTGTAAGCCAGGTCTTTACCCCTTTCTTGCCTCCCAGTTTACTCATTCTATGTTCAGGGCATCTGCTTGTCGATTATGTCTTAATGTCTCCATCTCCTTGTATCCCTTCTGAACTTACATCACCTGGGGCTAGGTATCACTGCTTCACCTTCTTTACTTAGCTGACACCTACGTGGGGTGCCTTCACACTGACTAGTCTGTGATGCTTTCTGCTGGCCTCCATGAGAATCAGGATGGCCAGGTTTCTAGAGCGTCAGCTCTGTGATGAGCATCAGCTGCTGAGGCTTGCGCTGGGTGGTCTCTGCTCTTCCCCTCTGCCTACCAGGCTCTGAGTCACAGGCCACACTTAGCGTGGTCATTCCCAGTCATCAGGCATAGGAGTAGGTGGGGAGAGGAAGGCCAAATGAAGGGGAGGCTCTGTGTGTGTGTGTGTGTGTGTGTGTGTGTAGAAAGCTACCATGTGACAAAGGCTAGAGAAGAGGGATCCCGTGAAGCCACATGCCATGGGTGGGTTCCGCCCCAAAGACTGGTAAGCAGAGTGTGGCTGGATCTTAGCTCTTAGCCTTTTACCCAGTGTCCTCAGAAGGAAAGACAGGGCAGAGGAGCCAAACAGAAAGCCACGCAGAGTTGGAGCCACAGACCTGTGGCTTCACTGCTGGCTGGAGACATTGGTAGTGACGAGTGAGTGTCAAGGAGGGCCATCCCAGAAGCCATGGAGATGAAAAAGACAAAGGCTGCCCCTGCCTGCTGACCAAGCGCATGGAGGAAGGGAAGATAATCTACGGGGTCTGACAGGAAGAGCCTGCACCACCCAAGGGCCCAGTGAGCATGAGTGTCTCCTGGGCACTTAGTCCCTGCTCAGGAAGTGTTGGGATACTCTAAGCACACAGGGCCCCAAGTCATTTGGGATTCTCACTGGAGCAGCTCTGGAATGAACCAGTGGGAGAAATGGAGGAGAACAAGTGTGGGCCCCCATAACCTAGAAGGGCCACATGACATCTGTGAAGAATGTGGCCCTGGTTTACATTGTCTCCTCACCATGGAAGTGAAGACTTAAGCACCTTTGATTTAACACCTGTTGTTGCTGGCAACCCTGAGAGCTTGGGCCCTCCTGTGCACTTTCCAGCAGCGCTGTTACTTTAGTGCCTTACCTCCATTTAGGAGCGCCTCTCTATTCTTTTGCCTATTTTAAGAATTTTCACAAGTTCTTTTCCCTCATCCGAAGCTGTTATTTTTCCTGCTGGTGCATTTGCCTGTGCATTAGCACAGCAAACCATGTTGCTTTTAAGTAGGACATACCTTCTGCGCTAAGTTTTAAAGACTCTTAGAATGGCAGAGGCTTTTGTGATATGAAGAGTGGAGGCTGCTGCTGTTCTGGGGTTGGTTTTCCCAACAGCTTCGTTAAGGGATAGTTTCCCCCTGTGGCTGTAAGAATGTTCTGCAGATACAAATCTGGCTTTGTTTGGTGATGGAGTCCAAGAGGGCAGATAGCAAAATAATGCCCTTTGTGAATGGAAGCCTTGTCCACCATCGACTGTCGGCACCTTTAGGTTTAGCTGGCAGTCCCGGGGCACTCTGTCCATGCCTGTGAACCAGGCTCTTGATGTCTTTGTGTAAAGACGGAAAATGGTCTTTAGTGGTGCAAGTTTTCACAGCTGACATTACAAGATGACCCTTGCCCCATATTACAGAGTCATCTAAGGTTCCTGTTGGGAGGAGGCCCCTTTCACTTCTCAGAGCCCTGTTACTGTGGGCGTGTGGAGGGACTAGGTGGTGATCATGGGTGACACTGGGTTCTGTGTGTTTGAGGACTTCATAAAGAGCCAGGGGCCACAGGCTGCTCCACCTGCAACTGTCCTCGGCCAGCACTGGTAGGTATCTCCTGGCAGGCCTACCAGTCCCTTGGCGGTGCCCGCTGCTCAATTCTAGTTTCAGTCCACAAATCCTTATAGGCTTGGTGAAGAGAGCGCGCGCGTGCCTTATCTCTCCTAGAGAGGTCCATACTAGTTCCTTTATGGTTGATCTTAGCATTGTCAGCGTGTGGGAGGGAAGGAAGAGACTGAGAAGAAATAAGGGAGGGACAGAGAGGAAATGCCGAAGGGAAAGGAAGAAAGGAAAGGGGGATATAAAAGCAGGAAAAACAACAGATTTGAACTCTTGAGTGTCTCTATAATCACACGCATTCCTTAGCTGTGGGGACTTCCAGAAGGCTTCTGGATAGTTGTGGGGTGTGCTTATTAATTGTTTGTCAACTTAACACAAACTAGGTCATCAGGGAAGAGGGGACCTCACTTGAGAAATGCCTTCATAAAACTGGCCTATAAACAAGTCTGTGAGAGCATTTTCTTGATCAGTGATTGATGAGGGCCCACCATGGTGCTACTCCCTGGGTAGATGGTCCTGGATGGTGTGAGAAAACAAACTGAACAAGTCCTGGAGAGCAGGCCAGGAAGTGGCACTCCTCCATGGCCTCTGCTTCAGTTCCTGCCTCCAGGTTCCTGCCCTGACTTCCCTCGGTGATGGAGTGTGACCCAAGAGTTGTAAGATAAAATAAGCTCGTTTTTTTGTCTCCGTCATGATGCTTATCATTGCAGCAGAAAGTGAATTATGACATAGGGGTTGGAGGTCATGGAGAGGAAGGTGGAGGAAATGAGGAAACTGTGCTTTGGCCATTTGTAGCTTCTGGCCGGAGCTTCCCTGTCAAAGCAGGTCAGCATAGACCACCGCCTGTAGACATTTGTCTCCCATCGTCCTCTACTTCCCTGTGCCTCATGGCACTGGCCACAGACCTAGAGACACCACAGTGGTGACTGTTCTCTTGTGAGTCTTTATAAAATTATATATATTATCATGGTTTTTAGTCTGGGTGATGAAGAACCCCAGTGCTTACTCCTCCTGGTTTTTGCCTTCTCCCCATGCTCTCTGTTCCTTCTGCTTGCTTCTAGTGATAGTCATAAAATCATCCTATGATTTTATGAAATAAATTCCTAGCTTGCACATGTGAGTGGGAACATTCAGTACTTGTCTGTCTGTGCCTGGCGTATTTCATCTAACAGTATCCCACAGTTCCATCCACATTGCCATAAATGATACAATCTTATTCCTTTTCATGGCTGAATAATATTCACATTTTCTTTACCCATCCATTTTGTTCGGTAAACAGGAGCTGGCTAGGAGCCTCTTTGCTGCACTGATTTTCTCCTCCTTCAGGGATATGCGTAGGTGTGGTCTATAGAGGGGTCACATGATATTTCTATTTCTAGTGTTTTGTGGAAGCCCACATCGTTTTTTTTTTTTTTTTTTTAGTATGTATACAGTACTTGCTCCACACACATGCCTGGACAGATCTCAATGCAGATGGCTGTGAGCCACCATGTGGTTGCTGGGAATTGAACTCAGGACCCTGGGAAGAACAGCCAGTGCTCTTAACCTCTGAGCCACCTCTCCAGCCCCCACATCGTTTTTTACTGACCACACTATTATATTCCTACCAAGCGCATGTGGCCAGCATTCATATTTTGTTAATTTTTATTCATCATTGTTATGACTGAGCAGTCAACTCTAGCTTTAACATGATTGGTTTTCAGTGGGCCCAGTGCTAGGCATTCTCAGTCTGCATATGTGTTTCTCTCCTCGTTATTTGGAAATGCTGGTGATGCGTGGGGTGAGGTGTCACTACAGTGCCGCTCACCACGTCTCGAGTGGGCAGAGTGTTAGTGAGCACTTTGCTAATGTTCTGATGCTGTGATCCGGTGCTTGGTTCAGGGGTTGTTGGTCTGGGAGGGCTCTACCTGGCAGGTCTCCGTTGCCCTTGGCTGGACCTTTGAGGTCTGATGCAATGGCTAGCATGTGAGTATTGCAGGCTGTGAATGTGCTTGCTGGTCACAGATGGCTTTTTATCTACAGGCCCATCAGTTGGAGGGCTGTGGTAGGATCACCCTAGTGCTTTTCTACTTAGCCTTATCCTTCAGACTAGCTAGGATTTGTTCTTGGAATTCCAGGGGGTCTGTTGGCCATCTTCCTGTGGCTGTGTCTTATATCTGACACAAATAAAATTAAAAGAAGAAAAGGTTTGTTCTGGCTTAGGCTGGTTTCAATGCAGGGTTTCTTGGTCCAGCTGCTGTGAGCCCGTAACAGCCCAGATCATCATGGTAAGCATCATAATTAACCCAGAACTCATCACTTACGCGCTTTTCCAGGGCAGAATCCATCTTTCATGTTTGTTGCATCTTCTCCAGTGTTCACCCCACTCCTAGAACAAAATAAGACACCAAAGTGTTTGTTACAACTCATGAGTCTGTCTCCTTGTGTTCTCAGTGGGATGACTGGGAAGGGCAATTCCCAGAGCCCCCAAGGCCTAGGAGATTTAGGAAAGGAGGCACTCAGAAAGGATAGGCCATGGGTGTCATTTGAGGAGTGGGAACATCCAGAAGGGCCCTGCACCAGGTAGCAGCGCTTGGAACAACCTTTGCTGTGAGCCTGGGAAGATACAGTGTATATGGAGCTGCAGGTTACAGCTACTTTTCTGCTTCAGCCTGGGAGTCAGATGAGTGCCAGGGCCTGGGGGTGGACTTTGCACGAGGGTGGACGTCACATGCAGGCCAGCAGAGGAGGGTCTACAAAAACACGGGACAATCGTCTTCTATGGCCCGCCATTTTCCAGGCACCTCACCAGTGTCTAGTTTCTCTGTGGAGAAGACAAGAGATGCCATCTCTGCCTTGAAGATGCTCTGCGTGTTGGTCAGGGAGGCAGTGCCAAGCCCTGGGGGAGTCTGCTAGGAGGAGTCAGGAATTGTGTGGTGGAGTTTGAGGGAGAAATTCAGGCAGGTTTCAGCTGGGTCTTTGAGGTTAAAAGGGAACCACTTTTATACTGGCATGGAGGTGGGAGAGGATATGGGACCCTCTGAAACTGAGAAGGGCTTTGGAAAGGAGCCCTGCTACATGGCAGGTGATCGTGGAGTGAGTGGTTTAGGGGCCCAGATTGGAATGGCTAAAGTATTTGTTTGCTTGAATCCCTCTAACAAAATGCCATGGACAGTTTGCTTTAAAAATTGAAATTGATTTCCTGACAGTTTTGAAGCTTGGCAGTTTAAAATCAAGGTGTGGGCGGGGCTGGCTTCTGAGTACAGAAGGTGGCCTTCTTGCTGTGTCCTCATCCTGTATATGTGGTTCATTCTGCTTAATTTTAACAGCCTGTTTAACTTGTGCAGTGATTTGGGCCTGGTGTGTGGGCCTTGGTGGAAGCTGTCAGAGTCTCAGAGCACTTGAGGTTGGTTATTGTGGATGATGTCGTACATCCAAAGCAACTGGGAAGATCTTCCCAGTTCCATATGGCTGAGCTTTTAGACTTGGATGAGCAGCCTGCCTCTCCACATCTGTGTGTCTCTGGGGGACCCTGGGGGAAACCCCAGCCTTGTGGGGCTGTCCCTTGCTGTGCTGACTGGGTCCAAGATAGGGGCAGTGGCAGACAGAGTGAGAGCATTCCCAAAGTCAGCCCTGTGTCTAGAGAGTGAGGGCCCTGGCAAGGGGAGAACTAACCATGTAGAGTTATTAGTCTTTTAACCTCCATACGTGTGCCACAGCATGAACTCATGCACACACAATTATAATTAAAAAAATACGCTTTTGAAAAACTAGCAAACTGAATCCAGCAATACTGAAAAACAACAAGCACACAAAAATCTGTACACCAAGAGGGGTGTGTACACCAAGACGGGTGTGTACACCAAGAGGGGAATGTCCTGGGAATGCTAGGATGATTTATTACCTGGAAAAGTACAGCTTTTTCAGAAATAGAAACTACACAGTCATCTTGATACAGAAGAGGTATATGACAAAATCTGAGAACTTTTCAAGATTTAAAACACCAAAAACCAGAGGAAGAGGGGAGCAGTCCCATCCTGCAACAGACAGTACAAAACCCCACAACTGACATCCGGAACAAGAGTGAGGTGCACCTGGAGAAGTGGCTGCCTCTTGAGGCTAGTCAGCTTTGTGGAGGGAAAGTGGCTCTGCCACCCATGCTTTCCTGCTGCCTCTAAGATAATAGCTCTGCTTTAAATATGGCCAGTCAGTCAGCTCTGGGGTGTGGAGTTTTGATGGGTAATTTTCATTCTAATTTTTAGATTTTTTTCTGCACTTCTAACATTGTGCCAAAGGACCACTGTAGAAGGGAGACTTTGGGAGGCATTATAGGGGAGCCAGGTCTGAAGGATGGTGGGATCAGAGTGAAAGGGAACAGGGGAACGCGTGCTCCACCAGGACTAGGCAGCATAAGAAGGCCCGCTGAGGACAGAACAGAGGGCTGGAGCCAGTGATGGGCAGGAGATAGCCTCGTGTGCCTTGTGGGGTGTTGGGCACACCTTCGAGACTTTCAGGGAAAGTGAATTGAGGGAGAAAACCAGAGATCCCACTGCCAAGACCACAGTAGGTCCAAGGTCCAGAGCGTGTGCTGCATAGAGCAGGAGAGATGATCACTAGGAACCAGGGAGCTATCCAAACATGGCACTGTGTGGGCCAGCAGCTGGCCTGGCAGTGTCCTTGGTGCCTTTAGCTACAAAGCAAGTAGTATGGGGAAGACTGCCTCAGAGGCTGGTTACAAGCCTTGTTCCCCTGATGTCAGTTGTGGGGTTTTGTGCTGTGTGTCATCAGGATAGGGCTGCTCCCCTCTTCCTCTGGTTTTTGGTGTTCCAAATCTTGAAAAGTTCTCAGATTTTGTCACAGCACTCCTTTGAGTGACTCTTCCCAAATGATTCAGGGCACCTCAGAGGAAAGGAGGGTGTTGGGTGTTAACAGCCTTCCAGCTTCTGGTCCCTGCACAACAGGACATAAATGGCCTGCTACTTCATCCATCTGCGATTGCACCACCCACTCTCAATTCATCCCTCAGGCCATTTGTCTATCTGTGACAGATAAACTGACCCAACTCTACCCAAGGCTGTTTGCTTATGGGTAAAGCATTGTTAAATACTGTCAAAACTCCTGTGACGTTAATGATTGGCCTCTGTGATAACCATTCCTTTAATATTTGCTTTCTCTAAGCTAAGATGTTGGCAGCGGAAATAGTTTTGACTCCATAATCGATGATTGCTAGACCCTTGTCTGATGCTCACCGTGGCTCAGCAGAGAGTTGAATGGCCGTGGTGGCAGCTCTTCCTTCTCAGCTCTGCCTTCTCTCTACGTGGTCATCCTTGGTTGTTTTTGTTGCCTCTGTTTCTATCATTTCCCACCCAAATGCTCCCTTGAACCCTCCAGACACCTGCTTACTGCTGTTGCCTCTGCTGCTGCTTCTTGACACTTTGAAGAAGCTACACAGTGACCACAGCTGCTTGCTGCTTAAGCACAACCCTGGCCTTAGAGGACAGTGCCTAGCCGTGACTGTTTTAGACAGCTTACACTGGATGTTTCCCCCATCACCAGCAGCTGTTTTAAGGTTGGCCAGAGGTGGATGGATGTGGGTGTCTGCCACCAACAAATTCATTAGGTTCTAACAAATATTTCTAGATAATCCACTATATGACAAACCCTGTGCTGGGACTTAGGGATGTAGAAATCTGTAAGGCCACAGCCCTGCCTTCCAAGAGACCTAGGCTAGGAGAAAGGTAGGTGGACAAGCTATTGGTGCTGTGCAAGGATCTGGGATCTAGACTAGGTATCTTTCCCGAGAGGCTGGAGAGTATCATAGAGGAGGATTCCTGGCAGTCTCTCACTCATACGCTGCCTGCCTATCTGTTGCATTGTGCACCAAAAGTAAACGTGGCCAAGCTATCTCTGTGAGATAACAGATTCAGACAGCCTCCATGATTAACATCAGAGAGGTACAGAAGGCATGTTTTCCTTGCATATGTGTCTTTCTTAGGTTCCTTCTGTAATCAGTTTTTATTTAAGCCTGTGTTAGATTTGGCAAAGTGGCACAAGCCACACAGAGGCCAGCACGTGCTGCTGGACATTTCCTGGGTCTTGTCGCTCCGGCTCTCATAGTGCCTGTCAGGGGGTTACATCATTCTTGAATTGTATTGCTGCAGGAGGTAAGTCTCAGACACATGCTACCAAGTCACAGAAATGCAGCCTAAGCTACCAGCTTTAAAAGCCCCATTCTCTCTCCAATACCAGGCTCTGACTCATGAAAACACTCACAGAACTACATGTGTGACCACTGTGGGCCATCTTCTCAAGATGGGAGATGGGAACTATAGTCTCATTTAAAATTCCTATTCTTTTATTTTTATGTGTATGGATGTTTTGCCTGCACGTATGTGTGTGTATGTGTGTATATATATACATACATGCATATATATGTATGTATATATATACACACATACATATATATATGTATATATACACATATGTGCACCACATGTGTGCAGTGCCTGCAGAGGCTAATATCCTTGGACTAGAGTTATAGGTGGTTGTGAGCCCCCATGAAAGTGCTGGGAACTGAACGTGGGTCCTCTGGCAGAGCGACCAGCACTCTTAACTGCTGAGCCATCTCTCTAGTTGTGGTCCTCCACTCCCATCTTATAGATTAGAAGACTGGGGCTTGGAAAGGCGTGGTGGCTGAAGGCTTGGTGCTGCATTTCAGAATGGCAGGTTCAGACAGCTTGTTGTCCACCCTCTGTCCACCCAACATGGGTGTCCAAATCCAGCATCTACTCTCTCGATGCCAGCCTAATGCAGCTGCCCATTTAGGTCACAGTTGAGCTCAGCAGCCCCATCACATGTCTAGGTGGAGACATTTTCCCCACCCCTCCTGCATGCTCCATAAATTCCTAATTGCTCGGTGCCATGTGCTTGGCATTTCACCACCCAGAACTTGGAGCCATCTGCAGCCTTGGGGAGTTCATGCTGTTTTCCTTCCAGGAAAAAAAAAAAAAAATTACATAAGATGAAGCCCAGCGCCTTCTTATAGGACAGCAGGGAGCCTCCTGCTGAAGTAGCCCTGCCTGCTATTTCCTGTTATCTTGGTTCAGAGTTGCTGCTTCTGTGCCCTGAGCCAGTCTCCCCGCAGAACCTTTAGGAAGCAGTTGCATACTGTCACTGTGCTGTACAGACCTGCCCTCCCCAGCGTCCCTCTGAGCTCTTGTGGTGGATGATTTGTCCCCTTTGGGAGTGGGGGTGGTCTCCAGGGGCCTCCAACCCACCTCGTCCCAGGACCTCCTGAGGATGGCTTGGCCCAGCTGCTGTCACTTGTTCCTCTTACAGAGGCTCTTCCTCCACCTGCCTCTTTGGGGGCGGTTTTATTCCTCTGCTGCCAATAAAACCACCCCTCTATTTTACAAACGTGTTCATTACAAAATTTGATATATGGGTAGACTTACTGGCTAATGCCCCACACTCTGAGAAGCTGGGCAGCCCTCCTAAAATGAACTAGTTCAATCCCTAGTGTTGGCGCAGTGGGGAGACCTGCCTCGCTACCATGCAGATACATATAGGTGACAGTGGCAGAGTGGTGGCATTTTCCAAGAAAGTGAGAGAGTGGCTGTGAGACACAGGGGTCAGTTGACAACTGTGGTCGCCAGGTCAGCCTTAAGGAGAAGTGACATTTGAGCTCTGGATAGGAGCCCGCTGGCGAGAGCTGAGCTAGGTCCTGTGACTTTGCAGCCCTTGAACCCCATTGGCAATGAGGCTTTCTGGCCCCTTGTCCTACTGAGGTCACTCTGTAAGCTTGACTCCCACACAGCCACTTAGTTCCATCATTTGTCACATGGCGCCATGTGGATTTTGCCCTGACCTCTGCCCTCACCTGCCTGTGATTTTTGCAGCAGTTGTTTTGATTCTGTGCTATTCATCTTTGCTTGTGTGTGTGTGTTTTCTCTCCCTTTGCTCTTGGAATCTATTTTTAAAGGAAATAATAGGCCTCAAGAGATGTCTTAGTGGTAGAGGCACTTGCAGAAGAAGAACAGACTTCAGTTCCTAGCACCCATATGGGGTGGTGCACGACCACCTGTAACTTCAGCTTCATCACATGTCCTCTGCAGACACGGCAATGACATGCACATAACCCAAACACATATATGTAATTTAAATTACTAAATCTTGAAAATAAACTCTATTCTAATGCAGGATGTGAGAAGGTTGCCATGAATAAGTGACCATAGATACAAAGAAAACCACGGGGCTGGCTTCCAGCTCTACCCAGGGACTTGGGTGAGACTCCCCAATGCCCCGGGCCCCTCATCCTGAAAGTGGACAGGCTGGTGGTTAGCACCTGCCACAATGCCCTCTCTCTAAGAGGCTAGGCATAAGATGAATCTGGCCATAAACAGCATTCTCCTGCTGTATTGTGATATCGTTAAATGTTACACCAAAATACAACCCACTGTGGGCAACTTATAGGCCAAGAGATGGTGTTCTATACATATGGATTTATCACATGGGCTAGACAAATGGAGAGCTCAGCGTCCCTCCAAGTGATTGAGTTTCCTTTTGCCCTGCCTCATACAGCTCTCTCCATTCAAGAGCTGCCCTCTGTTTGACTGTGTTGTTCTCTTCCTGTGAAGTACATACAGAGTTGTAATGTTTCATATACATCACATATCAACTGCGGTCTGCTGCAAGGTTAGCTGGTGTTTGTGGAAAATGAGGTACAGCCAATCCAGGGCATGCCTTGTTCCAAGCCTAGAGATGGGCAGCTACCAAGAGAGAGGACAGCCCCTCTCCTCCTGCCACGCAGCAAAAAGGACTCTCGGGTTGGGAAGGAGCTGTAAGGGCATGGGAGCTGGCCAGTCCCACCAACACCTGGCCTCTGGCTATCCTTTTTCAAGATCCTAGGACAGCTGTGAAGCTCTTCATTAATGCACCACGTGATTTTCCACAGACCATTAGTGATTTCCCAGAAGGCCAGTTCCCAGTATTGATCTGGATGCAGCTCCAAGGAGCCCTTTGGCACTGGATCCTTTCTGGAGCCAGCCAGAGCCCTGGTGAGCCCTCTGAAGAGATTCCGCATGCTAATGAGGGTCTGGTCTCCTAGCTCCATCAGTACAGAGCCACTTTCTGTGAAAACAGACCACTCCCAGAGTTTGCATCCCAAAACATACCGAATGGGTTTTAGGCAGGAGACTGGGGTGGTGTTGGAAGAGTAATAATTTCCAGAGAAGTTTCTAACCTAGTTTATGGAAGGCAATTACCCATCTCCCATCACTGGAACTGACATGTTTTCTGCACCTCTCAGAGATTACAGGAGGATAGAAATGTGGAGAGGATAATTAAGCTTAATGAGGGAACCCGGATGTCAGTTCCTCTCCATGTTATAGCTCTCTGGGTCCCAGCACTCTCAGCTAGCTGCCCATTGCCTTTAGCATTTTTACTGGCAGTAACTGGGGAGACCCTGAAGGGAGGGAAGTGCCTCTGACCAAACTCTTAAGACCTGGTACAGTCATGTGCTGCCTAAAAAGGGAACATGTTCTGAGAAATACCTGTTTATCGGTTCATCCTGCAAATGTCCTGTGTACTTACAAAAAAGAGAAATGGCTCTTCAGTCATCTTCACTGAAGGGACATCATCATGTATGTGGTCTGCCTCAGGCCAGCTTCTTGTGAAATGACACACAACTGTATCTCTTAAATTTAAAAAATTGCTGTTTTTGTTTTTCTATATTTTAAAGCATTAAAACTGTAGTATTTATGGGATGTCGTCTGATCCATTGTATAGTGTTCAAATCAAGGTGGGGACACCGTCTCCTAAAACATTTGTAGTCTCTTTTGGGGAAATACACTTAGATCCTCTCTCCTAGCCCTTTGAGCCATCACTGCTCAAAAGGTCACAGTCCGTCACTGCCACAAAACAGCAGAACTCATTTCTGTGTTTTGGCACCCACTGTGTCACTTTAAAATTTAAACTCCAATGTCTCTACTACTCTAGGAAGCAGTGCTGTGTCCTGACGGACAGGACACAGTGTCCTCATACCCCGATGCACTCAGCTTGCTAACTCCCCTCACTTGCTGCGGTATCCCTCCCACACAGTAAGATCTTTATCGAACTCAAACATGTCCTCAGAGCCTAAACCAGGTCCTGATCAAACAGTGTTCTCCGTGGCTCTTTTCCCCTCTTTCTGTCATAGGATTGGAAACCAGGGCTTTGAGCATACTAGGCAAAGGCTCCACCATGGAGCCACATCCCCAGCCCTTCAGCCAGTTTTTCTTAATAAAGAATAAGGGGCTTAGAGCTGTAGGGCTGAGGCTGGTGACATCCAGGGGTTCTCCTGCTCATTGCATCAGGACGCAGTTGTAGCCAAAGCAGCCTTCTGGTCACATGCCTGGGGCTTCATTTCCTCTAGGAAATATATATATATATTCAATATATATGTATATATATATTTGAAAAACGCATTTGTTGGATGGTGATGGCACACCTTTAATCCCAGCACTTGGGAGGCGGAGGTGGTTATACTTATGTAAGTTCAAAATGAGTCCCAGGACAGCCAGGGCTACACAGCAAAACCCTGTCATGAAAAACCAAGAAAAACGAAGGGAAAATGCATTTGTTGTATTATAGTATGTATTGTACTTAGGATGTGCTATATATGTAGTATTTTTTTTATCTTTTTAAGAGGCAATAGTTGCTTCAGGAAGCCCTGCCCGCACTTGAGCCTTGCCCTGAAACACGATCCTTTTCAATTCACTGCAGTAGTCTGTGGCTATGGTTACTCTTGCCATCCTTCACACTGCAAACCTTCTTAAATAGGAGGCTTGTCTTGGCTCATGGCTCCAGTCCAGGGGTCAAGGGCTGCATCTGCTGCTGCTGTCTTTGTGTCAGAGCCAGGGAGCACCATGTCTCTGGTCTCCCCTTACAAAGTCTCTGAGTTTTGGTCATCCCACCCCAAGGACCTGAGCTAACCTGGTCACCACCTTCCTCTAACTGCACCAGCATCAAGTTGTGCCCACCTTCTCAGTCAGTGCCTCACCGTGGAGAAGAAAGTCCCACACGACTGTGTGACAAAACTTTTTCTAAGGGATCCCATGAGAAACCAAAGTACGGACCCCACTAAAGTCCAATTTGGTGAACCAATGAGTTGTGTTGGGGTTGCTTCCAGCAATTTGGGTTAGGGGTCACTTAGAGGAGCAGAAACGACTCAAAGACAGCTGCCTCGCCCAAGCCCACCCCAGCACGGTGACCGCTCACACGCTGGGAACCTGGAGCACACTGCATAGCGTGCTGGCAGCTTGGAGAGGGTCTTTTCTGGGTGCCTCGGTCAGTCTGAACTTCCTCCAGGCAGCGTGGCTGGCTTCTGCTTCCTCCAGGCAGCTAGTCTAGCCGCAAAAATCATCGTAGCTTTTCTAAGAGTCTCCAGTGCAGCTCATCTTCCTTTCTGTGTCTGAGAGGGACTCCTGGCTTTTATTGCTTACTCTGACAGGGAGAAGCCTAGTGAATCTGGTCAGTTTCAGGGACTTCCTGAAGCTATGTTGAGTTGTTTACCTTCTTGCTTGAGGAGCTAACTGCAGGGTGAGGTGTTTTAATCTCAGAGGAAACTGTTAGACAACACACACAAGATTCAAGGAGACAAATCATGCTCCAAGCATAGCACCAGCGTCCCTCTCCTGCCCTCCTCTCCCCTCACTTAATCCTCCCTCTCCTCTTCATTTCCTGAGGCCAACTAGGGTCTGATGAGCTCCAGTTTCACAGGACTTTCTGAGCCACAGTGCTCAGGCTCCTGAGGGTAAAACCAAAGCTCTGGCTGGTTCCCAAACCCATCAGTGGGTAGCCTCCACTCTCAGACTTGATAGTGGTTTGCACTGGGGCAGAGAAAGGGATGATGAGATCAGTTGTGCAGGAAGACATGTCACTCAGCACATGTGACCAGCACGAGAGCTGTTTCCTCTAGCTCAGGAGGACCAAGAGATGGGGCCAGGGCTTCATCGACAGGGACACAGCAGTTGCCAGCTTTACGGTGTGCTTCCTGTCTTGTAGTTCCCAATGCGGTGTCTCCTGTCACCCTCGTGTCATGCGTGAAGTAACAGAGAAGGTCAACCACTTGTCATTGTCACATAGGTAGGGAGTAAGGGATCCTGGGTTTGAACCCAGAGGGGTATGACTAGTGTGTGTTGCGTTTGTTAAGGACTAGCAAGTTAGCACTGTAGCTAAAAGATCTCAAGACATAACGGCCCCATCAAGATGGCGGTCGCCCATTCTCTCAGTCTAGAGGCGAACTGTTGAAGTTTGTCAGGTACCTCCGTCCCACATACTTGCTCAGGACCCCATTTCCTTCCATTGTGTTGCCGCACCATTCCTAAGGGTGTGAACCAGTGACCAAAGCTGCTCTTAACCACGGCAGAGGAACGAGTAGGTCTAAGGCAGCACAGAAGCAAGGAGCATGAAAGCCTTGGCATCCCTTCTACTCACACTCCATTGCCAGCGAGTAGTCCTAAGGTCATACCTGGCTGCAAAAGAGGCTCGAAAACATGTCTATCTGAAAGACGTGCTATACAAAATGGGAGAATTGAGGTTTGGGACAGGCTACCCAAAGGGCCCTCTCTTCTTTGGTGACTTAATCCGGGTCTGCCACCAGGAAAGTGCTGTGTGAATTCGCTATTCTTGTGTACGCATGTGGGCATTTATTCACTTAATAAGTACCAAAAGGCTTTCCCTTGCAGTACCTCTTGGGTGGGCTGAGTCAGTGTGATGTGGCAGGGAGGTGGGACACTAGTCACGAGACAGGACAGAGCTGACTTGTGGATTTTGATCTCTCTTTCAGCCTCACTTATTTGCACATGCCTCACTGTAAGAAGAGCTTGAGGCATAGATCTGTGGTCACATACCACTGGAGAAAACATGCAACTTACACATTTATATCCCTCAGACTCTCACTCACCCCAAGGGAGGGAGGGAATGTGCAGAGAGCCATGAACGTGGGTGACAACCAGGCAAATCTCCCAGGTCATGTGGCAGAGCAGTCAAAGCACCAAGTCAAGGCCAGGCAGATCCAGGTTCTGGTTCTGACTCCTGTGCCAAATGGCAAATCATCTCTCCTCCCTCCTTGAGCCTTGGTGTCTCCATCTATAAAGTTGGTGCTCAAGTGGCTTGTGTTAGAGGGCTACTCTGTTTGGTTGTATCCACCCCGAAGGTCTGCATTTTGAAGGCTCAGTGCTCAGGGTGGTAGTGGTAGGAAGAATTAGGCTCTTGAAGGCATGCTCTAGGATGGCAGAAAACTTCTTGAGTTTTCTTATGAAAGAGATATCAGAAGAGCCAGCCTGGCCAGACCCAGCTCTTTTTTTTTTTTTTTGGCTTGAGACACAATCTTGCCCCAGTTTTGTCTCCCACCATCACTGTCCACCATAATTCAATGAGGCCCGGGAGCCCCTTGCCAGGGCTTGCACCATGCCATTTCATTTTCAGACTCCAAATCTGTGAACTAAAAAAATGCTTTTTCTTCCTTAGTCATCTTAGCCTGGTACTCCACAATATATATATAGTGATGGGATTTGGCTGAGATGATACATTGGTTCTAAGCTGAGGATGTTCCCTTGCTTTGAGTTTCTCTCCCCTCTGGCTTTTTCAGAGCTTGTGGTTCTTGATGATTGCATTGCACGTTCTACCATGTCCCCAGAATTTGCCAAGAGAATGAGTCCTGAGTGTGCGGACTTGGGGGCAGCAGGCAGGAGGCTCCGCCTGCCCCTGAAGTACTTGGTCCACTATTAGAATTTCTTGTCCTCCGTATCTTGCTTCCTGCCTGTTCTGTCCTGAGTTTCTCACTGGTGCCCTTCAGCAAGGACACATTGCCCATGATCTTTGCTTTTGTGGACTCCTTGACCACTAGCCTCCTCCATCCCCTCGAAGAGTCTTAGTGGCCAAAGAACCTGGGTTGACAAGTGGCAGGACCTTCTGAGGTGGGAGGGTTGGGAGGGCATGCTATGTAAGAGAGGGCTGAGGCAGAGCCAGAGCAGAGCTGCATGGTGCCCATTCTGGCTGGCTCTCTTCTGCTGAGTGAAGTTCTGGAGCTGTGGGAGTCTGGGTTTGAGTTAGAGAAGCAGGGAAGAGTTAGAGTTAGGAGGCTGCCGGGTGCTCAGGTAAAGAGAGATGAAGGTAAACAGGATTGAAAGGCCAAATCCAAGAGCCACAAGGACTTGGGGAAGAGCTTTGTGTTGAGGAAGTCCTGAGACTCAAGTGTGGGCTGTGGAAGGGCAGACTTGAGGCACAGAGAGGAGAACCAAGGCATAGACCAGGCTGGGCACTTGAGAGCACAGGTCTCGGGATTCAACATGAAGCAAAGAGCTGAAAACCCAAGACAGGATCCAAGAAGGCGTACTATCCATTCCAGGACAGCCCAAGAATTCACTGGAGTGCCAAGCTGGTGCAGAGCTGGGAAGGTGTCCAGGCCTAACATGCTACCCAAATCTACCCTTTCTTCTACTTGAGCTATTCTCTGCTGAGACTGACATTTTTTTTTTCCTCTAAACCCGATGGAATCAGTCAAGGAACATTCCGAGCAGCTGCTCTGGGCCAAGTATTGTCCTGAACAGAGGAGATGAGGATCAAAGAAGGAGCAAAACACAGGAAACAGCCAGAGTAACCAGGGGCAGGGGCACTATCAGGCCCAGAAGCTGGGAACCCTGAGGAAACAGCCTGGGTCTGTCAGGGAGAGATGGAAGGGAATGTTGTTACCCAGAGCCCTGGGTGTTGCTCTTTAAGTGGATACTTAGTGGACATGGGAGGGAATGAGTGCATGAGGCCAAGGCCTTGGATACACGGGATTATGCCGTGCTGGACAGCAGGGCTCACAAGACTCCCATATGCCCAGCCTCACTGACACTAAGGAAATGGGAATTCATACCACAAGCAGCACTGTCCTCATGGGAGGCCACTATTGCAGCAGAAGGTCTAATGGTGTCACTGGGTGTTGATGCTGACAGTGACGGTCATATTCACCCCAGCAGGCAGTGGCACACATTTGTCCCCTTTAAAAAGCGGTTTGTCAGGACCTGGTAACAGGCCGTTCTGCTCTACCTCACCTTAAGTAGAAAGCAAAGGGTGTTGGCATTTATTTGGGAAGAACAGTGAGCTGCAGTGGGACCCAGTGTGTGTGTGTGTGTGTGTGTGTGTGTGTGTGTGTGTGCACGTGCACTCCAGGTAGCAGACAGAGGTAGGCAAGTTTTTAAAGGGAAGAATGAGGATTGTCTTAGAAGATATTTTAAAGCAATAATCCCTGATCACAATGACCAATAACCATGTGGCATCAACCCTAGGTTGAATAAACAGTTGCTAGGCAGAAATCCTAGAAGACATAATTTTTACAGGAGCCTGCTCAGTGTAACATGAATGCCTGACCGTCTTTGGGAATGGTCACTATGTTAAGAAGCCTTCTTTCATAACCTTGTACCTTTACACCCTTGTTTTTTAACACAAGCAAGTGGCTTCATTCTGATTCTTTCATGTTAAGCACGTCTCACACTTGCCCTCATTTCCAGGAGCCACAAGAAAGACTAGAGCCATTCATTGGACCTGTATCACACTCAGCTGGACATAGTCTATGTGTCCTGAGAGGGAAGGATGGAGAGAGAAATCGTAGAGTATTCCTGCAGAGTGAATACTGCCCCATGTTAAAAATGTGCTACAGTATATACACAAGATCACAAAGTCCACTAAAGGGAAACTGGCATCAACAACCCTTGTGATAAGTCTGTGCGTGTGAAAACTTAAATGCAGGTGTGGCCCTAAACATGTTATTATCTCCCTGAATACATAGGAGAGACTTTGAATAAAAGCAAGAAAATGATTATTACAAAAGTCAGACCCCAGCTGCTCCATCTGCAGACCAAGAGGCGCCTGTGTCATTCCCACAGTCAGTGTGGAGGGAGGGTGGCATTTACTGCATCATGACCACCCCAGCAGGAGAGCTGGGCTGTTTGTACTTTTTGATATTTATGACTGTTTCACATTGAGAAGTCACCCAGGCCTTCCGGTAGGTGTGGCATATTTCCTGTGCTGAGTTGAAGATAAAGGTTGAGGATGCATCGACTCTCCTAGGCTATGTAAGGAATTTTGATCTGGGCCTGGTGGTACAAACCTGTAAGCCTGGTCACTCCAGAGGCTGAGGGTCATGAGGTCAAGATGTGGCTGGGCTGCAGAGTGAGTTCAAGGTCAGCCTGGCCAACTTAGTCTCAAAATGTAAACAGAGCTAGGGAAGTAGCTCAGTGGTAGAGCATATATGAGACCCTAGGTCCATCTTCTCTGCAGTCAGAGGGGGGAAAAAGAATTTTTATATCCTAATGTTGTTTTTCCAAATTGAAATGCTTTAGAGTATTTGTAAAGTTTTAGACATGTAAATAAGGAATTGTGGCTTTAAGAAAATCATTGTGGTAAGTATCTTTTAAAAAAAGTTTCATTTAATGTATATGAGTTTTTGACTGCATGTATATGTGTGTACCTCTTCATTGCCCGCAGAGGCTAGAAGACGGTATCAGATCCTCTAGACTTGGAGTTACAGATGATTGTTAGTTACCATGTGGATTCTGGGAACCACACCCTAGTCCTTTGCAAGAACAACAAGTGCTCTTAACCACTGAACTGTCTCTCCAGTCCCTAAAACTCTCTTTTGCCCTAGGTTTTTGCCCCTATGTTAATTCCAAAGATGGGAGGAGAAAGACCATGGACCCAAATCATGGCCAAATTAATTAAAGCAAGCAAGTAATTAAAGCAAACATTTTTATTTGTGAGCACTGGCTGCCTCCCCCTAAGATAGGATGCAGAGGTCAAGCCTTGGACATGAAGAAGATGAGGTTTTTAAGCTTAGGGGTAGGGAGTTTCCAAATGGGTGGTTTTCCAGGCAAATTAGTGGGGTTTCAGAAGCAGAACATATAACAAGGTAGTCATAAGAACAAGTGGTTATAATAATCCTTTGAAACAAAGGTAGGTTTGCAAGATGGATATAACAACTTTTTGAAACAAAGACATGGTTACCATTTCCTGGAACAGAAAGCGCAGAACCATTTGTAGTTCAGGTTACAAGTGTGGCCAATCCTTGAGAAACATATTTAATCATAAACAGGAATGAGCCTAGTTTGTCTTTACTATAAGATAGCTTTTAAGCCTAAAATGAAGGCAGGCTGGTCCATCACCTATCCCAGTCTTTCAGCTCAAGAAGCAGGCTGTGTACAGAGTAATCCTAGATTGAACGTGAGACAGTCAAGATAAAATGCTAACTGAGAGACATAGTACTCTTCTTGGGGATTTCCTTTGCTTGCAGAAAGCCACGCTGGAGACTATGCCTGGGTCTTCTCCAGGGCAGCCACAGGTAGGTAATGGGGAAACCTAGGAGGAGGTCTCAGCAGGGATCAGGATGATTGTTCCAAGATCCCGTGAGGAGCTGCAGGGACCAGACTGCAGTGAACGGGGAAGTGATGTTGACAGGTCCCACAGCCAGTGGTGGCAGGAATGAGCCTCCGGTGCCCAAGGACCGCATGTCCTGGTGTGCTCTCTGCCACCCAGCTTTCAGCCACAGCAATGGACTTCAGGCCTCCTGGGGCTAGTTCTGGGGAGCTGGGGGGGTGGGCATCAGCTTTACAGAGCCTGCAGCCTCAGCAGGCTACATTAGACAGGCAAGCCGTGCTGGGAGAGTGAGTTAAATGTTCAGTGAGAGATGCTGGCAGCATGCTAGGTCATGTAGTAAAATGCATGTAGCTTCTGGGCACCTCAGGCTGGATGCTGAATTTGCCTTTGCTCATTCGTACAGAAGCACATCCTTGCAGTGGCTTGTAATTTTCTAGCTGAATGACTTCAGGGTGTGCCCACTTTGGAATGTAATTACCCCTGTGCTGGAGTGCTTGGAAAATGGACATTGCGACGGTCACCACAGGACTCATTACCTGCAGCCTGTGGCTGTTGTAAAGGCCTGGGAATTGGGAGGGACTGGTGCCCAGCGGTACCCTGCTGCCAGTCATGCAGGAGGGACAAATCTTGTCAACTGTATACCACAAGACCCTGACTTCAACAGCCCTAATCCATTAGTTCCATGCAGCTTTTTAGTGAAGGTCCAAGCAAAATATAAAAGACCTAACTGTGGATTCATTGTGTGCTAAAAGCTGGATGTTCTAAGCAATGATAACTTCGTCCTAGGAGGAAATTGTGAATTGGAACTGCTTAGAAGTATCATTTTCAAAGGCAAGCCCCAGTGCAGGAATACAACACATGTGGCTGTCTAGAACACAGGACTGAAAAAGGCTCCTAAGGCTGTCTGGGTTTGGTATGAGCTGTGGTTGCCTAGTGATCTCTGCTTTGAGCTTAAGAGGCTGTGAGTGATTAGTGATGTCTATTCTGAGTTTCAGAGTCTGAGCAATTAGTGATGTCTGCCCTGAGTTCAAGAGGCTGTGGTTAGTGATGTGTGCTCTGGTGGCTCAGGTATCACATCTCAGTAATCTATTTTCTAGGCCTCCCAGGTTCCTGGTGCTGTGCTAGGGGCTTTCTCCAATGTTCTCTCCTTTGTCGTCGTCTTCCCCCCACCCCAGGCAGTGACTCTGGAAATAACTAATGGGATGCTGTTTCCACAGGAAAATGTTCATGGAAAGATGTGAAAGAATTGAAAGTAGGAGTCAAAAATGAAACATGCAACATAATTACAATTAATTGCATGGTGATTTATACTTATCACTATGTAATTGAATCAGAAAAAATATAAACAAATTTTAATATATATATGGCAAGGAAGAAACTGGAAGGAAGTAGACTTTGATGCTGACAGTGGGTAGATTCACCTTACTTTATGTGTGTCTCTATTTTTCTACGATGACCCACATTCCTTTTTCAAGCATCCATAAAATAAGTATGAGTGGGTGTGTACATTTTAAAAATATTACATATTTGGGGATTTGGTGGCATACTTTTTTACTTCATAAATTCACAGGAAACATTAATTACTCCCCCTGACATAATGAAGGGCTGCTCTAAACTGCTAGCTTATCTGGGGCTGAGAGATTTGGATAGCAGCCTTTGCCATCACCCCCTCTAGTTCTAAGGCCTTAATCTGGGGGAGTGAGCAAAAGGTGAGGGTTCACCAGAAAGCCAAAGGCACCTGCTGTGGTTTGAATAAATGTCACTCAAAGAAAGAAAGTCTTCCTCAGCCCCCTGCTCCAGGAACGGTGGGGATGGTGGTGAGAGGCCTTCTGGGCTGAGGGCATGCATGCCCTTGAAGTGGGGGATGTTGGGACTCCAGCTCTTCCTTTTCCTCTTGTTCAATGGCAGTGAGGCAAAATGCCTTTGCTCTATTTTGCCTTCTGCCCATGATGTGCTATCACTGGCTGAAAGCAGCAGAGTCCACAGCCTATGGGCTGAAACCTCCAAAATGGTGAGCCAAAATAAACGTTTCTTCTTTATAAGTTGATTACCTCAGGCATTTTTTTTTTTTTTTACAGTACCAGGAGGCTTACTCAACACCAAAGAGGGGCAATGGGCTGAAGAATAGCAGAGTGTTTGCTTATGAAATAATGTCATTCAAAGACATTTAGAAACGTCCCAGCAACTTCCAACACAATTGAAAAGACTTGACTTCCATGGAACAGGAATAAGCTGTTACAAAGCAGGAAAGAATGCCTGACTTCAGAAAGATCCTATGGTTCCTTAGTGTGTTTTCTGTTGCCATAGCAGAACGCCAAAGCCTGGACATTTTATAATGGAAAGAGGTTTATTTCAGCTTGTAATTTCAGGGACCTACATCTCCTTGGCACTGTGGCCTCAGAGCAATTATGCCTCCCCTAGGGTTTTAGGGGGATGAAACTTACTTAAAGCATATTCGAGCACATGGAAATGGGCACTTTCCTAATGGGGAAATGAACCATGGCCATGGGGGCCCTGTCCCAGTAGCTGATGTGTACTTAAGCATTTAACACGTCATCATTCTAGAAATAGAATTGTATTTGTTATAACACAACACAACACACACACACACACACACACACACACACACACACACACACCTGGATTTCTAGTGTTTTAATTATTTTGACTTATTAAGAGCAAAGCCATTTTCATTTTCTAATTGCCCTTTGGTGCCACCATGCCTGATCTGGCTGCCCTGTGCCTCCCCAGACACCCTCAGGGTGCAGATGGGGCTTAGGTAGCACTGAGGGCAGCTGGGCAGCGAGTGAGGTGGAGGTCATTTGGCGCACTGACTGCCGTGATTGCCAGGCGGGAACCACCACAGCTAGCATGTTGCAGAGTCCCACCTGGCTCACATCACAGCCCACATAAGTGTGTAAAGCCAGACTGGCAGGCACAGATTTCTGTGGAAAGAAATCTAGATGCGTGGATGATGATTCAGTAAGTGGCCCCCCAGGGCCCGACATAACAAAAGCAAGGGACCAATGCTCTTTCTTACTCCGGGCAAAAACAAACCAGTTACAGCACAAAGAATTTCTCTAAAAAGTGAGGAAGGCTCTACTACTGTACAGGTTGTCCCAAGTAGACAAGTATCATGCTCCCTGGCCCTCGGCGGGGTTACAGTGATGTCCACAAGCTCATTCCCCACCCAGTCATCCGTCAGGGCACCCAGCCCATGTGCCAGAACACCCCTTGCTGCCTGTAGAAGTAGCCAAGAGAGGCCCAGGAGCTTCCAGAATCAAGGCAAAGCCAGGCACCTGAGGCCATGTGGAATCACAGGGAGGTGGAGTGTGATCTGCCACTAGTTGGCAGAGAGACCTGGAGGCTTCCTCTAGAGCAGTGGCTCTCAACCTTCCTAATGCTGGGACCCTTTAATACAGTAGTTCCTCACGGGGTGGTGACCCTGACCATAAAATTACTTTGTTGCTACTTCATAACTGTGATTTTGCTACTGTTATGAAACGTAATGTAAACCTCTGATACTCAGGATATCTGATGTGTGACCTCTGAAGGGGTCTCAACCCAGAGGTTGAGAACCATTGTTCTAGAGTATTGACCAGAGGGGATAGAGGTCAGAGAGGAGGCAGGCATTCCCTTAGCACTCTGGCACCATAGTTAGACTCTTCTAGAATTTCAGTGACTCCAGGAAGGCTCGTGGTAACTGGTCCAGCCCAGAAGGCAGGAAGCACGTCAGCCTCCCTCATCTTCTCTTTCTGGGAGCACTTTAGTGAGGGCAGTGTGTGCACATCTCAGGGAGAAGAAGGAAGCTTCCCCAGATGCTTGGCCACCCACCACTGACTTGTTGGGCACTCTGGGCAGATGACTGGAGATACACAGGAACCTCAGCTGCACTCTCCAGGGGACAAGTGGGAGCTAGGAAAATGGAGGCCTCACACAACTGTGGCTGGTGAACCCTACGGTCACTGTCAATGCAGATGCCGGTAGAGGAGGAAAACATAGATAGCCCACGGATACTGCCTGTTAGCACCACTGTAAGGGTGATTGTCCATTGTCTTCCTGGATGACCCTTACTGACTTCCCTGCCTTGGACTATCCTCAGTCTTCTGTTTCAGTGTTTGGTGATAGTTGAGAGTGCACAACTTGGGTAGATAGGAGGATTAGAGGCAGGATCCTAGAGGCCAGGCTGCTGTGGGTTTCAAGTGCTCTGTTTCAAAAATGCATTAAGTGGTAGAATGTTTTCAGAAAACTCTGGCTCTGGTTCTGCTATCATTGCAATCTTGTTTTCTTCTTGGAAAACGCCTCTGCCTTTCAGTAAGAAATGAAGGTTGGGTTTCAATCAGATGATTCATGTAATTCCTGTCGTGTTTGCAAAAATCTCGGGCCTCCCTGCCAGCCCTTAAGGCCTCTGACTTTCTTTGTTCCAGTCCCCATTTCTGCATAGCTCCACACTTGCCTTGAATGCCCCATGCCTGTGCTTCCCACCTGCTCACTCTCTGTTCAGTTTCTCCATAGAAGTGTTTGTCTGCGGGGTAAACAGGGTCATCTGTGGGTGACAGGAGGCACTTTGGACAGATGTGCAGAAGAGAATTGGTTGTTTTTCTGTACAATTGAGTAAATAGGAATAGGAGAGGCCTCCAAGACTCTAGGGATGCTCTACAGTGTTCTGTCTATCCATCCATCCATCCATCCTTCCATCCGCCCATCCATCCACCCATCCATCCATCCTTTTGTCCATCCTTCCTTCCTTCCAACTGTCCTGCTCATCTGTTCATCCATCCACCCACATGGCATTTATGGCTCAGAGGCTGTGCTCCTGGGTATGGGATACCAAGATGAATCTGTGGAGTATGGGCTTTCTCCTCAAGGAACAAAGGAGCTTCTTATACCAGGTCCTGACAGTATGACTGAACCAAATAAAGACAGAGGTTCTAGAGCCCCTGGAGGGACTGATGAGCTAGTGTGGGAAGCTGGTGAGGATTTCAGTGTTTGTAGGGTTAGAGAGGTCAGCTCATACCAAGTTGGAGGGCATAAAGTCAGGGCACTGGAGAACCAGTATGTCTCCTATAGTTGGAGGACAAGGTGGGAAAGGGGAGGGCAGGGGCAGGAAGCCAAAGGAGTTAAGTGGTCAGGCTGGAGGGGGGCAGGGTTGTAGCCTGACCCAGTCACCGGGCAAGACATGACCACATGTCTTGCGATCCATTTACATGGTGGTCAGGAGGGCAGATTTGCAAGCCTCTGGGTCCACAGCCTATTGGCTGTGTGAACTCAGGCAAGCTGGTTAGCCCCTCTGAACCTCACTTCTCTCATCTGTAGAATGGACACCAAAACAGTACCATTTCCTTTGGGTTTTTTTTTTTTCCTTTTGAGGGCTCAATGAATTAACTTGTAATAATATTCCAGACAAATGGCAGCTGTCAGCATGATGTTTTTCAGACCCATCGCTCGACTCTGATCATCATGCTGGGCTTCTCCCCACAGCTCCTTCGTGTGCGGTCACACAGCTCAGTGAGGTCAGCGTTACTGATCCATGTCGCAGAGGACAAGTCTGTTTCTATTTCTTCTAGATTGTGTGGCCCTTGGCAGGTCCACACCTGCCCCTATCTGCTACCCCGTTTCTACCGGGTAGCCCTGCCAAAGGCAAGGAGGGGCCCAGGCCTCCTGGATCCCCAAGGAGGGGACAGGAGTTAAAGTTGGGTTCAGCAGAGCCCAGACGGGACCCAGCTCACTTGCATAGTCTCGCTCGAGGACCAGGAGACACATTTCAAATGTTTTACAGCCATAAGATTCAGAGGCTGCACTCTAAGAGGTGAATGATGAAGTAAACAGTTAGGTGAGTGAGGCGTTAGGAAAGATGGCGCAGGAGGGAAGAACACACACCACCCCTCCTTGGGGGATGCCCTGGGGGCCACTGTGGCTGGTGTTCACTGGTGTCTGACCTTCCCCAGCCAGAGTGGCTCCCCAGGGTAAGAATGGGCTCTGTGCCCCTCTGACCGCACATTCCATTCCCTCCTGTAGGTGCCAGTGCCTTGACAGATCGGCCCTGATAAACAACCGGGGCACCTTTTTTTCCTGCTGGTTCTCTCCCTTGATGTGGTAGAGCTCATGGATGGGCAGGGTGGAGCAAGTCTCCCCACCTAGAGCTAGGAAGGCATCAGGTCTTGTTCCACAGACAGGCAGAGCAGGTGAAACAAGGTCCACGGGTCCAAAGTCCTGTGGGGAACAGGAGGGAGAGTCCTCATCCTCTCAGCCCTGGGCTCTGTGTCCCCAGGTGGCTGTGGTTGGTGGCTGTGCTTGCTGCCTGTTGCATGCCCATCTTCCCAGGGGTCTTGCTCAGCTTCCTGGAGCAAGTGCTGTGGGGGATAAGAATGTCTATGGTTGGGCTGGAGAGATGGCTCAGCGGATAAGAGCACTGGCTGCTCTTCCAGAGGTCATGAGTTCAATTCCCAGCAACCACATGGTGGCTCACAACCATCCATAATGAAATTTGGTGCCCTCTTCTGGCCTGCAGATACACCTGCAGACAGAACACTGTATACATAATAAATAAATCTTTAATAAAAAAAAAAAAAAAAAAAAAAAAAAGAATGTCTATGGTCAAAAAAAAAAAAAATGTCTATGGTCACAGGTTGTTTTTCTTACCTAACCCAGGGGTAGGCGAGGCAGAGGAGACGCTGCAGAGAGAGAGGTTACTCAGAGCCTGTGGGCACATTTCCAGGCCTGTCTTAGGGTCCCTACTGCTGTGATTGAACACCCCAACCAAAAGCAGCTTGGACAGGAAAGGGTTTACAAAGGCATACAGACACGGCAGGAATTCAGGTTGAGTGGGACTCTGGAGAGAGGAGCTGGTGGAGGAGCCATGGAGGAGTGCTGCTTTCTGGCTTGCTCGGTGTGGCTTGCTCAGCCTGCTTTCTTACAGAACCCAGGACCACCAGGGTGCCCAGGATGACACCACCCACAATGGGCTGGGCCCTCCCACATCACTAAGAAAAATGCCCTGCAGGCTTACCTACAGCCTGACCTCATGGAGGCAGTTTCTCAGCTGAGACTCTCTCCCTTCAGATGACTGTAGTTTGCATCAAGTTGACAGAAACCTAGCCGGCACAGTGCCCTTATCTTGTCCCTTCTTAAATATTCTGGGACGGTCATCTCACTTGTGTAGAAGACAGGGTTTATGGGGTCTGGAATACGCTCTGGAAGCGCTGAACTTGAAGCCAGGCTTTCGGGCTGCACATCTATGGCTCACTGACCGGCAGTGCCATCTAAAGTGGGTGGTGGTGGGCTCATCTCCACTTCACAAGCAGACAAACTGAGGGTCAGCAAGACTAGACCACCTGAGCCATTAGGAAAGGGAAAGTTCAGTTTTGCTGGGGAGGAAGAGCCATGCCATCAAGTGAGGGCTCACTCATTCCAAAAAAGCTTTGAGCCTCTGGCTCCTTTATCTCAGGTTCCAAATGGTTTCCAGGGTGGCCCCTCCTCTAATGGCTGGGTGCCAGCCAGGCCATCTGCTTCTGGGGCCAGCTGCCCCTCCCAAAGCCCCTGTCTTCCCCCTGAACGCCTGGCTCCCGTCTGGCTGCAGCCGTAGGGAAGTTCCAGGGAAAAGATCTATGCAGCCTCTCTTCTGCAACCTAAATTTTGTTGCTGTGGGTCCCGCCTTGTCTGCACAAAGAGCTCTGCTGATGCTCAGCCTCCGTGCTTTGTTGAGGGTGTGAGCTACCATGGGAGGAGGGGAGACCCTGGACCGCTTGCTTCCCTAGGCACCTGTTCAGGGCTTGGCCGCATCAGCTCCCTGACAGGCATCCTCCTGGCTCCTGGCTCCATGATGCACAGTAGTCCTGAGAGCTTAGCCCGGAAGTCATGTCAGGTCACCACACTGCTTGGCACCATCTTCTCTTCGAGAAACCTCCCAGCTCCCCCATGTTGCCCACACCTTGGAGTCCCTCCTTCTTCATCACTACCACCAAGCAATACCTGGCTGCTGCTGGGCCTTCTTCCTGTGCTTGTATTTGGTGCACCTGTCTCCGTAATGAGGGAGCTCTCCTCAGGCCTGGGCTTTCCTCAGACACTCTGTCCAGGGCCTTCCTTCCAAAGCCAATCCATCAAGTCCCAGTAGGGCTCTGCTGCCTGGTCCCTCTTTGTGCTCATACGTATGTACCCTCTTGCTGAGCATCTTCCCTGCTAGACTGGAAGCCATGTACAGGCAGGGGCAACATGGTGTTTACATCTCAGGGTCCCCAGACTCTGACTCTGACAAGCTCTCAGCCATGCTTCTGGGCCATATCAGGTACCATGGTGACTTCTTATTGTGTGAGGCAAGGGCCTCTTCCTTTCTCTATCCATGCTGAGGGTCAAGGTAGTCAGAAGACTTTCTTGGGCTCATGATTGGCTACCGACAACCAAACCAAACTTTGACTTTTCTTGGGGAGATGTGAACAAACATCTAAATAGCATAACCCGTAAGAGGAGGAGTCCTGCTTGGTGAACCAGTGAGGAGGTAAAGATGTGCAGGGAACCTTAAAACAAGTGCATTATCAACAAGTCCCATCCTGCTGTGAATGACAGACAACCTCATGGAAGCTGCATCATGGAGTCCGCTTTCAGTTACCCTTCCACATCTGTACTCTGGCACATCCAGAGGCCACGTGTCTGCCCCAGAATTCTGTGCAGCTGCGGAGGCATAGCAGGAAGGTCCTGGGTTCTGGGGTGAGGGTCTGATGACCTTCGTCCTCTCCTTCTCTGAGGAAATGCGCATAGACCTGATCTTGTGAGGGCGTCTTTCAGGTAATGGCACCCACTCTGATTTGAACCCTACACTAGTCATGTGGGTCCACAGGGCATTGCTCTGCAACACTGGGCTCCTCTCTCAGTGGCCTCACAGTCTCCAGGATGATAGTGACTCAGCTTCCCAAGCCCTGTCACAGATTCCTTCAAGCAGAAGTTTAATTCCAGTGTTCTGTGGAACCCCAAAGGAGAAGCTTCTATGTGGCAGCAGCTCCCGGGAGTGAATGTGGATGTGCCACTAGCAATCTTGGAGCTAGGGACCAGACCTTCATTTCGAATGATCATACAAAAAGCAGAATCATGGGCCAGGGGCGTGCAGCCACTGGGCTGAGTGGAGCATACAGAGGGAGTTGGTTGGGGGCAACATCAGGTGTATATGTTGAGGGGCAGAACTAGGGGAAAGCCAGAAGGCAGGGGACCACAGATGCAGCCCCAGGCTGGCTTTGGGTCTTCTGTCAGGTCCTGCTTTATTCCTGCTTTATTCTGCGTTATAAACCTGAGACTGCTGTGACAGAGGGATCCAGGGAGGAGTCCTCTTGCTAGATGTCAGGTCTCCTACTCCTCCGCTGTCTTGGACATTGACATCTCTGTTGAGAAGATCACAGTAGACAAACAGGACAGGGCCTCTGTGCCCAGAAGTGACGGAGGACCCAGAGGAAAATAGGTGGCAAGTGGTGGCGAGTGCTGGAGGGGCTCAGGTTGGAGGAAGCTCAGGTGAAGACTGGGAGGCAAGCAAGTGCAGAGGCGCAAGGTGGGAGTGCACACTGTAAGAGCGCACCAGAGCCAGTTCTCAAACCTGTCTTGGAGAGGGGGACTGTTGGTTACCTTCTGAGCTGAGTGTCCAGGGACATCCACTAATAGCTGGACTCGAGTCATGGGGAGTGTACTCTTACACCAAGGAGATGGTCAGACATGATGCTAACCCCAGCTAAGCATTTGGTAGCATGCCCCGACTGGCATATCTGGGAACCAAGAAGGAAGCTTAAGGCTCCGGAGCAGTAAGGAGAGGAAGAAGGTGAGGATGTTTCTGAGGTGTCTGAGCCTTGTTCTGCTGCAGAGAAGATCACTAAAGGGCTTTAAGCAGGACAGCCTGATTTAATTTCACTTATCCAGACAGACTTGGACTCAGTGAATACTAATGTTCGTGTGAGTGCGTGTGTGTGTGTGTGTGTGTGTGTGTGTGTGTGCGCGTGTGCGTGTGCGTGTGCGTGTGCGTGTGTGTGTGTGTGTGTGTGTGTGTGTGTGTATGTGTGCGTGTGTATGTGTGCTGACTTGACAAAATGGGGCCCATGCCAGGTCTGAAAACCAAAGCTATGGAAAGCCCATTTCCTGTAACAGAGTAAGGCTGAGCATGCCCACTGGGACTGAGATAGAGCTGTGGTCTCTGGAGAGGGATCTACACGCCAGTGGTTTCAGATGCTCCCAATGACCCTAAGGGCTGGAGTGAAAGGAAGCAGAACAAGTGCCTAAGCCTCTGTTTCATGTTGGCCAGGAGGTGGATACTATCAGGGTGTTAAGCCAGGCATGACAATGGTATCTTTACTGTTCTTTCAGACCCCAAGTGACCCCCCACCCGAAGTCCCCCATTGTATTCCAGTAAGGAGCTGACCAATTTGCAAAAACCAGTTGATCGCTTTGCTGTTAGTAGCCATGGGCTGACCCTTGAGCCATCCCTTGGCATGTGAAATCCTTGTGAAGGTGGGGGATGTTGAGGTCATAGGCACGCTCCCCAGTGGCTGAGAGAAATATGGAAGACACCTGTCTGCTGACCCCAGGAATGGCAAGCAAACAGATGTCATTGTCCATTGATGTACAAGTGAATACAGCAGCTTGCTTGCACATCCATGTAACACACAGGTTGGGGGAGCAGGTCTCGTGTGTGTTTAGGAAGAGGCGGGAAATAAATATGCCAAAGGTGGTTTTGCTCAAAGATTAAAATATGAAGCAGGGTGAAGCATACGCACATTTTTAGCAGCCTGCATTGGCTTGGCTGGGAAGAATTGTGGAAAGAACACAGCTTTTGAGTGGGTTGGTCGCTTACCCAGTCTGTGTGTAGGGGCTGGCCTGGGTGCAAGGCTGGGGTAGCTGTGAGGTCCATGCCTCAGCTAAGCTCAGGTGGCAGGGAAGCCAGGAAGCAAGCACATGTGGCCAATGCCGCCACACGCTGTGGTGAATGATGGGGACTGGGGTGGGCAGAAGAGCCTGGAGAGGGGCTGGGTGAGGTTTGTTTGTTTGTTTGTTTGTTTGTTTGTTTTTTGAGTCCTGTGGCAGTACACTAAGAGACCTTGCAGCCTGGGAGGCGACATATTCTGATTGGGATCTTACTAACCTGCCATGAGGCTCAGACACTTAACTTCTGTGAATTCTACTCTCATCTGTGGAGACAAGGACACAGATAAGAACAATGTAGGATTGAAATCCTTTCATATTCAGTTATCAGAGGGACTGGCAGGCAGTAAGGCTGGTGAAATGGTGGCTGTGGCCCTTACCCTGTCATCAATACGGGCAGAAACTCCTCACCCGAATGCAACTCTCACTCTCCACTGTGTGTTTTCTGCTTGGAAACTGTATTTCAGAATCCAAGTGCCCTGTGCTGATTCTCAGGAACAAACAGTCCTGGTGAGCATGTCCCTTCCTTGCTAGGTGCTAGCTGTCTGCCTGGCCCTGGCATAAGTCAGCTCCCAGTGACCTCTCTGGTGCTGACTCTCCAGGTGAAGAGGTGAAGTCTGGTGGGATAGCACTTTCCAGAGAGAGGGCCAGGCTGTGTGTTCCATCCTATCAACTCTGGCTGCATTTTACACCAGCCCCTTGACTTACTGAATGGCACATGGAACTGAGGTTCGGGTTCTGACTCATCACTGGCTTGGTGTGAGCTCCCCAACTGCTCCACCAGCCTTGTCTGTGGGTTTCCTAACTGTTCCCTTTGTATCCTCCAGGGCCCTTATCTTTGTGTGCCATGGCGCTGGCGAGCACTGTGGCCGTTATGACGAGCTGGCTCAGATGTTGAACGGGTTGGACATGCTGGTATTCACACACGACCACGGTGAGTACCTCTCTGGTGTGCCACCAAGGCTGGCAGAGAGACCCGTGTCACTCTGTCTTATCCCCCTCTGTCTTTCTGTCTGATTCTGTTATCTGAGTTAAAATTTTCATGTGGGTATATTAGTGGGACAGTGTGTCTGACCAGCAGTTACTATGGAATCAGAGTTTGCTTGTGGGCTTATTGGAAGTTTAGCTGAGAAACCAAAGCTGGGGCCTGTTAATTCAGAGTCCATCTGGGCCAATGAGCTGTATGGTACGTCTATAAAGGCTGTCTCTCAAAGTGGGCACTGGTTCTTCAGGTGGATGCAGAAAGTCAGATTAAATTCAGTTTTAATCTCAGATGAACCAGCAGAGGTTTATAAAGTGTCTCAAATTAGGCACACAGGAAGTCTTGAATATATTTGTACATGCAGGAATATACATACACACAGGCATATGCATGACTACGTGAACACAACACTGTTGCAGATTAAGAAGCACATATTAGAAGATTAGGAATTAATTTTGGCTCATGGTTTCAGAGGTTTTGGTCCATCATGGTGGAGCAGAACAGGGCATCTTGAAGCAGCCAGGAAGGAGAGAGATCAAGCCTGCGGTAAGGGCCTTCTTCCTCCCCTTCTATTCTGTCAGGTTCTCAGCCTAGGGGATGGCACTGCCCACATTCCAGTAGTGTCTTCCCCACTTAGTTCATCCCTTACAGAAGTGACCTCAGACATTCCCAGAGTTCTCAAGCCAGTTGAGTTGACAATAAAGATTAACAACCACCAATGGGTGTGCACACGTAAACACATCTGCACAATGCACACTTACACCCTTATGTGTATAGGAGTGTTGATGTGCAAGCACACATGCATGCACTCACATTCACATATACACGAGTGTACAGATTATGAACATACACACATACAGATGTGCAAAGATACCTTCAGGCCTAATGAAACTTTTTTTCATGTGACAAAAACTCTTCTAACATCGCTGGGCTCATTGTGCAAGTCAGTCTGTAACTTCTGGCCCTTTTTGTAATAGGATTTGAACTCAGAGCCTCCAAATTTGCTGAGCAAGCATTCTATGACTGAACTATAACCCCAAAACAACTGCTGCAACCCTGGAGTTATTTTTGTGGTGTTTTTGTGACTGAAAAGTCTCCAGATTTGGTTCTTTGTCTACGTCTCTGAAGCTAGACTCCCAGTGACAGCATAGTCATTTCCCCGCATCCCAGTGTAGTTCTTCTCTGCCATTCTGCCTAGATCCAGAAATGCCACTTTGTCTATCTGATATGAGAGTAGATAATTAAATGATGTCGTTGGAAGGAGGGACAGGGGAGCCATGGCAGTGGCTTGAATCTCCTAGGAGAGAGAGCTGAAGCCACATAAGAGAGAAGCTCATGCAAGATAGCCTGCTAGGTGATTTTTGTCCAGAAAGATCTGTGAATTTGATTTTCCAGGAGCCCCTTTTAAGCTAGATGTATGCACGTGTCTTGGTAACTGAGATTATTAACTAAATTCTTCCCCATTAGAGCTGTGATGTTCCCTGCCGCTCTGCAGTGAGCCCTGGTTATATTTGTGAGACTGTTGTTTGGAAGATAATATTGCCGAGTTATCCCTGAGGCTTGTGCTGTGGGAACTCTGTCATTATTAAGGCCAATAGTGCACACTAGAAAATCCTGAGACAGAAATGCTTTGTCTTGCTGCATTCGTCTCCATTTAAATCAGCTGTAGTTGTCGTCGTGTGGCGGGGACCCCGTGGAAAAACTGTTGCAATGAGTACCCTGAATCTCAGACATCTGTCTCACAGCTCAGTGCAGCCAGCTTATTGGATAAACTAGGCCAGATGAAGTCAATGTGAGGCTTTGTTTATATTGCCCGACTGTGGTGCTTGAAAAAAACATCTTTAAAGGATTTTTTTTTTAAGAGTCCAGGGAGAAAAGAGGCAGCCCACCTTTTGATGCTGCCACCAAAAATAAATAAGTAAATCTGAAGTTTCAGCAGAGCTGTCTGTGAGGTTCTAAATCTCTGGCGGGGATGGTTGTGTTCACCTGTTCCAAGTTCCCAGAATGACACATTGGAAATACCTCTGCATGAGCCAAAGGTATTTTGGACACCCAAAGAGGTCTGATTCAAAAGAACGAACCCAGATCAGCATGTGGACTATGCACACGCATGTGCTTTCTCTCCAGACACAGGGACATGCCCCCCACCACCACCAGTGGGTCTAAGTCCCCACTTGATGGCAAGTCCAAGCCCTCTAATTCTGACCTCGTTGAGCCATCTCAGTCGTTCACTTTTCTCAGCTTCCATGCGGGCCATGATTCTGTCAGATTGCTGAGAACATAGAGGAAGAGGCTAGCTGGGAGCCAGGGGAACCTCCCCTTCAGGACTCAGGGCAGACCAGCTGCTCTGCTGCATCCCCAAATGGGGCATGTCCCCAAGGCCCTGCACAGGGACAGCACAGCTGGGGATGGGAGGTCCTTACCTTGGCATTGCTGCCTTCAGCTGGGTCATCTCAGACCTGCAGAGGCCATGAGGAGATAAAGTAAAGGCAGAGACAGTAAACATTCGGCCTAGCAGCTGGACAGACAACCCCCAGCAGGTGCTGTCTGCAGAAGTGCTGGTGTCTAACCCTAATGCTGTTCTGCAGAATCCTGCCGGTCTCTGCTCGGCAGCCTGCTGGCTCCTCATTAGCTGTGCCTGTAGCTCTCTATCTGTCCCTGTTTCTCAGCTTGCCTGCAGACAGAAATTTAACTTTTCTTTCTATTTTATCCTTTGGAGTTTTCCAGAATGACCTCATGGATTTGTATAGATTACCAGAAAGAAAACCATGATGCTGTTTGTCACTGAGTGCTGCCTGCTAGCCCCGCTCTAGGCACTTTTCCTGTTATCTCAGATTCCTCCTAAAGACTGAGGTTAATATCCCGAGTCATAGGTGGAGGCTTAATGTAGGATAACCCAGGACACTGTTACCTTTGTACCATATATAGGCCCATTGTGTGAGACAGAAACTTGAGACCACAGCAGTCTAAGGAAGAGAAGTCTGGTTTCTCCTGTGCCACACAGGCAGGATGAGAACGGCAGGGCGCTGTCAACACCTCAGACTTGTCCGAGGTTTGCCCCACAGATGTTACATAGCTGTAGTACTCACCCCACGGGCCCTGCTTCAGTCATATAGCCTCCCACAAGGAGAACTAAGCATGAAGCCAGGAAGAGGGAGGGCCTAAGCTCAGACCAGAACAGCAGACCTTCCTCAAAGATCTGCAGCAGATCCCAGCCGGATCCCACTGGCCAGAACTGCTTCCATGGTGGTAGCTAACTGCAAGGGAGGCAAGGAAATGGAATTGTCAACTGCTGACCCAAACAATGCAAGGATCCTGAGAAAGAAAGAAAGGAAGGAAGGAAGGAAGAAAGAAAGAAAGGAAGGAAGGAAGGGGAAGGAAGAAAGAAAGGAAGGAAGGAAAAAAGGAAGAAAGGAAGAAAGAGAAAGAAAGGAAGAAAGAAAGGAAGAAAGAAAGAAAGAAAGAAAGAAAGAAAGAAAGAAAGAAAGAAAGAAAGAAAG
>CAJQZJ010034271.1:1292995-1311322 GCA_907164525.1 Lophiomys imhausi | reverse complement strand
CTTCTTCTTCTTCTTCTTCTTCTTCTTCTTCTTCTTCTTCTTCTTCTCCTCCTCCTCCTCCTCCTCCTCCTCCTCCTCCTCCTCCTCCTCCTTTTTTATTTATTATTATTATTATTGCATTTATTTGCACCTAAAGGTAGACACACTGATACCAGAGCACACGCATCCCATAGCATTCATGTGGAGGTCAGAGGACGGCCTTGGGAGTCAGTTCTTCCTCCTACCACTTACTACCCACGGCGTGAATTGGGGTTGTCCTTTATCCACTGTATCCACTGAGCCATCTCACCTGGCCATACCAACTCTGTTCATTTACACGTGAATAGCAAGTGATTCTGAAGAAAGGTGCCATGTGAGCCTTGAGTTACACGTAAATCAGGTACCCTGTTGGCTCAGCTTCATGGGGGTGGCAGGAAACCTCCAGGGTGTGTCTGATGGCAGTGATTTTTGCCTCTGACAGCTGGAGCTTCAGGAGGCTCCGGGCCAGCTGCCTGGTGATTTTTCTGTCTGGTAATGTTTCAAGAGGAATTTACCCTGGAGGCACAGTCACTGGTCCAGAATTACTCATGTGGTCCCCTCTGATGAAAATATTTAAGGTTTCCTGTTAGAGAAAAAAAAAAAAAACCATAATCACTCTGAGGCTCTAGAAGAGGCAGTTTCTGAAGTGTTTAAATGAGTCACTTGTTGAAAGAGGATTAAAAAAAAAAAAAGCCAGATTACTTGTGATCCTGTGTTAAAAAGAAAGATTGAGTAGGGAGGGTTGTCTGCTCCAGAGATGATGTTCTGTGTGATTCTGGAACTGAGAAAGATTTGCCTGTTATAGATTATACCCACAATGCTTTTATATATCATGGGTTGTATCTATTACTGTGCGTATTATGAATTATATCCAAGTGTGGAGAAAAAACATAGACTTCAAGGTCTAGAAGACCCACAGTGAGTTCCCTTAAAGTACTGGCTTTGTGACCCTGGGCAAATGACCTAACTTGTCTGAGCTGTTTTCTCACCCTCACTCAGCAGCGGCAGACTTCAAGTCTCTTTTAGTCCCCAAGGGTCAGTGGTGGGTTAGGAGGGAATTCAATTCTGTAATCCACAGAGCATGCCTGGCACCCTGGAAACCCCCTTCTGATACTCACCATGACTGGTGATTCCTTACTAGTCTTGGAGAAGTCTAGTACTCTTTCTAGGAGCCGTGTGTGTCAGGTCCAGAGAAAAGTCCATTTCCCCAAATCCTGACTCTTAGACAAAAGCCAGGATTCCCAGGGACTTATGACATGGGTTCTCTTCTACCAAAGGAGCCATTTTCCTTTTCATTGGCAGAGAGGACAAATGGCTATCCGTGCTGCCTGTTAGAATACCAAAGTGGTTGCTGGCCCCCAGGGTCTCTCGGGACCTGTTACACAGTTCAGGATCCATGCTGGCTGGCATCCTTGCTCCTACCAGCTCTTCTGGCCTCCACTACTACCCTAAACTTCCCCAGCTTCTTGGCTGTGCTCTCTTTCTTGCCTCTCTTTTGCCTTCCTTCTCTGTCTCCACGCCCCTCTCTGCTCCAGCTTCTCTCCTGGCATGCTCTGCTGGCCCTGTTCTACTACTTTCCTCTCTGCTGTGGACTCTCTGAGATGCCTCTGTTTGTTTCTCCTCATATCTACAATAAAAACCATCCCCTTAACCATACCATGTCCTCAGTTTATACAACGTGTTAGTCCTCATGGTGTCCCTTTCTCATTCTATGCAAGATCGCTTACCTCAGTGGGTACTTACAAGATTCCTCAGCTGGATGCTGTGCTCCATCCACTCCAGGATGCTGAGGCTAGAGAATCACTTGAACCCTGAAGTTCAAGTTTTAATTAAAAATAAGACCAATCACAGCACAAGATGATTTTTCTATCTAATTAACAACCATTTATTAACAGTTATATTACTTCTGATTGCCTTGGCAAGGAGCTTTTCAAACCTTACTTGATGTGGCTTATGACAGTACTGCAAGATGCTCCAGTTACTGTGGCAGAGAGGCACGCAGGCCACAGCAGGATCAGCACTTAACTGGGGCCCAGAGTGGCCAAAGCTCTTCCTGCAGTTCCCATCCTTCAGTCCATGTACTCTGCATATCAGCCCTGTGGCTAAGAAACACAGGGGCAGATTGTGCAGCACAGGGAGCCATCGCACAGGTGGTGGAGGAGGTTGTGAGAAGCCACCCCCTTTGTCCCTGCCAGGGCAGTTCCTCCGATTCCCTTCCCCCAAGCCCTTAGGCTTCCTGGAGCACAAAGGAGATACAGCATGCCCTGCACTTAGAACGGCTTGCTCTCTCCCCAGGGCATGTCAAAGGTGGGCCTCTGCATCTGAGAAGAGAGAGGCCCACTGGGGAGAGGTTACTAACCTCAACAACAGTGCTGTCTGGAAGGCTCTCTGGGCTCTGGAAAGTCACAACTCACCACAGTATAAAAATGTGAGGAGAGAAGGAGCTGCAGAGAGGGGGCTGACCAGGGCCCCCAGAAAGACAACATGAGGCCTCCAGGTCCAGAGACGGTGCAGCAAGCCAAACACCCTGGGCATGTGCTCCCATTCCAAAGCGGGGAAATTCAGCTTGGAGGAAGGAAACAAGGCTCCTAAGGACACATGATGGAGGCCACCACAGGAGTGACATGTAGAAGCATGGCCAAAGTTTGGAGATGGTTAAACCAGCCCAGGGCGAGGAGGATGGTGCTGACGCCAACAGTGTGGCCAGCTCCTACCAGTGTCCCCGCTAGGATGTCCCAGAGAAGGGCTTTCGGGTCAGGGAGAA
The DNA here is from genome assembly GCA_907164525.1 of Lophiomys imhausi. Classification (NCBI taxonomy): domain Eukaryota; kingdom Metazoa; phylum Chordata; class Mammalia; order Rodentia; family Muridae; genus Lophiomys; species Lophiomys imhausi. Next base: position 1,308,540 of record CAJQZJ010034271.1, on the reverse strand, counting down.
TGCTGGCTGCTATCCCAACCACCTTAACAGCTGCCAGTGATGGCTGGGGCACCTGGCCAGAGTGCCCCAGCTCTTTCCCAACACAGAAATTTGTGCAAGAGTCAGAACTTTAGAGAGTTAAGCACTGGCTGTGGCTGGGCAGCAGCCTCTCCAGTGGCCAGCCACCCTCAGACACCATGTTCTTCCCAGCACAGTGGGGTCCAGTTCACACCTCTCTCAGTATCCGCCTCCACACACTGCTCCAGACTCTCATATCCATGGTTTGCTTTAGGAAGGCATTTACGGAAGGGTGTATTTTTATACATGTGTTTGGTTCCCAGCTACACTTGGCTCGTGTCCGGTGTTGAACCTGATTCTCTTTTTAACTTTCCATCTCCCTCCCTCCCCACTGAGATTATGACCACTGAGGCCAGGTGTGACAATGACGTCTGTGATATGAACAAACAGATTTTCTCCTTGAGGACACTGTCCTCAGTTTAGCCTCACCTCCAACTCTCCCACAGCTGGGAGATTTGTGGGGGAGTTGAGAATGGGGGAATATTAAGAGAGAAGGGGCATGTACAAGGACTCTGGGGGCTGAGCTCAGAGCAGAAGCTGAGTGGACTCAGTAAGTGGCGTGACACTGGACACATCCAGGCAGGTGCTGCTTCCACCTGAGACACGGGATGCCACTGGATAGAAGTCAGATGAAGAGGCCTGTATTTGTCAGCAGTTGAGAGCAGGCCCATCCCAGAAACAGCAGGCTCATCCCAGGAGAGAAGGAGGGTAGGGCTCATAAAGTCCAAATCACCAATTACGTCACACCAGAGGCAAGCCAGGGCTGAAAGTTTTGGTTCAGTTGATTAAAGCAATGTGTTTTATGTTATAAAACAAGGCCCCTCCCAAAGCTGCAGGTGTGGCTGTGTGAGGATGCTTTGCTCTGCAGGAATGTGCTTAGCTGGGGGCAGGGAGCAGTTGTAGGGAGCACCGGGATGGAGTGGGCTTAAACTAGGGCAGTCGCTGAGTCCCTCTGGGCAGGGCATCCTCCACTGGTCTCAGGGAGAAGCAAATTGTTGGCTCATTATGCAAGGGGTTCCGTTGGGCCCTTAGGTACATTAATGTAACAAATGCTGTTTGTTATTTGACAAAGTTCAGCTACCAGTTAAGTAAGCAGGGCCAGATCATTAAACCTAGAGGAGAAGGATGAGAGAGGATCCTCGAGGCCTGCGAGTAAGGTGTTCAGCGGTGATTCCAATCAACCCAGCTATGGAATCAGGCACTGTTGGTCTTCCTTCTCAGCAGCTAGTAGATTTAAGCCTTTTACAGAGTTCTAAGACTCTATTTATTTTTAGGAAAATATTTATATCATCTACAATGATATGCATCATTAACCAACTGTTAATTGGATGCATAGCCAGGCATAACTCATTAAAGAAATATTTTTTTAAACAGACCTATTATTCCCAGATATAGCAGAGCTAGACAATTTTTTGAGACAGATTCCAGGCTGGGGAGCCATTGTGACTGATCCTACCAAGAGCATGATCAAGCTTCAGCCATGCATGGGACCTGTTGGCTTCCAAGTTTGCAAAGAGAGCAGGACTGATGAGCCGCCAGTCCCATTGTCTTTGAAAAGTGACTTGGAGAGGCTGGTGTGGGTGGACTTTCACAGTCCAGGCCTCCTCCTCAGGTGGCATTGCTTTACCAGGGTGTGATCCACTGGATGACAACTGTCACTTAGTGTTTAAGTGGGTGCCCATAGTTCAGCCTGTGTGTTAACTGACCCTGTCAGAGCCTCTATCTTTTATTTAAAGCTCCCCTGGGTTCTTACAAAATCAGGTATTGACTTTTCAGGCCTGGGATTAGCTTTGCTACGAGGAGGAGAATTGAAAGCCAAGGTAAAGGGCATGGCCAGTTGAATTAGGATGCAGTCCCTGTACCAGCTGGGTGGCAGGCTTAGGCACAAGGTTCCACTGTTCACAGCAGCTTGTGTTCAGGAGACAGCATTGCCTCTCCATTGCTGGAGACATTTAGAATGTGGGTGCAGACTCTAAGATCCTCCACTGGGTGGGAGAATTTGTCACCCCACACCTCACCCCACCTCCACCCTACCCCTGTTACGTGAGGCATGAGGGGTAATTTATCTTCCCTATAGATAAGGAACAGGCTTTCGTAGCCAGGCCTACAACCAGAGACAGGAGACTCTGGCAAGTCTCATTTCCCCGTGCCTCCCTGTCCTGTAATGAGGCTAGCATGCAATTTTAGCCTGGTGCTTCTTGAGCCTAAGGATGGCCTGTCATATAAGTGTATTATAAAATTAACCCATTTTTCAAACAAACTTTAAGTTTACTTTTAAACTTGTTTTAAGTGAGCTGCTTTAGGCTTAACTCTGACAACATATACAGAAGATGGACAATAGGAGATATAAATTGATGTCTCCCTCCAATCTTGTCCCTGCAAATGAATTGTTTGTACTTTATATGGACTACAAATATAATTCTAGGCATACGAATGGCATTTAATCATTTATAAAGTGACTGATAAGTAACTTTTTTTTATTTGTTCTAATGGTTTACAACAACTTGTAACTCTCAGTGGATAGGATTTTTATATACCAAGATAATTTATCCTATTTAAGATTTTGAGTCTTAAAAATTACAAATTTTGAATGGATGCTTTTTTAGTACCAAAATAAACTTCAAACCAAACAAACAGTCCATGGAAAGACTGGGAACTTCATTTTCATGATCCTTTTATACTATGCTTTTACAAACTCAATTTGACATATCTTTAATATTAAGTAGCTCATTTTATCACAAAGAATATAATTACAGGAGAGAGCAGTAAGATCTGTTTTCATAAGGAGACATTTGCAAGAATAAAAAAATGTGTAGTTAATTGTTGCTGTTATAACTCGGCATGCCCAAATGGCTCACGTTTAACAAAGTTAGCAAAGATGTAAACAACTAAGCATTTTTTATTACATGTCAGTTTTTATTACATGAATGCATCATTAGAACCTTGGGAACATTAGCAAATTGTAACCATTAAATATTTGTCTTTAAATCTCATCTCCCATAAACCTCTGTACAAAATATTCAGACCTTTTGTGACTTGGCTTCAAGCTTTTATGGTTTTGTCTCTATCTTTATGTATATGATTTATCTTATCTAAAATAGTTTAACTTTTTTATGGTCTCCCGAGAGAGAGAGAAAGAGAGAGAGAGAGAGCGCACACAAGAGCACGCTTACATCTCAGTAAGAGATTTAGCAATATCAATAGCCCTGAATGAGAGAACATGTTTGTAAACGAAAACCAAGAAGGGGTGGGTCTCCTCAGAGAGCTAAACCTCTGTAATTACATTCAGCCACCATCCATGACCTTTGCATATAAAGCCCCCTTGATTAAACAATTACAGATAAATAAACCCTGCGGAGCATAATAACATCAGCGATTGCCTTTTGCTCTCAGAAACTCTCCAGTGGCGAGGGCGTTGGCAGTACCTGCTTTTGAGGCCTTTACCCAGTGTGTACGGCATCTTTCCCACAGCTGCCCTGGTGGACCACCCCCCTCCGTCGTTACTTTTCTACCCTGTATGCCCTACTTTCTCCAGAAAACCTTGAGGCTTTATGCAGTTAGGGCCAAATTGCATGTAAGTAGCGAGGAGGAGCTATCGGACACTCAAGTGAGGGTTCAACGACGTTGCCTATCTCCTCTTTTTAATAAGCCCAGTTGTCAGTGTTTTGAGTAGGCACAGCTGGAATTATGAAGATGACAGCTGTTCAGCTTAGAAGTTACTGGGCAACATCATCTTAAATTAAAAAAAAAAGGCTAAATTAAAATTACACACAGGGTAATGCAATAAATTAGTATTACCTATGTACATACTGTCAAACCGGTTAGCGGTTTAACCATTTCTAGATAGACCTTTAAAAAACATATAACAGGCTTTATGACTTATGCAGCATGTGGTTTTTCTTTTTTTTTAAATCATAATCAATTGATGTTTACAGTATCTCACAGAATTTGGCTGACTATGATGCAGGGGTTATTACTGAGAGATCCTTTCTATGTGTGAGCATCTCATTAGCTGATTTTTGTTACAGGCATCTTATACCATGAGATAAGCAATAGTAGCCTCTCAGCTGCTCTCAAACGCACAGTGCTTTCTTCTTGGGCTGTTCATTGTTCTCCTTTCCCTTGTCCCAGAGTCAGAGCCAGCAACACAGGAGCTTTGGTAGAAATTGAGACAAGCATCTTTGGGTCTGAAGTGGGCAGGCCAACTTCTCCACGAGCTAAATCACCATGTGTCAGTTTCTTAATATTATTCACACCTAAGAGACATTTATTTCTCTCTATAAGTCTCAATCCAGTGGGCTACATATCCATAACCAGTTGTGTGTGTGTGTGTGTGTGCGTGCGCGCACACGCACGCAGATGGGGGCAGACAACCTGAAAAGTTTAATAAATTTACTCTCTTGTAAAGATCAAGTTGCAGGATAATATAATGAAGCAGGGAGGTCTTGGCTCTTTTGTGGGTCAAACCTCCAATCATTTTTTTTTCACTTTGACCGTTTTAAACTTATAAGTACCTGTAACCCAAAGACCATTAAACAGAAAATCATTAAAAAAAAAAAAAGAAGAAGAAAAAAAGAAAAGAAACAGACATCTAAGGAAACCAGAAAGTGGTAGAAACAAAAGTGATAGTATTCAGGCTTGGTGAGGTCGAAACAAAGGCAGAGACAGCAGGCAGAGGACAAAAGTCCCAAGAACAAAAAGAATTTACTGTCTCAAAGGAAACCAGCTTGAAAACTGAGAAACGACCCAATATAGCATTTCTCTCCAGTTTCCTGCAGACAAGGGACTCTCCCACACAGAAAAACTGACCACACACCTCTCCGCCATTCTGAGGTGAGGCCCCATACTGACCAGCTGGCAAGGGTGCCAGGATGCCTGGGCAGTAAAGAAAGGGGTCCTGCTCCAGTGCCTTCTGCAGCCACCAATGTGCTTACCTTACAGGTACAAGACTGTAATGCCCACTCCCAACTGGCTGGAGGAGCCCTATGGAAAAATGGGCAGGTTGGGGCTCTAGCAAGACTGTAAACCTGAGCTGAGTGGCAGGGATGGGAGGGGCTGAGATCAGAGAGGAAATGGAGAGAAGGCCATTTCTTGTTCTTTACCCTGAGGGGAGTAGGACAGAGAAGCTGAGAAAAATTGTTGGGGAGCCCATGCTGTAGGGTACGAGAGGTATAGACAATGAAAAGGAGGAAGGGCCAGGTGAGAAGGGAGCAGAGGGAGAGAGTTTACCAGACTCACTGATACAACATCAGATAAGAGGTTGACACCACGCAGGGAGCAGAGGCCATAAAGGCAGAAGAACTCTTCCTGAAGGGAGAGGGGAGACTCTGGGTTGCTTTCCAGCCACCTTTAGTCTCAGTGAGCTCAGAGAGTGAGCTGGTTCTCTGGTCCCCAAGGGAAATCATGGAAAGGGAACTTAATGGCTATTCTTGGTTGTGAACTTGATTATATCTAGAATTAGCTAAAACTCAAATGGCTGGGCACACACCCATGAGGAACTTTTTTTTTTATTAATTAAGTCACTTGAAGTGAGAAATCCCTAGTTCTAATCCAGACCTTAGAGATGGGAAGATATACCCTTAATCCAGAACTTTTTTTTTTTTTTTTGGTTTTTTTTTTTCGAGACAGGGTTTCTCTGAATATCTCTGGCTGTCCTGGACTCGCTTTGTAGACCAGGCTGGCCTCGAACTCACAAAGATCCGCCTGCCTCTGCCTCCCAAGTGCTGGGATTAAAGGCGTGCGCCACCACCGCCCGGCTTAATCCAGATCTTTTGATGTGGAAAGATCCTCTTTAATCTGGGCCACACCTTCTGTTGGCAGCCTATATAAAGGGCAAGGAAGATGAAAGCTTGCTTTCTTTGCCTGTTGGCTCTTGCTAGTAAGTCCATCCCTTCACTGGTACTCGAGCCTACTTCTTCAGGACTCTGGAATCTACCGAAGACCACTGAGACATCCAGCCTTGTGGACTGAACATCTACTGGACTCTTGGACCTTCTATCTGTAGGCAGCCATTGTTGGATTAGCTGGACCACAGCCTGTGAGCCGTTCTAATAAATGTGTGTGTGGGTGTGTACTGTGTGTGTATGTGTGTGTGTACTGTGTATGTGTGTAATTGTGTGTGTGTGTGTGTGTGTGTGTGTGTGTGTGTGTGTACTGTGTGTGTGGGATTTATTCGAGATTCATTCCATAATTTCTGTTCTTCTAGAAAACTCTGACAAATACAAAGGCACAGAACAATGGCTGACAAAGAATAGACAATCTGGACTGTGCACTCACTCACCCAGGCATCCCCAGAGATAGACATAATACAAGGATTTAACTCCAAGTTGGCATTCGGGATTTCTCAGTGTCTTGGCCCCCCCGGGGGGGGGTGTCCTGGGGAGAGGTCCCTGTCAGTATTCACTCCCATACCAGAGATTAAACCAGACAAAAATGTCAAAACTACTTCCTATGAGTCCCAGAAGGTCTTGATCAGTTTGGGGGTTGGGAAACACAGTGGCCATTCTGGGACTCTCTGGACCTGGTATGAGAGTTACAGGGACCTAGAATGTTTCAGAGTTCACTTCCTTTTTAACATTTCACCAGAATAGAGAGATCTAGAGTGAGGCTGAACCCCTTGAGTGGCAAAAATCTCACTTGGGCCTCCAAACGCTGTAGCCATGCCAGACGCATGAATGCCACTAGAGAAAAGTCAAGTGGAGAGTCCTTTGTTTGCTAGAGGTTGAGAGCAGGCTCATCCCAGAAAAAGCTCTCGACCTCAGAGAGAGGGAGGGTAGGGTTTATGATGACAAAGCCACAAACAACCACATCACATCAGAGGCTGGCCAGGGACCAAAGTTTCAGTTCAGTTGTCTAAAACAATGTATTTTATGTTGTAAAACAACTGCCTCCCAAAACTTCAAGCACAGATATGTGAGAATGTTGTTCTTAGCAGGATGTATGGTTAGCAGGGACTAGGGAGCAACTAGGCAAAGCATAAGATGAAATTAGCTAAAATGTGGACAAAATGGAGTCACTCTGGCAAGTCCATAGGTCTCCAAGGGAGTACCTGCCCCATCAGACAGTTCTGAGCTACAGGGAACCTTAGGAAGCAGAGCCTGTGTTCTTGAGTATGCCTCTGGGGTCACCAGTTCTGACCAGGTCTGAGCCTTGTTCTCTGGCCTTGTTCTGGAGGAGGCTGGGCAGCCATAGCAGTGGGACGCTGGCTAGGAATGTTACCTTCGTGTTGATGGGGTGGGGTGGCATGTAGTATGTAGCTGTGCTTCAGCTTTTCATGTAGCTGGCCTGGTGGTGCACACCTGTGACTCCAACACTCAGGAGGCCAAAGCAAGAGGATCTTGAGTTCAAAGCTAGACTGATTTAGTCTACAGATGAGATCCTATCTTAAAATACAAATTAAAAACGGGCAAAACCATATGCCATGGAGGCACCGTGGCCCATGGAGCCCTTTCCTGCAGTACTGCACTATCCCCTGGCTGCTTGGAAGGCTCAGAAGATCCACTTGGTGTGTCCACACATGTACCACTGCAGCTAGCTCCACAGAGCTGGCTGCACACCATGCACAGTCTAAATTTAAATCCTCTGCATCCTGGTTAGGTAACAAGGACCTGGACTCTCTCCTGCTTCTTTCTAAATTCTGAATGTTTTCCTAAAGACAGTCACAGAAGGTGGAGCATGTGTCTGTCCCCAGTTACCAATCAGTGGGACACAATGTGATCTTCCAGCACTCCTGAGGAGGAGGCAGAGGGAGGGAAGCTGCTCAGGTCGGGGGAAGGGAGGGAGTCAGCTTCCCAGGCCAAAACTGGGAAGATCCACCATTCCTGTCACCAGGCAAGGGGCTGGCTCTATGTCCCTATGTCCTGTATGTCAAGGGGAGTTGTCACTCTGTGAACAGCCCCTCTGCAGAGTGGATCCATGAGGAGGCCCATCCCGTTCTCATCCTATCTGGTAAGGATGGTCTTCAAGTCCCTAACAACTGAAGCTCCCTGTTTGGCCCTGGGTGTGAGCACCAGGCTCCTTGCTTTGCAATAGCTGCCTCTCCCTTTCTATGTGAAGGTTTAGCAAGACTCTGGTGCAGATGGCCCTGCGCTCCATAAAGGAACTTTGAAAGAGCATGCTGAGGCTGCCTCTGTTTCAGCACACCCTCAGGAAGCCCACATGGTTGTGCGGGGTGCACACTTGGGGGACAGAGTGTTTTTTGAGCTGAGCCTTTCTGCCGCAGGACTCAAACTGCAGCACATGAACAGGAAGTGGCCAGCCCATCAGCAACTAAAATAAGTGGTTGGGCCTCTGCCAGCATGCAGGACAAGCAGGGACGAGTGGAAGGCTAAGAAAGGGGGGGCAGGCAGGGTGGTACCCAGCTGGTCCTCAAGTGGAACAGACCAGCATCTGGGCAGACAAGGTAATTCCTAGGCCTCTGGTGATAATGTCACCAATTTGGAGGTAGCTCTGTTGGGACATGTACTCTGGCCTATGTATTCATAGCTTTCACCTGATTTCTGTTCTCCAAGTTGATGGGGGGAGGCAGGTGGAGGATCCGGGTCTCCCACCTGGCCAGGAGAGAAGAGCCAGCAGGTCAAGGCAGGACCAGCTCTCAGAATCCAGCTGCATCCTTAGGGCTACATCTGTTCCTTCCCTTGTGATAAGAGGACCCTAGCCCTATGTGTGATACCCTGGGGTGTCAAGAGCCCTTGGTGCCTGACTGGACATCTGAGAGAAAAGCTATATCCACTCAAGGCCTGCAGAGAGCTTGACCCCTGGAGTCAATCATGTCCCTGCCAGACATGTGATTGAGAAGACCATGTGGGGGACCATGGAAAGAACAGGCTGGCATGAGCAGCCTCTCTGCTCAGCATGAACACAGACACAGCAGGACATGCCTGTAGAGAAGCAGCTTGCTAACTCTGGTCTGAGTCAGTCAACTCAGAGGCAACTGCCCAACAACTTGAGCGACTGATGTCCTCAGGGCTCCGCAGCATCCATGTGTGCTCTGACACCACAGAGGATGGTACAGCAGAAGCCTGGAGAGATCATTACCCCAGCGCCTACAAGATCTCACCCTCAACACAGGCCAGCACTCCATTTGGTGCTCTAGGAAACGGAGCCTGTGGGAGAGAGAAGCCAGCTGCCCAGCGGGCTCAGCTTAGCCTGGCAGTCAGTCACCAGCCTCCAGGGTGCCTCCTACGCCCAACTGCTGTCTCAGTGTCATTGGGCCTCTGAGCCACCTCCACCACCTCCAACCACACCACCATACTGGAAATAGAGACCAAGGCCTGCTAGTCCTCGCCCTCTAGGTACCCAGCTCTAATAGCTGCTTAGTGACAGTTGTTAGAGCTGAGAGTTCTCTCTGGATATGGTGAAGGTCAGACTTGTGAACCAAATACCCGTGAGTGTAAATCAGGGGTCAGAGATGGCCCGTGTTTAAAGAAAATCGAGCAACCATTCCATGACTGGAACTTCTGTCATATGGTATGAGTAAGTAATTTTTCCACAAATCACCCTGTGTTTATTCCTGTAGTATCCCTATCCAGGAAGCACACTCAGAGACATTAAGTAACTTGTCCAAGGAGACACAGCCATAGTGTGGCAAAGCCAGATTCGAATCTCCACACTGCTTCTCCTTGCTATAATTAATTTTAAATGAAAGCTGCTTTGTGGTGGTGTTGCAGCCACAACTCTTCTCTAGGGCTTGTCTCTGAGAAGCCGGGCTTGGATGCAGTCCTCAAGCAAGTGGCCCTGGGTTTCTGCACCATGTGACAGGAGAAGTCCAGGAATAGCTCATGACAGGCAGTCTGGTGGGGTGTAGTGCCAGCTCCCCATCTTCTGCCAAGGCTCCATAGATGTTCCAACTCCTTGAGGTGGCACCTGAGCCCAGCTGGGGAACAGAGTCAGAGCCCATCTCAGGAATGAAAAGATGGTCCTCTCTCTACCCAGTTTTTCAGCACCTTTGTGTCCCATGGCAGAGGGGCCAGTTGTCTATTGACACTCAGGTTCTCTGGTACTTGATTCTGCTGATGGGGCAGCAGGACCTCTGTGCTTTGGTGTTCCATCCATGTGATGGCCCTGCCACTTCCTCCTGTTATTCTTTTCATAGCACTGCAATGAATCCAGCAGGGCAGATGTGAATCCTGCCAGGGACTCTGCCTTGCTTTCTCTTTGCTTCCAGAACCCATATCCCAGCCTGGCTGTGGCCTTCAGGCATGACGAAGCTAGGGCAAGGCCTGCCACAGTGAGCCACAGCAGTGATCAGCTTCTTAGTCCCCAGTAGAGAAACACGGGGCCATTTAGCACCACTCTAGCAATTGCTTGTCTGTGAAGATTGGAAGAGCCTAACGGTGTTTATTTAATAGACACTTTCTTTACCAAAAAAGGAGAGGAACCCTTTGCTGTATTTTCTCAGGAGGCAGAGAGAGGATTCAACAGCCCTGAGTCAAGTGGGGAAGGATGGGCTGTGGGGTACTCAGCTGGCACTGATTGATGCTCTGAGCCCACCCAGAACCGAGGGTCATCAGCCCTCTGGAGCAAAGTGTCTGAAAAGGGCACTGCTTCTGTGTCCTGGGAGCACCACCCCTCCCAGCCAGCAGGGAGCTGTGGGTACCAGTGACAATCACCCGTGGATGCCCATGACACATGGTCCAGAAAGAGGCACGCCAACTCTGCAGAGTATTGTGTGTGGCACACAGGAACTTTGAGCTTTGGCCACATCTGTGAGGGGCATCAGGGGGACTGGGTGCGAGACATGGATGGGTCCCTGACACGCTGCCTGGGATCAGAGTTGAGTGCCTGACCTTCCCGAGAGACACTTTGCATCTTGGGACCAGGAACAGGGCTGGTTTGTTACAATGGGAGTTGTTAAGAATGCTGCCCCTCAACACCTCCCCCACCGTCACTACCATCCAGAGTGATGTTACCATTATGGCCAGAGCTTTTTCAAGCAAATGCTCGTCATTGACTTGACATGGCAGGTTGACTGGTTTTCTCATTGTTTTGCTGTGATATATATTTGATTTTTTTTTTATGAAGGTCTTTTGAAAGAGCAAGAGAGAAAATTGTAGGCGACTCCCCCATCCTCCTCATTCCCATATGGGGAGCTATTAAGACTGTAAGATTGACACTGTGTCTCTCTGCACTAACAGCTCAGAGCGCCAGCAGAGAGAAGCTGGGCTGCTAGCTAATTACAGGTGCAGGCAGGCTGCTGCTGGAGGCTGGCCCACCGGCTCCACCTCTCATCCACAGGGCTAGCTGTGGCTCTGCAGGTTCCTGTACATCTGAGGCTCATTCTTTCTCTAGTTTACTGGGCACCTGCCACGGTGCACTGGACCTTAGGCTTCATGTCAGGCTTCTCCTGCCTCCTAACAGGAAGGAAGCCCAGCCTTGTCAGACAGTAAGCTCAAAGGCGGGATTTCAGAGTCCTTCCCACCAAAGAAAGCGCCTGTGAAGGAAACTAGCATGAGGGGCAATAAGCCCTGTGGGTGCCATTCTTACATTCTGGCCTCTCTGGGGAAGATGGCAGTTGAATGAAGACCTGAAGGACACGAGAGGAGCCAACAACCAGTGCAAAGGTCCTAAGGCAGGAGGCACCTGGCACATGAAGGGAACAATCTGAGTTGCAGATGGAGTGAGAAAAAGAGGAGATGGTAGGAGATGTGTGGGACAACGGGACAGTGGACCACACAGGGACGAATGAACCTCATTTCTGTCATCTGTGAAATAGGAGCAGGGGACTTCCGGCCATGTCATGCTGACCGACTAGCACATTCAGGTACATGCATGTGTGACATGGCATTGCTCGGCCAGCCCTCTGCTGACACAGCTTAGATGGCGTTGAGCTTAGACTCAGATATACCCTGGCTTCATCAGAGGAAAGTGCTTCAAAGCCAAGGCACAAGTTCCTCGCCGACAGCTCCACCTGCCCTTTCTGTTTGTCCATCTGTGTCTGTTGGTATCTGTGTTACAGACGCTCCCTATCTTGCTACAGTGGTTCTACCTGAGATCTTTTTTGGCTCTGTGGTGATAACGGGAAACCAGCATGCATCCAACTGTGGATTGCTACTTTTCTGTCAGGTAGATGGCAGGGCTGCAGAGTGAGCTTCAGCCCCCCCAGGGAAGCCCCAGGGTTGCTGCTCTGGATGTATAGTGACACCGTGAGTGCCGTGAAGTGCAGCTGGGACACACCTAGCAGTTTCCAATAAAAAAAGAGAACCCTAAGTAAATAATGAGGAAATTAGAGACCAGTCGGTATTTGTAGATTGTTACTATGATGACGGACTCAACTTCCCTTTGTAACAACAGGTATGTCTTCTTTGCTTTACTGACTTAGTCCCTGACTTGGGCTCAACTCCAGGCCTTCCTTGTCTGGTCCTGTTTTTCTCTGTGTCTCACACTTGCCCTAGACCAGTGGCGGCTTAGGTCATGTTCTTTCCAGACCAATGGCAAAAGCCCTTGAAGGTGGCCAAGGCAAGGGGTGCCTCTCAGAGCTGAGGCTTACACTGTCCTGTTTCTGCTCACATCCCACTGGGTAAAGCAAGTCACGTGGCCACCATCCACACTCATGGGGGAGGGGCCAGGAAGGGCCTGAAGTGACTGGACAAGCTTGTGTGTGAAGAAGGCCAAGGGCCTGCCCTGCTACTGACGTTGGCCTCTGTCATCATCAAGGGTGGTAGGTTGGTTAGTGTTTGTGGCTTGACATAAGTGACTTGAGAAAGAAAGGGTTTGTTTTGGCTTATGGTACCAGAGGCATAAGAGCTCCTAATGGCAGGGAGTGTCCCAATTCATTGTTCTGACACCTTGACACAAGCTGGAGTCATCAGGGAAGACAGAAGTTCAATTAGGAAAATGCCTCCATCAGATTGACCTGTAGGTGAGCTGTGGGACATTTTCTTACTGAGTGATTGATGTGGAGGGTCCAGCCCACTGTGAATGGTGCCACTCTTGGGCATGGAGTCCTGGGTTCTATAAGAAAGCAGGCTGAGCAAGCCATGGGGAGCCAGCCAAGAAGCAGCAAAACTCATGATCTCTGCATCAGCTCTTGCCTCCAGGTTCCTGCCTTGAGTTCCTACCATGACGTCCCTTCATGCTGGACAGTGGTCCAGACCTACCAACCAAATAAACCCAAGTCTCTTTGAGCTGTAGTCTTTATAAAAGCAATAGAAAGCAAGCTAAGACTGGGAGGTGTGGCAGCAGGAGCAAAAAGCAGAGAGATCCCATCCGCAGGCACACACAGAAAACGGGAAGGGAACGGAGGTAAGGCAAGCTGCAAACTCACCCCAACCCCGTGACACACTTCCTCCAACAGTCTGCACCTTCCTAAATGTCCCATGACCTCCACAAACAGCACCACCAACAAAGGACCAGGTGTTCAAATATCTGAGCCTATGGAGGACTACATTCCTTACTTAAATCACCATAGGTGGCATCCTGGTGACAGCAGCTCCTGCCCAGACAGCTACTCTTGTATGTAATTGTGAGTTGAACCAGAAGGAAGTTTGTTTCTCTCACTGGAGAGAATCCAGGCATGATTGTTCAGGTGTGGCAAGGCAAGGCCAGTGGGTCAAAGGCGAGCACAGCGCGGGGCCATTTGTTAGACATGGTTCCCGAGACGGGGGACTTGTCACACACGACCTCTGAGGCAGGGGGACAGAGAACATGGGTGCAAGAGGTTCTCTGTGATCTTCATGAGAGGTACTGAGGGGGCAAGGCCAGCAGGCATAGGCTCCAGGGCCAGCAGCTTTCTAGTCTTGCCCTGTGGTGACTCTGGCTCGGTACAGGTGACTGGCTGATTTGACTGCTTGTATGTAAGCCTTGGCTTTAGGGTTCATAGATTCTAGATGTTTAAAAAAAGGACATGTCCCACCCAGCCTGGGACAATGCCTCCATAGTGTGACCAGGAAAATAACCTACCTCCTGAGGTCATCCAGCCCCCTGTTTCCACCTTGGCCACAGACAGTGCCATTAAGGCCATTAAGTCACCTTCAATTTTCAAACTGGACATGATGTCCCTCTGCCTAATTAAGGAGCCTTTCTGGAAATGTCCTCTGTTGAATTCTCTTTTCTATGTCAATAGTAGGATTTACTGTCCCGGTGACTCTGAGTGCGGGATAGTGTGGGCTGCTAATGTGAATACACACTACCTGCATGGTTATACCTCCCTACACTTCCATGACCATCCCTCTACCCTTGTGACCATGCCTCCACCTACATATATTCCAAAGCAGCTGTTGTGTTCAGTACTTGTTCAAAAGCCCTGTGACACCTGTCGTGTCTGTATGTCTAATATGATACATGCCTGTAGTCTCAGCACTTGGGAGGCAGAGGCAGGTGGATCTCTATGTGAGGCCAGCTTCGTCTACATAGGGTGTTCCAGGCCAAGCCAACTATGGCTGCTACACATGAGACCCTGTCTCAAAACAGATAAACAAACAGAATCCCTTATAATGCATACCTGGCATTCAGTATCCCTCCTGGGTATGGGAGGTCACCAGAGCATTGGTGAGGAGAGGCCAGGTGCGGAATGGCAGCGGTGTGGGAGAAGTGTCTGTCCTCCTTTGGAAAGCCACGAATGAGTTTTGAAGCCTTCCCTCTGCACCCTGTCCACATGGCTGTAATGAAATAGCAGTGTCTCAGGAGCCCACATAAGTCCTTTTCAGGTGAGGGTTGAACACTCTACAACAGCTCCTGCATCACTCCTGTGGGTAGTGGCCCCTTCAGGTGTCACATAAAACCATCTTGCATATCAGATATTTATATGCATGTCACAACAGTCGCAAAATTACAGTCATGAAGTAGCAATGAAAATAATCTTACCATTGGGGGTCACCACAATATGAGGACCTCATGTGGGTCGCAGCGTTAGGAAGGCTGAGATCCACTGGCTTAGGCTAAAGTCACAAACACCAATCTAGCCTTGCAGGAGAAGTGTGTACAGGGGGCCAAAGACAGAGCCATTTCTGCAGTCAGCCTACCAAGTGCCTGATGACGTGTTTGCCGGGGTGGCTCAGATCACAAGAGGAGTCTCTTGAAGCTCTCCCTGATAATTGCCTTTTCTGTCCCAAGCATGCCTCTGTGGCAGTTAGGGAATTGTCTTGATGGCTCCCTTCCAGGCCAGCAGAAGCATCCTGCCTCTATTAAGGGGCTCTTGACTCTGATTGCCGTTTCCCCTGCTCCCCCGCCCCTCACATTCACTTAGCTGGCTCATTTTCATATACTCAGCGCCTCGCCACAGCCTGCGCCTCAGCGAAATGGGCAAATGATCGGACTCCAATGACAGACAGCCACGCAGCAGCTCTGCATGCAGGCTGATGGCCCCTCGGGTTCATGTCCTGTTAGCTGTATTCAACCCCTTTTAGTGACAAAATGCCACTTTGTTGTAGAAATATTAGAAAAATATGACAAAAATGACCAAAAAAGAAAATAGTTTAAATCATCCAATTGGTCATGGTGTGTGTGTGTGTGTGTGTGTGTGTGTGTGTGTGTGTGTGTGTGTGTGTGTG
>CAJQZJ010034271.1:1212868-1292985 GCA_907164525.1 Lophiomys imhausi | reverse complement strand
GTGTGTGTGTGTGTGTGTGTGTGTGTGTGTGTGTGTGTGTGTGTGTGAGAGAGAGAGAGAGAGAGAGAGAGAGAGAGAGAGAGAGAGAGAGAGAGAGACCAGCACAATATAGACAAATGGCCCCTTATGAGGCCCTGGGGTCCAGCTTCCACTTGCTGTTTGGGACATTCTCCCTCGTGTTTGCATTGCCTCTAGGTTTTTTGTTTTTTTTTTTTTTTAATGTTCTGAAATTAGAAAATGAGAATGCAACTTGACAGGTGTGGTACGAAGACCACCTGCTTACAGAGAAAACTGAAGCAGAGACTGCTGCCCCGGGTACACCCACCCAGTGTGAATTTGTCTCAGATTACTCCTAACACTTGTCATAGACAGCGCGCTTCTGTGTGAGGCCAGGCATTTGATCTCCAGCAATCGAGGGAAAACAAAGCCAAGAGCACTGATGACACCCTGCCTGTTCTTGCCGATTACTTTTAACTCTACTCAAAGCCGAAGCCGTTGACCCAGGGCCCCTCTCCTGGGGAGTTCAAGTGTCTCTGCAAGATATGAGCTCCAGCTGGTTTTCAGGACCAGGTCCTCAGGGCTCCAGGGCTGTGACCAAACACTTGTTTGTTTGGGTTCTGTTGGTTCAGTTGCCCAGGGACCACAGAGTGAGTAGAGGCTGCAAAGTCTGATGCAGTTTCTGGAATCTCCAGTGAGACATGATGGAGCTGAGACGGGTGTAGATGGGAACCACATCTGAGCGAGCCTGGACATCCTACCTCCAATCTTTGGAGAGTCGCCTGGTGGAGCATTCTGTGACTGTCTCCTCTGGGCTCATGCTATGGTGGGGAGACACTAGCTTTATGTACGCTAGTCACCCAGGGAACATTGGAGAGAGGAGGACAGGATGAGCAGGCTGGGTGAAAAAAGTGAAAAGTGGTTGGACAGAGTGGAATGCCTGGGCGTTCACAGCCATGCATGAGCTCCTGGTGTGGCAGTGCCTGGAGCCTAGGGTGCTTAGGGCAGGGTTAGGTTTGGAGTAACTTCCAGAAAAATAGGAAAGATGTGCCTATGATGTCCATGTTAGAAACTTGGATATGGCTACCGCTGTGCTTTGTGTTTTCCATGGAAGGTCGAGGGATTCTACCACCTGTCTGGACCCAGCTTCACCCCCGCCCTCCAGAGTCCCCCATCTCATCTGGTTCCATCAGTCCTGGCAGGCTGCTGCTACCTCCCATCTTCCTACCTTTCTTGTTCCAGGCTTGGCCCTCCTCTTCTCTCAGCTCCTGGCTGCCGAGTCTCTCTGTCCCTTAACACCCCATTCTTTCTCTTTACTCAAGAAAAGTCAAAATGATTACTTTAATGTGATATGCAAAAGAACAAAATTTCCCATTGTGTCTTGCAAGGGATTGGGGCACCCTCTGGCCTTCTGTCCTTCCCTGCTCTGCCTGTGCCTGCACACAGGGCAGGTTGCCATAGGAACAGCGCCCTGAGGCTGGGCCTTTGCATGGGTCCAGACCTTGTTGGCCTAAGCAGTGAGATTGCGTTTTTGGATCATGTATGTTCACCACAACAGGAACTTAGAAGAGCTCAGTCAGCTTTCCTCAGTCCTGCCTGCAGGAAGTTAAGCTGTGAGGTAGGTGAGGGGAGACTCACTCGCAGGGCGCTCTGTGGAGGGTGCTTTCTCATTTAACCCTTTGAACAATCTGTCAAACAAATATAGTTACCCTTGATGTCAGTTGTCACTGGTGGAAAGAAATGTCAAGGGTCTCAGAGGCAAAGAACTGTGTCGGGTAACACAATGTGACTGTCAGTGGAACCTGGATCTCATACCAAATCCTGTATTCTTCCTGCTGCCTTCCAGAGACTGCCTGTTAGTGGCTTTAGGGCATAGAGGCAGATATATTATTCAAAACGTAGTCTCTAGCTGGTCTCCTGACACAAACAACAGTGATCTTAGGGAGATCGAGAAACCACCCTGCAACCTTGGGTCAAGTCAGGATCATGCCAAGTTGCCTGTCTTTGTGACACCCCCACTCGATTCCCTCTGCGAGACACACACACACACACACACATTAAACATTAAACATCTTTCTGGATTCTAAAAAGCTGCTGGGACAAAGTAAAGCATCGCAGTAAATGCTGCAGTTGTCCTCTGGCCTCACTTGGGATTTCCAAGCATCCTGTTATTCTGTTACAGACTTCATTCCTTGATGTATCGCATCCTGGAAGTTTCTAGTGGTACACGCCTCTCCACCTCACAGCTGCTGCTGGCTCAGAAGCCAGAGCCACTTGCATGGAGAGATGTGAGCCAAAGGGGTAGCTTTCTGGGGTGATTCTGGCCAGCCCACACGGTTGCCCAGAGCCTTGCCGTTTTAAAAGAGAAGCCCAATGGGAGAGAGGCCTGGATGTGCACAGCACATGGGGGGTGAGGGGGAGACTGCCCATCCCACAGATCCTGCCTCCCTTGTTCGCCAAACTGTCATCCTATAGCCCGACACAAAAGGAAACTGGGCCTGCTAGACACCAAGCATGGCAGTTATGACGTTCTTTGTCATGTTGTTTCCTCCTATTTATACAGTGGAGTGTGGGATGTTTTCAAATAAATCCTCTAAATACAAAATTCTGAGAATGCACGACTCTGAAAATACGCACCGATAACAGCCTTTTAGTTGGTTACATTATAAAGCATGTTGTAACAGCTTTAAAAAAAAAAGGAAAAAAAAACTCTGAGTCGAGATGTGTTTCCATAGCCCATATGCTGAATTCTGGCATCTTTATACCTTTCTCAAGCTGTTGTCAATTAGTAAAAGAAATTAATTTCTGCCTTGATCTCTGTTATAAATCGAAGCTTGTGTTAGGATGCTGTAGAGAGCTGCCTAGGGCGACAGCTTTCTTCCAGCGAAGGTACCTCAGTGCAGTGGTGGTTGGAGAGACCGAAGAGGCTTGTGCTAAGTGCCTTAAGACAGAAACTTGGATTGTCAGCACACAGAGAGGAGGAAATGGCTTTTGTTGAGGGAAACAAATCATTTTTCCAGGCGGACAAGCTGTGGCCTTGGTCTTTCTGCCATCTGCATATTTTTCAGCAAGAGAGAGAGAAGCAACCTGCCTGCTTGTGTGACATCCCTTGCCCTGGCAAGGATGGCCACACAGTGGCATGCAGTTCTTGCCTTATCTGTACCAACCTCTTCTCCTATCCCATTGATCTGTGACTTTGAGTCACCCCCTACTCTTGGAACCTAACTGGATTTGGTTGTAGTATTGTTTGTGTCCTCTGGTGGCCGGTTCTTTTTTTTTTTTTTTTTAAGATTTATTTATTATGTATACAGTGTTCTGTCTGCAGGTATATCTGCAGGCTAGAAGAGGGCACCAGATTTCATTATGGATGGTTGTGAGCCACCATGTGGTTGCTGGGAATTGAACTCATGACCTCTGGAAGAGCAGCCAGTGCTCTTAACCGCTGAGCCATCTCTCCAACCCTGGTGGCCGGTTCTTTGATTGGCAAAAAAAAACTGACTACATGGCACTCCTTGAATTTTGATTTCTTACTGGTTTTAGTGGCTCATATATCGGTGTGTAACCCCCTGTGCTCTTGGAACCTCTGCTTTTCAGTGTTGCAGGAGGTCAGAAGACACCCCAAACCTTAACAGAAAACTGAGTTGGAAAGTGTGATGTCTGATGTTTTGAAAACTTAATCAAATAACTACATAAAGATGAAAGGAAACCCGTGATGGGTCCTCATTGCTGTAATATACTGAGATTAAAGACTGCAGTCAGACATCAAAACAGTCACAGGACCACGAATGGAGCTGGGAGGCTCCTCCTGGTGTGTAGGCAGGATTTTATGTCAAAACACTGTCGGGCAGCATTTGATGTGGCTCAGGCAGTCATATATATCTGCCTGTAGTTAGAACTTCGGGTCAGATGGCCCAAAGCTGGAGGTATTCTGTGAAACATTATTAGAGCCATATTTGTTGATTCTAGGGGCCTCTCATCTAACCAACGGCAAAGAAATATGTTGCCTTAAAAAAGAGACATGGGTCAGCTGGGCAAGTGTTGGCAAACGCCTTTAACCTTGACATTCAGGAGGCAGTCAGGAGGATCTCTGAGTTCAAGGCCAGCCTGGTCTACAGAGAGAGTTCCAGGACTTGGAATGTGACTCAGTGCCAGAACACTTGCTTAACATATATGAAGCTCTACAAAGAAGGAAGGAAAGGAGGAGCAGGGGAAGGAGGAGGCATGGAGCATCAGTCTTGGTAGTTGTACAGCTGTAATCCCAGCACTCAAGAGGCTGAAGCAGGAAAATTTTAACTTCTAAGGCCTGCCTAGGCTATAGAGTGAGTTCAAGGCCAGCCTGGGCAACTAATTGAGACCCTGTCTCAAAATAAACAGTTTTTTTTTTTTTATTGCTTGCTTGCTTGCTTTTTTAGATTTGGAATATACAACCCAGTGTAGAACACTTGCCTAGAGTATGAAAGGTCAGAGTTTTAATCTCCAGAACCAAAGTGAGGGTGGGGGGACTCACCACTATGACCACTGAGAACAAACTATGAGCCTTCTGTGTTTTGACACATTATATATATATATATATGAGCCCAATGTAAACGGATGATTTTGTTCTGTGAGTTTTAAAAGCATAAGTCACCAGCTGTCAAGCAACGTGAGCTCCTTCCTCCCACAGTAGAGACCTGCCCAAGCCATTGATGCCAGCCAGCCTTGTCATTTATTTTTAGGTTATTTTTTTAATGTTGTTTGTTTATTTCCACACTAGTGTTTATGCCCCCATTTCCCCTGGGTCCAGTTCTGAGTACTTTGAACTGACCAGTCTGATTTACCAGCCATCCAAGGAAATATGGCTGGGTATTTAAAACTATGGGTGTGATTTGAAAGGAAGCAGATGTATAAAGATTCCTTTCATTTCATTCACTCATATTAATGAAGAGCATCTCTTCAATGGTTAATGGGACTTCCTTTGACCAATAAGATCTACACTCATCCACCCATCTCATTCAGCCATTGAGACTGAAGACCTAGGTTCTCTGGAGTTTTCATGTCACTTTATTTGAAGTAAAGGGGACTCACCCTGGCTTCAGATGTCATGAGATACTGCAGATGGGCCTACTTCTCCCCATAGTCACACTGATGGTCTCAAAGGGCCCTGTGTCCTGCTGGCAGAAGCCAGGCCCTGTGCTGATCACTGTGCAGGGACTGAGCTGATAGTTGCAAGATGATTCTCCTTCCCCATGTGGAGAAACTGAGTAGTATACCCAGCTATTACAGGAAGGCAGAGAGGGCCAGATGTCACATCTCCAACCTCCACGTGGGTAGCTAGAGGGTTCAGGACACCTGTGATCATGGCAGATGGCTTCTGTAGAAGATCACCTTGGTCTTGAACAAGTTCCCCAGGACTAAGTAGGTTCAGGGTCCTGGTCCCAGCCTGTACCCTGGCACCACTTCAACAAGGACCGTGCCCTGGCACTAAAGAAGTAGAGATGTGACTTTGGAGAGTAGGCCCTAGGATGTGGCATCTGCTTGAGGAATCAGTGAGGAGCTAGAGTGTGCAGGGCAGTTAGTGCTCCCGGGGAAACAAGAACACACGTGGGGTCCCTCCCTGGGTCCTACAGGTGGTCAGAGACATCTTGAGAATCCAAGTGTCATGGGACTCTTCCATTGGGTCCAGTTCTGTTCTGAACACTTTAGATTGTTAGTCTGATTTACCAGCCACCAAAGGAACTGGACCCACAGTACACATTGAAAGAAATCCAAGTGTCACAGTACAGAACTGGCAGGGCTGCCCTGAGCCCCACTCCATCTGCACCCTCAGAAGGGTGGTGACTGTGCTGAACATTTACTGTGAGCCATGCACCATGATGACCACTTCACATTTGCATGCTTGTTAATCTCACAGCAAGTGTGACATGGGTTTTATGAGACGCCTGTCCAAGACCACATACATACCTCTACCCTTAACCCCAATCTTCTATTTCCCATCATGCCCTGGCTTGGCTCTCCTAGCTATTCATGTGGAAGTCTTTTGAGTGTCTATGACTGAGAGGAGGGCAGCCCTGACTTCAGTGGGTGTAACCTCCAGTGTCGCCTAGGTCTTCTGAGAGTTCCAGTGTCGCCTAGGTCTTCTGAGAGTTCTGCTGAGCCACCAAAACCAAGATGTCTCCCATGCCAAATCAAATCTGCATTTCTTTCTAAAGCAATTTGCTGTGCTGTATAAAATCTCCCTTGCATTTTTTTAAGTACTTAGTTTAGTCAGGTATCCTTTTTGGATGTGAACTTGGTTAATATTATTAGTGGAAGTAATTTGTGATTCAAGGATGAAACCTGGGGCCTCACACCTGCTAGGCAAGTGTTCTACCACAAAACACCAGCCCTTTGTTAATATATGTTTAAATACTTATTCTATGGTTAACTGTGCGTGTGCATGTGTGTGTGCGTTGCTGTGTGCATGTGTGGATACAAGTGTGCTTGAAGGGGGCATCAGATCCCTAGAAGCTGGAGTGACAGGCAGTGTGGGTGCTGGGAACCAAACTCAGGTCCTCTGCAAGAGCAGTACACACTTGTAACTGCTGAGCCATCTCTCCAGCTCCACCTTTTATTAACATTCTTCATTAGCTTGTACCAGCTGTCCATGGTGGCAGGGATTATGGATCGTGAGCAGAGATACTACTATGCAGATAATATATGTTGGAAACATTCAAACTTACTTTTTTTTTTTTAATGCCACACTTACTACAGTGTGAACAGGGGTTAAACTTGGGTTGCTGGGTTTCCGTACTTTCATTTACTTGTTTGAGGCAGGGTCTCACATCATAGTTCAGGCTGCCTTGAACTCACAGACATCATCCTGTCTCTACCTCCCGAGGGCTGTGATTACATGTATTTGACATTGTACCCAGTCCCAGTTTCCGTATTCCTTTTCTTTTTCCAAGTTATCAGGGTTTCACTGGATAGCCCTGGCTGGCCTGAAACTCACTGTGTAGAGCAGACTGGCCTCTAATTCTTAGAGATCTATCTTCCTCTGCCTCCTCAGTGCTGGGAATAAAGGAGTGCACTAATATATTCTTATTTTCTCATTTGTGTATTCATATTTTGTCATTCCTAAGCTTGCACCACGTCAGCACTAGTTGGGAATTTCTGCAATCTCATTGACAATACAACTCATGTAGTAATAATGTTTATAAAAGAAAAAAACCCCACAAAGATCTGTGCCGTGATCAATGCAGGCACTTTTCTTTTGAAGGACCTGAGCCAATAGGTGGATCTGGGAACACTGCAAGGGGTGGCCAGACACACAGACATGGGCTTTCTCTCTCTCATTGGAGAGCTGAACAAGTGAAAATACTTCATGTGTTCGAAATCCAAGCCAGAGGAAGGAGACTGACAGGGAAAAGGCTGTCCACTGACATGACACATGAATGGAAGCAGTGTAGAGGAGCCAAGAGCGGTAGGTGTGGGAAGCCTGCCAGCCAGACTGGACACCTTCACTTACAGCTCCCCAGACTGTGTTTGTTTATATGTAGCCCAGGCTAGCCTCAGACCCACTCTGCTAGGAGCACAGGTGTGTACCGCCTTGCTCCCCAGTGACTCTCTGACATATGTAGACATCTCCCCATTTACAGATAGGGAAGTGTGCTGGGTAGTTTTTTGTCAACCTGACACATGCTCTGGTCATCTGGGAAGAGAGAACCACAACTGAGGAATCGCCTCCAACAGAGTGAACCATAGGCAAGTCTGTGGAGGCATTTTCTTGATGCATGATTGATGTGGGACGGCCCAGCCTATGGTGGGTGGTGCCATCCCTAGGCAGGTGTTCCTTGGCTGTGTAAGAAAGCAGGCTGAGCAAGCTAGTAAGCCGTGTTTCTCCATGGCCTCTGCTTCAGTTCCTGCCTTGAGTTCCCTGTCTGACTTCCCTTCGTAATGGACTGTGAGGTGATGTAAACCTCATAGTTCTTGTTGATCATGGTTTTCATAACAAAAACAGAAAACAGACGAATACAGGAAGTGACCAGAAGTCCGAGGCTGCCCACTTTGCCTATTGGTCTGTGCTTACTCACAGAGCTGTAACGGGTCTGATCCACAAGCTCTTGGCTTTAGCTTCTCCAGCATGGCGAACTACATCTGCAGTTGTCTGTGACGGCTTTGTGCCCACTTATGTTTTGTTTCTGAGATTTCCCCCATTCATCTTTCTGTCTGTTGTCCAGTAGTCATTTTGCTGTGATTTCTAAATGTCCCAGTGACAACAGCAACCTGCAAGTTTTTCTCGGTCTTGGAGGCCAGCACCCTGGAAGTTCCCTTGGATGACTATCTACAGGTGGGGTGACTTGCTAGCTGGGTGTCAAGCTTATGAGACACCATGCATTTCTGGAATGGGTGCACCCCTGGGACATGTGTGAGTCTGTGGCAACTTGTAGCTTTAGAAGTAGGGACGGACTCTTGTCTTCCTCTATGTGCCTCAAACACTGTGATACTCATGGGCAAAGGACTTTACTGTCTTTTGGGGTTAAAAGTCAAGATTCCCACTCCCACCTCTTCCCGGTCTACCCCATGGTTCTCATTTGTCACTGGCTTGATCTTATATCCTGCAGTGTCCTGTCCTCTGATGCCTGCCACTCCTGTGGGCTGTCTGGGAATGCAGACTGCAGGGTCAGGAAATGTCTGTCATCTTGACAGACAGATGGTCTTTGGAAGCCAAGGGCAGCTAGCTACAATATAGTCCCCAGCCTTGTGGACTTCATCAAAATAAACCCAGACAGGAGGCCCCGGGCCTGGGTGAACTGCATAGACATGACAGCCTGGTAAAGGCGCCCATGGCTTATGGATCTCTCCATCCTGAGTTGTCCAGCTGGGACAAGGCCAAGCCTAGCGCCTGTTCCACCATCAGCCCTTCCATCTGTCCGTGGAGCTGGCTTTGGTGGCAGATGGAGACAGGCCACTTTGCAGAGTCCAGTGGGACCTGAAGAACAGAGGTGAGCGGTGAGGAGACATTCTGGTTTGTCAAATGCTTGGCAGAGAACCTGTGGGTCAGGGAAAGGAGGTGAGTCCACTGCAGAATCCTAGGCAGTGGATGGGTTCTTCACTGTGAAGATGGTGGGATTTCAGTGTTGCTCTGGCACCCAGGGAGCATTCTCCTTGCTCCAGGCTTGTCTTTTGGATATCTGGAGGTCGGGGAGCCTACTACAATGCCTACATTTTCCATGCCACACACACCATGTCTTTTTTTCTGACTTGTGAAAAGTACGGTCAAGGTTGGCTTTAGGGAAAACACAGCAAAGCCTCGGGCAGCCTTCGAGTCCACAGTCAAGCCTCCAACCTCAGAGTGAGATTCTAGGGCAGAGTCTGGCAAACACAGGGAGACCTCACACAGGATTTCAGTATGTCTGATCTTTGTTTTCTCTCCCATCTTTCCTGTATGTCTTCTCTCCACCTCTCGTGGTATAAGTCAGTGACTTTACCACAGCCTACCGCCATGACCTGCCACCAGGATCTCCATCTACCCTTTCCCATAACACTGTTCCTCACCGTCCTCCGGGGAAAGTCCTCCATCTCAACCAGACGTCCGAAGCCTCTGATACCCAGTCATCCTGCCCTCAAGCTCCCATACATGCCCCAGGGGGACTTGGCCAACAGTTTAGAGCCTCGGGGCTCAACAACAGCAGGCATACTACAGTGAGTCTCTGTTGGCATTTGCCGTATAGTTCATTCCAGTACCTACCCCTCCTCAGCCCCTTTGACCTAGTGGTGACCCAGAGAAATGTACAAAGACTTGTATTCCCAGTGGCCTCCCTGTCTATTCATCTGCAGGTCCTGGAGGGCAAGACCAAATGGTAGCAAGCTGTCACTGCACAAGGTGACTGGCCAGCTCCCATGCATGATGGAGCCTCGGGCCTACACAATTCCAGGTACTCCCCCATGGTTGAGGACTGGGCCAACTGGTATGCTTCCACAGCAGATTTTTCCTCTTAAAAAAGACTTTGTTGTTGTTGAGGTGCTGGCTGCTAGTTCCAGCTCCTCGGGACCTGAGGCAAGATGACCAAAAGTTCAAGGCCACCCGAGCAAAGGAATAAGAGCCTGTCTCAAAATGAAAAATGGCCTCGTCCATGCCCAGCACATGAATGGTCCTGGGTTCTACCTCCAGTTCAGTCAATCTCCCAGTTTCTTGCTTCCCGTCTGGTTTTCCCTCAGCTGTAACAGTAGGACACTGGCAAGGCCTGCTCATCTTGTTTCTGGCAGCCGCTAGCTAGAGTTCCATGCTGAGCCTCCTGAGGTCATTCTTCCCAGCTGGAAAATGTGAGGGTCCCTGACATACAAACTTGCAAGGACTGAGTGGCATGGATTCTGAGAAGACTGCATTCTAGACTTCTCAACAAACCTCTGGTGATTCTGTGGAGGTGGGGTCTTCCTTCCCATCATGAGGCTATCTTTACCAGGTTTTCCTTCTACGAGAAACTGGATGCTAAGGTAGAGCTGGTTCTCTGAGAAGACGGAGGTGAGGCACTGTGTCTTAACTCTGGCCTTAACAGTGTGATTGACTTTCTGGGTATGTCCTGGGCTGGTGATTTTTTTTTTTTTTTTTTTTTTTTTTTTTGCATACAGGCATATGGAAAGTAGTTCAGAATCCCAGCACTTGGGAGTCAGAGGCAAGTGGCTCTTTGTGAGTTCAAGACCAGCCTGGTCCACAGACAGTATAAGTAGAAATGCTATGTGTGAAACAGAGTCTGGGGTTGCTTAATAATGGATCAGCAAAGGATTACTAAATGCATGTTTATACCAGTGTAGTTCTAGAGTGTTTGGAGTGTTTGTTCTTGGTGGGAGTGGTCTGCAAACTGGGAATGGAAGTCAGAGCCCCCTGATGCTAGGCAAGTGCCCTCCCTGCCTCTTAGCCACAGTCCAACCCTGCCAGGGCTGGACTGTTTGGCCAGCACTCAAGAGCAGGATCAGCTTTCTCATACAGAGATGGGCAGGGCACTACCAGGAGGCGCCAGGATGGCTCATCCCATCTGCTCACAGACCTGATACCAGTGTGTGCCATGTAGGCTCCCATAGGAAGCCAGGAGGCCCAGCGAGCAAGGAGAAACCACAGGGAGCTTCCCACTGTGGCCTCCACAGCAAGGGTGAGCAGGGTTCAGATGAGCTGGCTGGGATGACTTCAAGGCTGCCGGGCGTGGGGCTGCCCCTAACTGACTCCTTGCCTACAGATGATTGTGGGAAGGAGATCACAAAGTCAGGACCTGATAAGGGTGCTGGCTATGGGTGTGGGTTCCTGCAGGCTGATGCATGTTAAAGGCTAGCTAACAAGCAATTTGTCACCTCTCCAGTAACAGCCAACCCTGGAAGGGCAGGGCCAAGCCCTCTGGGGATACACAAAGCCTGAAAACACATCAGTGATAATGAAAACGATGAACATGGCTGAGCGGGGTGTGGTGGTTGCACCTGTGATCCCAGTGGATGGCTGAAGCTCTGAGCTCCAGGCCTGAAGTTCTCATTACAGTGCAGACCCTGCTGCTCCCTGGACCCTGTTCCCAGCATGGTTAGGGAGACACACCAGCAGAGTCTCTCTGGCAAGGAACCATTACGGAACTCTTCCTGCGGTACTTTCAACAGACCGCCATCACATACCTGTCCTCTACTAGGCCTGTTCAGACCCTGAACAATGGATAGGTGGGCAGTGTGTGTTCCTTCCTCTCAAGAAGGGTTCCAACAAATACAGCGTCAAAGAGCGTAATCTCTGGCCTGGTCAGCAAGACCAATGAGCTGCCTGATCAGAGGGGCGGGGCAGGAAAGGGTGGGCAGGTGGCCTGGAATGTGCTGGATAGCAGGCCACAGGGCCAGTGGGAGCCTTCAGCAGGGTCAAGAATGCTAGGCTGAAACGTGAGGACCGACAGTGTTCCAAAGTGAAGGGAGAACAAGAGCACAGGAGCCTCTGCTCTGAAGCTCGTTGAGAAAAGGAGGGGACAAGGCACAGGCAGCTTAGAACAAGGAACACATCTGTGGTCTCAACCCGCTAGTCCCGTGGAGGCTTCCTTGGGAGGCTGTGATGTAGCAACCGAAGTGTGGGGGACGGTAGGATGAATGGCAGCACAAAGCTAAAGCCAGCCTTGCTTGGAGACTAGATGGTTAGAGCTCTGCTGGGTAGAGGGCAGGGATGTGATAACACTCAGTGATGGAGCAGCTCATGAAGGCATGGAGGGGACTGAGTTGAAATCCAAAAGGAATGTACACACTAAGTGTGGTGGTGCTGGCTAGCACTTCCAGCTACTGGGGAGGTTAAAGCAGGAGGACTGAGTTGAAGGTGAGGTTGGACTGCAGAGTTGAGTCAGAGCCCACCCTGGACTACAAAGTGAGTTCAAGTCCAACCTGGACTACAGAGTTAGTTCAAGGCCAACCTGGGTATCTTAGTGAGGATTGTCTTTCTGTCTTAAAAAAAAAATTTAAAGGATTGGGGGAAATGTGGAAAGATGGCTTAGTAGTTAAGAACACTGGCTACCATTGCTGAGGACCTCCCTTCTGTTCTCAGCACCCACATGGTGGCTCACAACTGTCAGTAACCATAGTTCCAGGGAGTCTTCTGGCCTTCACTGAAACCAGGCACTTAGTACACAGACATACATGGGGGCAAATAGTCATGCATACAAAATGAAAATAATAATAATAAAAATAAATTATTTAACTGCTTAAAAACATTTTAAGGGAGGTGGCTGAAGAGATGCCTCAATGGTTAAGAGTGTATGCTGCTCTCTCAGAGGACCTGAATTCGGTTCCCAGCACTCATGTCAGACAGTTCATAACTGCTTGTAACTCCAGTTCCAGGGCATCTGATGCCTCTAACCCAGTGGCTCTCAACCTTCCTAAGGCTGTGATCCTTTAATCCAGTTCACCTTGTTGTGATGACCCCAACCATAAAATTATTTTTATTGCTACTTCATAACTGTAATTTTGCTACTGTTATGAATCATAATGTATGCAGCATATCTGAGATGCCACCCTTGTAAATGATCCTCCCCCAAGGGTCACAACCCGCAGGTTGAGAACCAATGCCCTAACCTATTAAGGCGCCTACCTCGTGTACATATAATTTTAAAACAGAGATTAAAATTTTTAAAATAAGCACGGCACTGAGGTGTGGATGCATAGGAGAGAATCTGCCCAGCATGAGCAAGGCTCTCCTGGGCTCAGGTCTCAACACTGAAAACAAGTAAGTAAAACCCACCAATAGGCTGGACTCAGAGGGAACAGGAACTGTAACACAAGGGTGACATCACCATTTAGGAAGTGAGAGAAGTCTCTTTTGTACCTTCTGCTAGGACAGCCAAGAACTGGGTGTTGGAACTGAGTTGTTGATGTACCATATATGATGTGGTATGGATGGTAAACACTGCTGAGCTGTTTAGCTTCACATGGATGACTTAATGCAAGACAAATAATGGCACAAGCAGATGAAAGATGGACAGCCTCAAGGCTCGAGGCCATGTCTGGAGGTCAAGGGTGTTGATGTCATTATTATTATTTCCCAGCTGTTAAAATCTGTAACTTGCTTTTGAATGATTCATCCATCTTTCCTTTTATAAGTTTTTGTCTTAGTTTTTTTTTTCCCTGCTGCTGTGATAGGATCAACGTAAGGAAGAACAGCTTTCTTTAGGCTCACAGTTCCAGGTCACAGTTTCTTATGATGGGGTAGGCAAAGAGGCAGGACGCTGGAACAGCTGGCCATGTCACACCTGCAGCTGGGAGCTTAGAGCAACGGACGTTTTCATCTGCTGCCTGGCTTGCTTTCTCCATTTTACACAGTGCAGGATCTCATGCCTCGGGGACAACTCACCTGCAGTTAAGACTCGTCTTCCTGACTCAAATAGTGTAACCAAGACAACCCCCACCCCAGCCACACCCGAAGCCCATCTCCAAAGTGATTCCGGATTCTGTCAAATTTATGTTAGTGTTAATCATAGCATGTATACAGACAGAAAGTAAAATGGCAACAACTTCTGGGTAAAGATTGTAGGAATGTAGATATTTATGGAAATATTCTTCCAAAGATTTTATACATTTGAAAATTTTCTGGCAGAAAAGTTTGGGTGGGGGCTTGATCTCAAGGTTGATTTTCTTCAGGGGAGATGCAGGTAGATTCCTCATGTGCTACCCTGTGTAGGACAAGGCTTTAAACCTTTGCATAGGGTTGCAGCGAGAGGCAGAAATGCTAAAATGATGCATGAGCTAGGCAGAGGCGGTGCACACCTTTAATCTCAGCACTCAGTGAGGAGGCAGAGGCAGGAAGCTCTCTGAGTTCGAGGCCAGCCTGACGTACAGAGTGAGTTCTAGGATAGTCAGGGCTACACAGAGAAACCCTATCTCAAACCACTCCCACTCCCCCCAAAAAAAATGTGTGAATGAATGAAACGTGAATAAATGAAGTGTATTATCTAAGGAAAGGACATAGAGAGCCCAGAAAAGGTGAGGCTTGGAGCACCATGACTCTATTTCCAGCTGCTTGGGAGGTCAAGGCAGGAAGGTCACAAGGTCAAAGACTGCTTAGGCTGCAGGGTGGGTTCAAGGCCAGTGATTTAGTGAGACTCTGCCTGCAATAAAAACGAAAGGGGCCAGAGAGGCAGCTCAGTGATTGAGAGCACTGCTGCCCTTGCACAGGATCTCGGTTTGACTCCCAGCACCCATGTTGGGAGGCTCACAACTGTAACTGCAACACCGGGTTGGGGTGGAGGAACTCTTCGGAACTCCAAGGGCACCTGCATGCAAGTGCATACCTCCCCCCCACACACAGACACAGATACACAATATAATAATCAACTGTATTATATATATATTTATAAAATATATATAATAATCAAATAATCAAAAAATAATTTTTTTTCTTTTTCTTTTTTTTTAGTTTTTCGAGACAGGGTTTCTCTGTGTATCTCTGGCTGTTCTGGACTAGCTTTGTAGACCAGGCTGGCCTCGAACTCACAGAGACCCGCCTGCCTCTGCCTCCCAAGTGCTGGGATTAAAGGCGTGCGCCACCACCGCCCGGCTCAAAAAATAATTTTAAGGGGCTAGAGAGATGGCTCAGAGGTTAAGAGCACTGACTGCTCTTCCAGAGGTCCTGAGTTCAATTCCCAGCAACCACATGGTGGCTTATAACCATCCACAATGAAATCTGGTGTCCTCTTTTGGCCTGCAGGCATATATGCAGACAGAACACTGTATACATAATAAATAAATCTTTAAAAAAATAATAATAATTTTAAAAACAAAGTCTTTAGAAAAATAGCAGGCACTTCTTTTTCCATGCTACTAGAAGTTCAAGGTGAAGGTGTGGGCTCTCCTGGGGCTCCTCAGCTTGCAGGTACCACCTCCCTATACTCTCAACATAATTGTCCCTCTGTGTGTCAACATCCAAATTTCCTCTTTTTATGAGGACATCAGTCACACCAGGTCACATCATTTTAACTCGATCACCTTTCAAAATCCCTATCTATAAATACGTGACTACCTTTAGAGTTAGGAATTCAGCAAGATGATGGTAGATGGTAGACTCAAAACGCTGTGAACATCCTCAGTGGTACTGGTTAGGAATGGTTGATGTGGGGCAATTTCCATGACATACATTTATCACAAATGTAATCTTTTTTAAAAGAAGGAAGTCCTAGACAGGCATGGAAGCCTTGCTCTGAAGGTGATTAAAAACTGATGTCCAGAAACAGCAACAGAAAAGCAGGTCGTTGAGTAGCTGGGAGGGTAGAGACATCAGGGGCAATCAGCTGGGTCTGACCACAGCAGGGTCTCCGAGTTTGGGTCTGGACAGCCAGTTGGTTCTAGGCTTGGTGGTCCCTCCCCACCTGTGGAAAGAGCAGTTTTGCCCCATCATTGCAAAGTCCCTGGGAAGAGGTGGGCCAGGCCTATCTATGATCAGTTCCAGCACCTGGCAGCCTGGTGCAGCCACGGCCTTCTGTGCTGGAGCCGTCTCTGGAAGCTGGTCCATCTTACAGTTTCCAAACTTTCCTCACAGCTTCCAGCAGCCATTTCTATAGCAACAGATGCCCTACACAAAGGGAAAAAGTGGAGAGACCCTAAGCAGAGGAGAAAGGGGAGATAAGCTTACAGATAGGTGACAGACTGATAAGCCCAAAAGGGACAGGGTAGGGTCTAATTTTATTGATGCTTTGTTGAAATTCTTGTCAAGCATCCTTGACCACCTTGTTTTATTTGGTGTGTGATCTTCTAATGCTGCAGAGCAAACACTCCTGGCCAAAAGCCACCAGTGAGTGAGGCAGGAACAGCTCTAAGGGGCAAGGAATTGGGGACCCCAGGAAAATAGCTGAGCCTCTTCAAGGCTTTCCTTTGTGTGCTTCCTGCCCCTTCCTCCTTCCTTAGAAAACTGCCTTCAGGGAAGGGCATTGGATGGTGATCCTAGTCATGCACTAGGAGGCAAGTTCCTTAAGCTCTCTGTGCTTAAAGGAGAGGAGTCTGCCATTCAAGAGTGACTGGGCAGGGTTGAATGCAATGCACATGTGCCACTCAAGGGCGGCACTAAAGCTCTTTTCCCATTTCTTTCCAGTTGGCCATGGGCAGAGTGAGGGAGAGAGGATGGTGGTATCAGACTTCCAAGTTTTTGTCAGAGATGTGCTGCAGCATGTGGATGCCATCCAGAAGGACTATCCCGAGGTCCCTGTCTTCCTCCTGGGCCACTCCATGGTAAGCAGGACACAGAAGTTCAAGCAAGCCTGGTCCCCAGAAGGCCACCTGATTTCCTGCCCCTCTGCCTTTTGGCCTCTGCCTGTGTGGAATGCTGTCTGTGGAGTCCTCTGCTACTCCAGCACTGAGGAGTTGAACTAGGTCCTGGGGTTCATTCCTCATGCTCAGGGCTGGAGGGAGTAGCAGCAAGCCACAGAATCTCATGAGATAGTCCTGAAAGCAGTTTGAGTCCCTTTCCCTTTGAGATCTCTGAATGCCAAGAGCCAACCAAGTTTAATCTCAGATGAGCACCCCAGCAGCCCCCAGGCCATTCCTTCCAGCAGGAAAGCTAGCAGAGGTCTGAGAAGTGCTTAGGCCCAGGGCTGCTCTACAGGCTCATCCACACGTCCACACTGCCTGGCTCTGCCTTCACCTCTCTTGTCTGCCTGCCCCTGTAAGTGTTGGATATTATAAGCCTTGCGGTTAATTTTCTCTGGGCTTTAAACAGACAAGATTGTTTCTGCCTCCTCCTGTCCCTCCTCCTCCTGCTCCATCCATGTTCACTCAGTACATTAGTTTTTGGACTCATTTGGAATTTTAGAATCATTACGGAACCAGAAAAAAATATATATATATGTATATATGTATGTGTATGTACACACACACACACACACACACACATATCCACCTATTAGTATAATTGAACTCTCCCTAAAGAAAGGAAACAACTCTTATTTATGAGGCTTGTCAGAATAAATGAATTCAGGCTTCTGGCTTTGGGCTTGAGACTAGAAAGCAATGTGCTGTTATATTTGTGGCCCACAATCAGGAACCTTCTTTGTATCTGTCTGAAATGTTTGCCCTTAGAAAACCCAGAGAAGAAAGACATGCAATAAAAGCTTTACAGAGCCGGGCACGGTGGCTCACTCCTATAATCTCAGCACTCAGGAGACTGAGGCAGGAGGATTGACGTGACTCTCTGACCATCCTGGGCTATAAAATGACACTCTGTCTCAAAAGAAAATTTAGAAAGGGGAAGGAGTAGGGGAGAAGGAGAGAGAAAAAAGGGGAGGAAGAAGTGGGGAAGGAGTGGAGAAAAAGAAAAGATGGAGGTGAGGGAGTAAGGAAAGGAAGGAAAAGGAGGAAAGAAGGAAGGAAGGACTGGTCTGCCCGCGGATGGAGTCTGTTCCAGGCCCCTTCCTGGGCTCTTGGCCAGTATGGAAACAGGCAAGGGAGTCGAGTCATGCTGGGTAGAGGCTGGTTCCACTCTGTCCATCTTGCCTTGCAGGGTGGTGCCATCTCCATCCTAGCAGCTGCCGAGAGACCAACCTACTTCTCTGGCATGGTCCTGATTTCACCTCTGGTTCTTGCCAACCCAGAATCTGCATCAACTTTCAAGGTAAGGAGGGTGTTGTGGTTCTGTGGGGACCCTGAAGCTTCTGGAACATAGCACACTCCTTTACAGCTGGAGTCTGTGTCAAAGGGCCCACTGCCGTTCCTGAGCCTCAGACACTATTGTGTAAAGGTTTGACGTCAGACAGCCACCAGGGCTCTCTGAGTTCTGAAGTCAGGTGTGCCTTCCCCCAAAACACAAAGGAAAAAAGCCTTCCTGTTTTTGTGTGTTGTACTGGCCAAAGTTAAGGGGAGGAAAGGTTACAGGCATTCTCTAGCTGGCAAAGTCACATTTGCTGACAAGTCCCACGCAAGTGTGAGCTGCTGTCACAGATGTTTGCCAGCTTCAGCAGAAAGCGAACTCAGTGGAGCTGCAGCTGAGGATCCTGTTCCCGGCTGCTGTGTCTCACCCCGAACTCTTCCAGCTTTAACTGAGAGGTGCATCGTTTTGCATTTATGAGTATAATGCACTGCATGACCAGTGTTTGCTGTGGCTGTCAGGGCTTTGACTCCCTTTGACAAGGTGAACGAGGCAGTGAGGCACCTAGAACTGTACCTGCCTCCACCCCAAGAAAGGAGCCAAAGCCAGTAGCCCTGAGGGACTATTGCCGTGTCCTCAGTGCAGACCCGTCCTGAGGAGGCCTGAGAACCCCAGAGAGAGTGGAGCACCAACCTTGTGTGCCACGAGGGATGCTGTGGCCTGAGCCAGCTCCCAGGATGCTTGGAGGGTAGCGAAGGTGAAGTGGTATGCCCTGGGTCCAGGTGCACTGAGCAGGGTCCAGGTGATGTTAGGGAGTTATTTAAATACTAGCATGGCCTCTCATGCCCCTTTGTCTCGGGACCCACTCAGTGGAACCTGGTATTTGTCTGTGGTCTCCAGGCAGCACATAAGGCACTGAGTACAATGGCATCATGGAAAAGTGCATAAGGTGTGGCCTTCTCTACACCTGCCCTGGTGAATGTGATTCTGTGAGGCAAGACCAAGTTGGTCCAAGGCTCTTTTCCAAGTAGAGCAAGTAAGACAGAGGTTAGAGGGCAAGGCTCTACTATGTTCCAGTGGTTTCATTCTGAAGACCTGTGGCCAGTGAACCAAGTAGTCCCCAACTGTATCAGGAGTTGCCAAGTGGGAGCTGTGTTCACCCACATAGTACCAGACTAGGGAAGAGGCAAGACCGGTATGGTCGGGGTGGGGATACTAAGGTTTGGGAAGTGGGAATCTGACCAGGATTATTAGCCCTAGAGTGCTGTATGTGAGCCCCAGTGGGGGCTGCCCACATCTACCCCTCCCAGAGAAGAAAGTGGATGTTTTCACCTTAGAGAAAATTCACAGAGCCTTTTAGATAAAGTACACCACAACAGCTGTGCCCAGAGGGGGGCCACCGACATTTCCTCCTAGGGTCCCATGGGGCTCCATCTAGGACCAGCAGCAGCCACACTTCTGGACTGGTGACCTTTCAGGCCTGGTACTAATAGATCACCTTGTCAAATCAGGAGCCCGAGTCTCTAGGGGGACACAGGTCTCCTCTTATTAACCAGGACAAATTAGATTTCCCTTGGCCTGGCGAGGGCAGCCCCACCCCACGTCTCTTGCTGCCTCCAGGCTTCGGCCTGTGTTCTCTTCGACTGGCACAGTCAAAGTGTGACTCCTTGGTTCACCTGTCGGGGGCACATGGCTGCTCCCCACATATGGCCTAGTCTTCAGACAGGCTCCCTGAGAGAGGATCCCCACATCTTTTTTTTTCCAGTGTAATTTTAAATATTGAAGAATAATTCATAGAGTTCAAGAGTCAAAAGATAGAAAAGGGTATGGAGAGAAGCCTGCCTGGGGAGCGGGGTAGCAGCCATGCTGTCAGAGATAGTTTGCGGGATACAGTTGTCATGCACATGTGCTGTTTGTTTTTTCTGCAGAGGGGGACTTGTTCCACATATCTTAGGGGATATTATTACATGTTCCTTTGGTTGATCTGCTTGTTCTTTGAGGGGTTTGGTTTTATTTTGTCATTTTTATTGAGTGTCTTGGTGGTCTTTCCCCATCAGAATCTAACAAGCTCTCCCACGGGTACAGAGCCTGGCTTAGAGCTCCCTACAGGGCAAACTTCAACTCGTGTAGTTGCTTGCTCCTGTCACCTTAGATGGGCTAGCTGCTTGCTGCCTGTTCCCTTTGTGTGCTCTGGGAAATGAAGTGGAGATGGTGTTCACAGTAGGGGCCTCTGAGGGGTAGAGGCTTAGAGTTGAAGGGTAGAGCAGAGTAGAATTTCCCCCACAATGTCCTGTGAATAGTCCCAGAGCCACGCGGATCCCTGAGCTCATTTAATGGTGCTGGCATGTCGCTTGGTGATGGGCGCTGCCCTCCAGTGCATGGATGTGGGACCAACACAGTGGAAGCCAACACAAGAAGAGAAATGGTTTGTCCTCAGACTCTATCCTCCAGCCGCTACCCTAGCCTCAGCTGGTCCCCAGGTAGTATGTCAGTCTTCGTGTGCATGTGGGTATGCGAAGGTGATCGCTTCACCCCTGGGATGGGAGGATGTCCAGTCACCAAAAGCTCACCATTGTCTGCTTTTTGCACTGAGGCTCTGTTAGGACAAGCTGGGATATTTTTAGCCCGGGGAAGAGACTGGGGACAAAGACAGCAGTGGCCAGCACTCTCTGATAAGGAAGTGGTTTCACAGGGGAAAACAGCAGCAGCAGAAACTTAGAGACTAAAATTGCAGAGAGCAGGCCTCAGCTGCTCTCCAGCCCTGACTAACCTCTGGAGCAGCCTCATGTGTCTTCTAGGATCCCTTCTTTTCCTGGAGCCTCAAGGGAAGCAAAACTCCTGGGCAGGGCAGGGCAGGGCAGGCTTGGGGGTGCCAGTATTGTCATCAGTGGGAACTGTTGCCCTGGGGTCCCTGGGGTTCCAAGCAGGGCTTCAGGTGCCCCATTTCCAGCTGTTTGGGGCCTCTAACCAAAGTATGGAGAGGGGCAATCTCCAGGAGACCTGTCTCACAAAGGGCAATGTTTTCTCCCAAGCCACCTGCAAGGACAGGAAATGACTCCCAATTGGCAGGCCAGGAAATGAGGCCATTGTCTTCCTCAAAGTCAGATTGAGCCAGTGAGCCCCTTTCACCCTAAAACATGCCTGAATTCAGCTTCCTGTGACCAGATCCTACTTCCCATCTGAATACCCAAGCCTGTTTTTGTCAGTGGACTCCAGTGGGCTGGAAGGGATATGGAATGAGGGGAACTACATACAGGTGAAAGGCCTGGCGTGGGCCAGTGGGGCAGCAGCCGCCATAAGCCCTAGGTGTGACTCCCCCTCAGTCCCACAACCACCTGCTCTCTGAGAGTTAGGGTTCAGATTTCCAGACTTGTGACTTGAAATGCAAGCCCTCTACCGGGGAGTCATCCGAGCATGCTCTGAGCCACTGGAGAAGCACAAGACATCCCTATTGCACAACTGCATAGAGAGATACATTCCTGCCCAGGACAATCTAAAGTTACCCCAGAGAGCCTCCAAGATCACAGATATGGCCATCCTGTGGCCTCCCAGATGCAGGACTGCTTTTGGGAACCACATTAGAACAAAGGAGCGGTAATTACAGTAAGTTCTTCTGGTAGAAGCTTAAAAATGATCAGAGGAGCTATTAAGACCTTTCAGATCAATAAAGGCATTTATGCACGTCTCTACTATTTACAATGATGGGCACTACAGTTGATTCAGAACTGTCCCCAGGGTGTGACAGGAACTCAGGACATCCCCCGTCCTCCAGGCCTTGCTCCTCAGGAGAGCAGTCACAGTCGTGGGAGAAGTGCCCCTGTTTATCGAGGCTGCTTCATGGGTTGCAGAGCTTCAGCCACAGAGCCAGTCATGGGAGTGCATACCTGCCGTCCTAGTTCTCCAAAAGTAGAGACAGAGGGTGGTGAGTTCAAAACCGTGTGAGTTCCTCTCTCAAAAAAACAACACAAAAGTTTCAGGTCCCACGCTTCTCCAGAGTCTCCACTAGGTTGCTGCTTGCTTCTCATTCAACTGACCAGAAAGGACCAAGGGACAAGCTCTGGAGGGGTCAGTCTTGGGAAACACCCCAGGACTCCTTGAGGGGGGCTTTATTGTCCTCATTTGAAAAAAATTAAGAAACGGGTTACCGTGTGAGGCAGCAATCTCACTTTTAGGAACTTACCCAAAGGAATCTAAGTCAGCTTACCACAGAGACATCTGCACACCCAGGTTCACCACTGTAATTGTCACAGTGGCCAAGATACAGAGCCAGCCAAGATGCCCATCAACAGATAATCAGATAAAGGAAATGTGGTGTGTTCACACAATGGACCTTTACTTGGCCACAAAGACCAAAATTATGTCACTCGCAGGAAAATGGATGGAACTGGAAATCATTATGTGAAATAAAATAAATCAAACCCAGAAGGACAAATGTCACATTTCCTCTTATATGTGAGACCTGCATCTCACACACACACACACACACACACACACACACAAATTCACACACACGTGTATGCATACTCATATCTACACACACTCATATACACACATATATAACACACATACACATGCATACATAAATGCACATGTGCACACACATGTGCATATGCAGACA
This sequence comes from Lophiomys imhausi, assembly GCA_907164525.1. Taxonomy (NCBI): domain Eukaryota; kingdom Metazoa; phylum Chordata; class Mammalia; order Rodentia; family Muridae; genus Lophiomys; species Lophiomys imhausi. The sequence goes on along the minus strand of CAJQZJ010034271.1, from coordinate 1,270,342 downwards.
CACATATACACAGGTATGCACACCCATATACATGGGCATATGCAGACACACACAGTGTGAAAATAGAAAGGATGTTATTTGAGAAAAGGAATGGGCTCCACAGGAAAGGGGAATGGGAAGCAGGAGAGAAAAAGAGGTAAACTGAGGCAAAATGCATGGTACACTTGAATAAAATGACTGTGAACCCAACACGTTGTATAATGACCATATGCTAATATACGCTAATAAAAGTTGTTAAAGAGACTTTCTCGAGGATTCATACCCAGAGTTTATACCCACGTTGACCAAGTAAGGTCTGACTTGCCTGTTTGGGTCGTGGTGAAGGTGGGCAGCTTGAAGTCTCCTCTTCCTGAGCTGGGCCCACGGCTGTCTCTATACCCTGCAGGACAACTTGAAGGTCCAGAAGAGACCTATTGAAAAAGTGGCAGAAGTGACAATGGCTTGGATTCCGTATGCATTCCACCTGTTGGTGAGCACGACCCCATCCTCTGACTCCTGGGGGAATCAGGAGTGTGGCCTACTACTGTGGCCAAGGCTTAGGAATATGATCAGGGTTCTTCTAGGAGCTGTCTGGCAACCTTGACCCCCTCACTCCTGCAGTTGTGGGATATGCTGTGGTACCACTACCTTTCTCTGTGCCTCATCATTCAGCGACCCCCCCTCCACCGTCTACTGCTCAGCCCTCCTGTCCTTCATCCAATCATCACCCTTCTACTGCAGAGGCCTTTCTCCTCCCATCCTCCATCCCTGCCTCCTGCAGTCATCCAGCCTTAAAAGAAAGGTGGGGAAGGGCCTCTTACAGAGAGGGTTGATGCCCTGTGTCTCCAGAACAGCTTTCTGCCTGCCTTGATTTGTTGGTGGAAGCTCCTAGTAATGTGCCTGTATCTCTTTAAGCTACGAGGCTGCTGTTGCCCAAAGATGCTCTCCCCTCTGAATGGGTCCTGTAAGAAATGTTAACTTAGAACTTAGTTTGTAGGTTTAGAAGGCTGGTGAGCAGAGCTGGGCAAGCATCCGAGCCTGGCCGTCAGCAGGGGTTGGATTATGGCTCCTACTCTGCCTGTGCGCTGGCGTCAGTAAGGAGCTTTTAGACGGGGTCTGTAGGGGCCTACCCCGGGCCAGGGAGGTCAGAGCTCTCGGAGTAGCCTGGGAATCTGTGGACAGTAGACTGCCAGGGCCTCAGACAGCACCCGCCTTGGTTTCTTTTCCCATTGCTGTGATACAATATCCTGACCAAAGCAACCTAAGGAAACGGTCTGTTTAGCTCTCAGATCCTAGTTACAGTCCACTATGGTGGGAAAGACACAATGGCAGGAGCTTGAGGGAGCGGGTTCCACTGCATCTGTAGCCAGGAAGCAGAGAGCATCAGGGAACACTCCATAGTGCTCAGCTCTCTTTCTCCATTTTGTGCACTCCAGGATCCTAGAAAAGGGATGGCCCCGCCCACAGTGGGCCGGTCTTCCCTCCTCGATTATAACAACCAAGACAATCCCTATCACACACCCCCAAGGGCTCATCTCAAGGTGGTTCTAGATTCTGTCAAGCTGACGGCTAGCACGATCATGTCGCTGCACGTATGAACCCCCTTTTCATAGTTTCCCCTTCCATGCTTGTTCAGAAATGGGGCATCTGCCCGGAGTGTCACCAGTCTCTCTCCAGGGTTGGCTTGTACCCAGATCTCCCATAGCCACCAATGTACTGAGAGCCTTCTGTTTTCTGGGTGGCATCCCGTGTGGCAGACCCTGACCAAAGGCTGCATCCCTGCAGGCGATGGCCCTCATCCATGTCTGTGAGTGGGCAGCCCTTCCTGTTGCTAGGACACCAGCATCTTCATCTACACAGCCAGCACTGGACATTCATTGTTAGAAGCTGGTGCTTAGCAGTACACCCACCATCCTGGGGTTAGCACAGTAATTCCAGGGAGTAGGAGCGGCTGTGTTTGAGCATGGCCACTATGGCACCACCTCCCACTTCCAGGCTGAGGCCCCTTGTGTTTCCACCACTCCTCCCCACTGAGCTTTAGGCTGCTGGGGATAGAAAGTGGCCTCCAGGACACAGCGTCTATATTGGAAAGGAAGGTGAGGCCATAGCCCACTGCTTATCTCTGAGACAGGGGGAGGAGGGGCAGAGGACAGGACAGCCTTTTTTGAAAAGCAACATATCTCAGAGAATAGTGACCTCTCCCTTAGCCCTCCAGTTTTCCTTAAAAGCTTCCTTTAGCTGCCCAAGTAAGTGTTCCTCGTTAATGGAGGAAAAAGACTGCTGACTGACTAGAGGATAGAGCTGTTTTCACAGTCTTTCTCTCCTGAGGCAGATTCCTGGCACCAGAGCCCCCTCTGCAGCCCCCTGTGGAACTCCAGCCATCCCAGTCCTTGTCTCCATCTTGAACCTCAGTATCTGCTTGAGAGCCTGGAGTGGAGGCTTCAGCACCTTGGGGATGTTGATGGTTTTGGGGGGAGGGGCCAGCAACAGGTTGGCATGTCTGTGCAATGAGCAATCCTGAGCAGGACTGTAACTCCATGCCCAGGGTCACGTGGAATCGGGTGACACAAGACAAGAGAGGGATCTGTTGAAATGGAATGTGGTCTTCCTCTGATGCAGGGCCAGTGCTGAGGTAGTCTGTCTTTCTGCTTTGCTGTCCCTCCTCACTGACTTGCCCATGGATTTTGTTTTTGGTTTTTGGGGTTTTTTTGTTTTGTTTTGTTTGTTTTTTCGAGACAGGGTTTCTCTGTGTAGCCCTGGCTGTCCTGGACTCATTTTGTAGACCAGGCTGGCCTGGAACTCGCAAAGATCCACCTGCCTGTACCTCCCAAGTGTGGGATTAAAGGCGTGCGCCGCCACCGCCCGGCTCTCCATGGATGTTTTAAGAGCACACTGATCTATATCATAAACAGTCAACCATGGCATCCACGAACCCTCCCTGTGGTGACCCAGTGGATGATCAAACGATCTATCAATTGATCTATTCTGTTTGAAGGGCTCTGCAGTGGGTAGCCAGCTGTGGCATTGAGGATGGGCAAAAAGTCAGCTGCATCAGGCAGAAAGGGACAGTGCCAGAGACAGTGGCATGAACACACCTGTCCTCTATTGCCTGAGACCTTGGTGCTACCTCTGAGAATATCAGGGAGTGAGCCAACCATCAGCCCTCACATGGATTCAGGGACCTAGGGGAGAAGTCATGGAAAACAGCGGAGTGTCTAAAAGCCAGTTCCAGGAAACTTCATGGTAGTGTGAAGATTTCCGCCATAGCAATACTGCCACTGAACTCTAGTGGTCAAGGAGGTGATGTCCCTCGACAGCTCCCTTGCTGCAGTCTAAGTTCAGTGACAACCACAGGCCTGGAGCCCAAAAGCTCTCTCGCACTTAAGTGGCTGTTTTTATGTCATCCTTAGATTTTGTAACTAGCTCAAGAAAGAGCAGCTCCCAGCTCTGGAACTCAGGCTCCCAAGAAATCCCCCTTGTCTTGGCTTTTACAGACACTTCCTCCAAGTGTTTGTCAGCATTCCCAGTTCCCATGCCCTTCCCTTTCTGCATTTGTGCTGAGCTGCTGCATAAAACCCAGCTCTTACACACACACACACACACACACACACACACACACACACACACACACAAATACATGGACACTCATACACAGCTCGTCCACCCCAAGTAGCTTCACAGAGTGTAACCTGTTGGCACCCCACAAAGGGTGTTTGGATAGAATCCTCTTGTGTCTACACTGAACTTCCAGCATTGGAGTCCAGGGTTCTAGCACCCTGACACAGCAGCAGCAGCAACCAACACCAGTGAGCTTTATTTGCCTGGATGCCAATGTGCATCCAGAATGCAACAGGCTAAAATATTCTCAGAGGTGGGAGATGTTGACCATACTCTCTGGGGACAAGCAAGGTAATGATATAGTGCTCAGAGTACTTTCTAACACAGTGTCCTTTAGGGGCAAAGCAGGCCTTACTCTGCCTGGCCCTTGCTGACTGACTGTGAGTACAGAGGAGGCAGGTTGGCTGAGGAGCCTGTGGGAGGCATGGCTACAGCATTGTCTGGAGAAGGTCAGCAGCTGCTGTGGTCATCAGAAGAAAGATTCAAGCTCTCTGGTACCAACATGGAGGGAGGAGCACAGGAAGGAAGGGACAAGACAGTCCAGGCAACACAACAGAAAGGAGGGATGTGTCTTCACCCAGGCCTGCTGACCACAGGGAGAGGCCATGCTTCCATTGTCCCAATATCCCAAGGTCTCAATAAAAAAAATATTTATAAATGTTAGGTGGAGGTTAAGCCCTACTCCTAGGATCTAGAAAAGATCAATAGGCAGGGCCACCTAGCACAGAGACCCCCCTAGCACTGTAGCCACCTAGCACAGAGGCCCCCCATGGCACAAGCAGTTCACCCACCATCAAGGAACATCAAGGGCATCTTGTGGTGCCAAGTACCCTCCACAGTTACTAGGAACTCACCCTTTGCCAGCTCCCATGGTTCTAATTTCAGCATTTCACAGCTCACTTTTGAAATAGCTTCTTTCACCCAAAGTGTCTGCACTTATTGCAGATGTGAAATTAAACAGCCTTTCTCAGAAGGCAGCCGTGCGAGATTGAGTCTTCTGCCCTCCTGGGAATATCTGAGATCCAAAAAGGGGGATGGTCTGAGACCCAACTCAGGTTCACATTCGCTAGGCACATATAGTATGTCAGGCTTTTTCACCGAGAATGTCATTAACCTTCCCTGTGGTCCATTTGGGGGAATGATAGGGTCCCCACTGGCAGCTGTGCCAACAGAGCTCAGTATTGTGGTCCCAGCCTATGTTCCTGGCTCATGGAGCTGGGAATCAGACAAGGGACCCCCTTCCCTCTGCCGCAGGACTTCCTGTTCAGGCTGGTGATGGTTTCTTTTCTATGTGGTGGAACACAGCATGCAAGTGATTGTCTCTGATCCAAGCTGCCCTGCTTCCCTCACTCTGCTGGCAGCTGATCCAATGATTGTGACTCTTCTGTATCATCTTGGTGCCTTGGGAAAGGGGCGCAGCGGCTCTCAGAAGTCATTCACAACCACCTCTGATATGTGGGTGTATTTGCACAGAATCCAGAGTGAGAAGGCAGAGCTGGCAGTCGCACCAGCAGGAGAGCAGCCCTGTGCCTGGGCCCTGCATCTGGCAGCATCCGAGAGCCCTGAGCATCGAAGGCCACTGTGCTCAGCTTGGGTGTCGGCTCCTTCCCCGGGCTGTACTGTAGCCTTCCAGATGGACGGCTTGCACTCATGACTCTCATTTTGCATCCCTGCCCAGGTCCTTGCTGCCAAAGTGCTCAATCTTGTCCTGCCAAACATGACCCTGGGGCGAATCGACTCCAGTGTGCTGTCTCGGAACAAGTCGGAGGTGAGTGTGGGTGGACTGGTGTGTTTGGGGACAATAGGCAGGTGAAGCGGAGGCCCAGTGACATCTGACCTCACCTTTCTCCACCTCGATGTGATGCCCTTTCTCTGAATGGTAGATAGGGTGATGGGGACACAGGGGAGTGAAAAGTTTGGGCCCTGCTTTAGGGGTTAGAGGAAGGCGGAGAGCTCCACTCCACAGACAGCCAGAGAGCTTGATGGAGGACATGCCGTGCAGTTAGTCAGCTCTCTCTGGTTGCAAGTGACAGAAACTCAAGTCAAAGAGACTTAAGGGGCCAGAGGATGGCCCAGCAGTTACAGGAGCTTCCTGCACTTGTAGAGGACCCAGTTAGGTTCCAATGACCCCCACACTGGTTGCTCACAACTGTCTGTAACTCCAGCTCTAGGGCACTTCTGGCACCCTCTTCTGGCCTTCACAAGCACCCACACATACATGATGTATGCATAACAATAAAAAATTAATTGATGGATTTAAGCACAAAGGGGCACTTATTAGTAACAGGAACTAAAGGCCTCAGGTGCCATTGAATCAGGGATGAAAATCTGTGTAAGAACCTGCCCTTTATCAGTCTCTCCCTGACCAGCACCTCTACTTGGCTTTATCCCCACCCAGGCTGTCCCCAAGAAAAGGCAAAGAAGCCAATAGTCTTACCTTACTACCTGAGTAATGAAGTGCCTCTCCCTTAGACGTCCCCTGCTGGCTCTGATTATCTGTTGTGTAATCGCTGGAGGATCTGTCCAGGAAGTAGGTAGGGCTAGCCCCACCTAGACTCTGGGCTGAGAGAAAGGAAGGCAGGTTTCTGGAAGGACAGACCCCTTTATAGATGTACAAACAGTCCCTACAGTGAGAAAAACCTTCCTGAGGTTCCCACTCTTGGGCTAGCCTGAGAACTTGCCTAGAGTTCCCACTGGCAGATGAGCCTGAAAACATGAAGGCTTGAAGAAGCAACCCTAGACATGTGGAAGATACCAGCATTACCCTGACAACTCAGCAAATTGGTTTGCCACTCTTCTGCCTCAGTTTCCCTTCTTGCCTTGGAAGCTTGAGAGCAGTGAATCACAGGCTCCCAAAGACCCTGTTCCCTGCCCCAGGTCAGGGAATCTGACAACCTAGTGGCCTAACCTGCTTTCCTGGGCAGTCAGTCTGGCCTCCTGGTCAGGATCCACCCAGGGACATGTGGGGGCAGGGCAGAGAATGCCTTCGTCATCATGCAGGGGAGTGGAGTGTAAGAGGTAAGAGGCTGGACACAAATGCTAGCCAGGCTGACTCAATGTAGCTCTTTCTAGATGTGCCTGAAGCCCTGATTTCCACAAAGAGAGAGAAAAAAAATCCCACAGTGACCAAACCAAAGGATTTGGCACCTCCCTCAGTTTCCCTCCTGGTCTGTTTTTGACTTAGTTTCCTTCTGTGCCTCCCTCCCTCCTGTCCTGGCTATAGTTCTGTCTATGATCTGCCTTTGCTTGACAGCACTGGGTGCTCCTTCTGCCATCGTGTAAACAAAGTCTATGTGACTAGGAAATAGAAACAAAGCCAAGAGCAGGAAGTGGCTGGGACCATGAAGCAATTAAACTCAGGAGTAGACTCCTCAGGGACCTAGCATATTGGGACACTCCAGGTCAGCAAGATGAGGTCTCTGGAAGGATATGAATAGCAGACTTAGTACAGCAGGTGGGCTGGAGCCCACAAGGCCGACATCCCCAGAGCCTGGAGGAGACTAGATGGGGCATGAACATATCCAGAAGCAGCAACATGGTAGGCAGGAGCTGGTTCCCTCCTCTGCTCCATGCCTTCTCAGAGTGAAGGCACTCTTCCTGTTGTTGAGCACTTCTAGGGGTCTCCCGTGCTTTAGAAGTGCCTCTCCCTCCTTAGAGAAGAAAGCAAGCCCTTGACTCAAAACATGTGGCCAGCTTCTTAACTAGCTTCTTATTGGCCATGATATGGTCACATGACCACACTTAGCTGCAAGGGAGGCTGAGATGTGTACTCTTTACCTGGGAGATTCTGAACCCTGCCCAATACCAAGGGCTGTACAAGGAGAACAGGAGTTGAGGTATTAACACCAGTGGACAACTAGACCTCTCAGAGTCTGTTTTCTCTCCTGTATCACATGGGTAATAAGAGCTTTGACTCCATGTTGGGCACTGCACCTGTAACAGGAGCTTAGATGGCAACTGTTGTTTTGTTACACAACGGGGTCCTGAATGATGTGTTTCGGATAGGCTGCACAACTCTTGCTGCCACTCTTAACTATTGCCATCAAAATTTGGCCAACCCGAAGCCTAAGAGCTCTTCTGGTGGCCCCATAACTCTCCTCCAAGTAGGGCTCCCTGAACACTCCGAAAGAAATCTACGGTTGCCTGGGTGCATGGCTAGCTCTCCCCACACTGCCCCTCCACTGCTGTCAGACTCAAGTTCTCTCTTAGCCTGCCGAACAGATGGCCTGGCTGTGTGGGGTTCTCACCAGCTCAGCTGCAAGAATTGTCTAATCCGTCTCGTGCAGGTCATCACAAATGGTCAGCTTGGCGGGGCTCAGTCCCTGCCCAGCATGGGAAGGAATCCAGGATATCAGGGTGACTGCAGGACAGCCTGTCCCTTCTTACATGGGTCTGGAATTCTCACCAGGCCTTTGGAGGGGTAGCAGCAGAAGTGGGTGAACTTGGGTCCAGGCTCCGAGACCCCTGCTGTGTCAGGCCCAGCAGCCCTTTGGTCCTCCCACCATGGTCTTACCATCAGGTTGTCCCACAGCCGCTCAGAGTCGATCCATAAGGAGAACAGTAAGCCAAGGGCATCATGGCTTCACACCTTCTCTTGGGAGCCTAAGAGGAGGAGGGCTTCCTGCTCCAGCCTGTGCTTTTCACCCTTTCTCAGCCCATCACCCCACATAGACAGAGTTGAGCATGAGGGGAGGAGGCAAGAAAATGCAGTGTAACATCTCGACGCCCTCAGACAACCCAGTAGGTGACATGGTGTTCTTGGATTTTGTTTTATGTAATTTTTGGAAGCAAAATCAATTTGGTCTTGAACTCAAGCTCCCCCTGCTTTGACCTCCCACCCTGTGTGGCTACATTGGTGTTTGTATTTGTAAAAACCCAACTTAGTATAGGAAATGTTGTACAGGCCTTTAATACAGCCAACCAGCCCTCCATATCCTTGGACTCCACGCGGGAGATTCCAAACAACTGTTTCTTATATATTCTATACAGCCCAGCATTTCTATAGGGCTGACCTTGGCCTATATCAGATAAGCATCTGGAAATGACTGAAGCACAGGGAAGGGTGTGTGTGGGGGGTTCTACTCATTATATCAAGCTACATGTGGTACCTAAGCACCTCAGACTTTGGGAGTCCTGGACCTGCTCCCCAACGTATGCTGAGCCAGAGCTGTGTGAGACATGCTCAGGTCTGAGTGCAAAAGTGCTGAACACATCGCCAGGTCTCCACAATGCTTAGGCAGGCAGTAGAACCCCCTGCCGGGAGCCCACAAGCTGACAGAGTCTCCTCCTCTCAGGTCAACCTCTACGACTCCGACCCACTCATCTGCCGCGCAGGGGTGAAGGTGTGCTTTGGCATACAGCTGTTAAATGCCGTCTCAAGGGTAGAGCGTGCGATGCCTAAGCTGATGCTACCGTTCCTGCTGCTTCAGGGTTCTGCTGACCGGCTGTGCGACAGCAAAGGTGCCTACTTGCTCATGGAATCATCCCGGAGTCAGGACAAGACACTCAAGGTGAGGGACGGGAGGCCGTGTCCCAAGGGATCTTGGGGGGTCAGACCAGCCTGGCTAGGAAGAAACATTGAGGGATTAGAGGCAAAGAACTTTGTGACAACACATAGGTCCCCCGTTCGTCACTTCTCAAGAATGAACCTCAACTGAGGAAGAGAACAATCTGATTGGCAAGAAAAAAACCTGCAGCAGGGCACAGGAAACAAGGTCTTATCCAAGTCACTGAGGTACTTACAGTGTCCTAGTGATCTACACCTGTCACAGCTCAGGGCCCACAGGTCCTGGGGCACTTGGATGAGTCTGCTCTGCAAGGGCCCTGTGGTTGGGTCCCCCTGAGGACAGGCCACAACTTGAGGATGTGACATGTTTGACACAAGGAATAGTCAGAGTACCACCCAGTGGCTTTCAAGACAGATGGTGTTTGAGTTCATATATACATGTCACTTGCCCTTCTGAACTAGGAGTCACTCCCACTGAGGAGGGGGACCCTGTGGGGCACCAGACAGACAATATGAAACTCTGAAAGTGAAACATACCCACCCACTTGTCTACATTGTTAGATTCCTGGGCTGGGCAGATGTGGGGGTGCCACAGAACCTGGCCTACATCTTCACTGTGTTACAAAGACAGCTAGATGACTCTTCAAAAGTAGCATAGGCAGAATTTGAACTGAGGACCTTGGACTTGAGTCTGTAGTCACTTGAAACTCTGCACCACCCTGGCAGAGACTTATATCTTTGCAAACTGTCCAGGGCTTGCCTGGGGTGCTGCTCAGTGGCGGAGCTCATTAGGGGGCCCTGGGTTCCATCCCGGCTCCAAGCTCACAAGGAGAGTTAGCTATTCACTCACTCAGCAGTCATCTAACTGCATCTCCAACTCCTGTTTATTGGATTCTGACTTTGTAGAGGTCCTGAGGACAGTCTGGCAAAGGCTCTTCCTCTCCTGGACCCTGTACCCCAGTAGGTGAGCAAACAGAAAATGGATGCTCAAAATGGCCAAGGACAGGGGACACGGGCTGCAGGACAGAGGGATGCTAGGGCACTTCCCTCCCATGAAGCAAGCAATCCAAGAACTGACAGGGAGAGTAGCCATGGTAGAACATTCCAGACCATGAGAAGGGCAGGTGGGACGCCCTTGGCCCTTGGTCTTGGCATGGGAAGCAGACACGAGAACAAGGCTGACATGGGGGAGGAGCCATAAGAAGCACTATTCACAGCCAAGATGAGGAAACAGACATGTCCCTTCAGATGGGACACGTCTGTGCCCATTGGAACACAATCCCACCTAAAGAGTGAACACCCGCACCACATGCGGACTTCTGAAGGGTGACAAGTGTATCAAAAATCAAAGTGAGACAGGCTCAGAAAGACAAAAATGGCATGCTCTTATGGATGTGTGCGAACTAATTCCCTGAGCCTACACTATAAACAGTCAAATGATGGTTCCCAAGACTGGGAGAGTGAGGAGGGACAGACAGAAGGACAGGTAGATTGGATGCAGATGCAGTTGGGTGGCGTGCCTGTTTTGTCCTAGTGTCCTGTAGCTCATTGAATCTTTCAAAATGGAAGAGACATGTTGAGTGCTGTAGGCACAGAGGAGTAAGTGGCCAGGAGCAGTGGATAAGTTGATGGCTCTACACAGCATTGAAAGATGCTCCCCGGGCTGGAGAGATGGCTCAGCCGTTAAAGGCTAGGCTCACAACCAAAAATATAAGAAAGATGCTCCTGGGGTTTAGGTCTGTAAAAGCAAGAGGGCTGCAGTGCCCCTCTGAGATGGGTGACCCCAGCAGACATCAGAGAGAAACCCAAAGGCAAATGGCAAGCTGGTGGGTCTCTCTCCTCTATCTGAAGGGGGGCTGACTGCAGGGGCATCCTGGTCAGCCATGTACATAGCATGATTGTTACTAGGCAGCAAGAGAGGGAGCTGAACAGGATAGGACACAGCCATGGGGTATTTGAGGGTCACTGTCTGCCTCTGGACATTGCTAGAAAGGCCAGGGACTTCCGAGCATTAGGTGTCATCGGGCACATTAAGTATGGCAAGTGAGATCCCTAGAGATCGTGCAAAGGGCCACTGCTATGGGTGGGTGGGGCAGTGGAAAACTTGGGGGGAAAGATGGAAGTGGGGGCGTGAAGACAGACGGAGCTTCCTGGCAGGAAGGCTCCAGGGATCTAAGCTGAACTAGCAGCTGGAGAGCCCTAGAAATAGCAGGGAACGTCCAAACTGTTGTGAAATTGTAATTCATGATGAGAAGGTGCTGGCTAGAGCAGAGCGGAGCCATACATACCTGTCTTCTCAGCTGCCCAGGTGGGACTGGCTTAGGGCTAGACATTTAAAGCAATATCCTGTCTGAAAATGAAATGGGGGGAATTGGGAATGAAGCACTGGGAATGACTGTCCAGGGAGCTCGTAAGTATGGCATTGTGCACTCCTGTCCCCTGCCTGTCCTACACAACAGTGCTAATCCCTTCCTCTTCTGGTTGCAGATGTATGAAGGTGCCTACCATATTCTCCACAAGGAGCTTCCAGAAGTGACCAGCTCCGTCCTCCATGAAATAAAAACATGGATCTCTCACAGGACAGCAGTGGCAGGAGCTGGATGTCTACCCTGAACGTGCGGGCCAGGCAACCAGTTTATGGTCTGGGGGAAGCAGGCAGAGGAAGGGCAGTGCTGGCTGGCTCAAAAAACAAAACAACCACATATTGGAGGAAACCTTAGAGCAATTTACTTTGAAAAAAAAAAAGATAATTTGTCCTATATATAGCTACTGGCCACTGATCTACCACCTTAAGGGGTAGGCACTTTATGAAAGAGGGAGTATATATTTTCCACACAGAGACTGTGTTGAAATGTCCTTTGAATAAAAAAAACACAGCATCTGCCCACCTCTCCCAGCTCCCATGGGGCTCAGGGACTTTCTCACAGTCCCATGTCCCAGCCTGCAATAATCAGAGGTCTCTTTCCTCCTCCAACTCCTCTCTGACTGGCTGTTCTTTGGCCAGTGATGAGGTGGCCTGTGTCCCCAGAGCTAGCTCCTTAGCAGGCTCACGTGCCCCCTTCAAGGCACTTCCTCAAAATGGTCCGCCCTCTGTGACCTGGTCAGGGACTTCTCTAGGGAAGCCAGGCTGGGGGAAGGGAGGGTAGCTCTCTGAGCAGCTCTTCGCCCACACAACTCTTCATCCTGCTGGGAGTTTGTTTCCCCACAGCACGTTGTGTGTTTTTAGAAAGGTGCCTTTGCTCAGGTCACTTAGTACCCCCCGCTGAGGAGGTGGCTTTGAAGATAAGTGTTTAATATATATGGTATATTCTAAAGTAAAGACTATATGGGTGGGTGGGTGGGTGGGTGGGTAGAGCCTGGATACCCACACACAGGGCCAGTCTGCCAGGGCCCCAGCCCCCTAACTGAGGAATAGCTGGCTCTTCTTGCAGAGAAACCCTGGGATGGAGGACTGTGGCCTGGACTGTCCCTCTGTCCAGAGCCACTAGGAGTTGCTTGCCAGTAGCACAGCTACCTCTGGTGGCAGGAGAGACTCCCATGAAGCCATGGTGCTGGCTTCCTGCCCAGGGCAGCACAGAGCACTCAATGATTACCTGCAGGCAAGCTCCACAGCTGTGTGCGCCCCATTCTCCAGACTGCAGCAGGATGGCCCAACCAGGCCTCTTAGAGGCCATCCCAGGGCAATGAAGTCCAACCCCCCTGTCCTCTCAGGTGCCCGCCCAGAGGCCTGTCCCAGGCCTCACTTAGCGCCAGCAATAACTAGGGCTCACTGCCCTCTTGAAGCACTTCCATCTTTACAGAGGGGCTTGCTGTTACCTCAGGAGTCTTGTTAGTGCACATAGGACCCTGGGAAGGAGCACTGCTGCCAAGGAGAACTGCTTGGCTGATGGGAGGGGTGGGTGGGCCCTTGTTTCTCCAAGAAGGTGGAAACTAGGGCCCTACGGTCTTGGAGGAGGCATCTGTCAACATAGGCCCTGTCCTTTCTGGAGTTTATTTTAGGTCTTAGGGAGGGCTCTCTGCCCACTCCAGTGGTCCTGACCATGCATAGCCATCAGAAACTGGCCACCTACTATAGGCCATAAGGTCACTGTGCCCCTCAGTAGCGCCCAAGCACTGCATGCAGGGAAGGAAGGGCCCAGGAGCTGTCCAGAGCCCCCTCTTAGCTCTGCTTCTCTTCAGAAAATAAAGACATAAAAAGTGTGCTTAGAGGGGCAGTTAGCTCTCCCTGCTGCTCAGGGATTCCTGGACAGCAGCCGACAAGCTTGGGGTATTTCTGCTCTCCGTTAAGAAAAGGGATCCCACTCCAGACAGAGTACCGGACCCCTGGGCCCAGATCTGTGACTCTCACCAGGGGCCACACAGGGCTGCTCCCCAAAGCACATGCTGACAGTGCCACTTTTCCAAACCAAATGCCAGCACCTGGGCTAGCTGCTTTCGTGCATGACTTCATTTAGAGATGCATATGTATCTGGTTAAAGAATCCCTAATGCTAGAAAGGGAGGAAATGATCTGAAACTGGGACTGTCTTGTGCAACCTGGAAGAGGTGACAGGGACATGAAGGTATCATGTCCCTGTGTGACAAAACTGGGACCAGCATGGGGCTCTGCCTGTAGAGAGCTGGGTCATCCTTGTGCAGACTCCACCCTTGGCACTGGAGGAGGCCTGACAAGCAGGGTTTCTTTCACACTCACCCATCACCAGGATACAGGGGAATTGGAGTGTAGAAAGAATGTTAGGACACATGAGGCTTGCCTCACGAAGGTGGAAGCCAGCAAGGGGCCACGGAGAACCTCCCCCCAACCCCCCCCCCCACACACACACCCCAATGAAGGAGGCGGGAACCAGAACCAAGCACTTATAAGAACGTAGCACCTTGTTCAACGATGGAAGTAGACTGGAAAGCTTTTTAGGAAAGGGCGCCACCTGCAGGTAGTGCGGCATCTCAACCACTAAGCCCCAGCTCCTTGTTAGAGGAAGGGGAACAGCCTCCCTCCACCAAGGCCCCCCCAGCATCTGGGTGTCCTGCGGATCACCATGAGAGCAGAGGGGGTGCTCTAACACCACAGGGCTCTGCCCATATCTTGGCCACTTTACACCTCCCTTTCTCTCCTGATTGCTAATGTAACTTTCTAAAGATCACAGTGGCTCACTGATTTGTTACGGTCTCGGAGCCCAGTCACTCCCCATGTATACTCCTAGTGGGGAACCTGTATCAGCTTAGAACTACTAAAGAAACAGATGTGCACTACAGCTCACCAGAATAAACCACGTGCTTTTGGAGAGCCCCGTGTCTGTCTGTCTGGCCTCTCATCCTGTGTGTCAACCCTCTTGCTAAGAAAACCACAGACGGGTGCTGAAAGCAGTGAGTAGTTGCGAGCCGTCACCTGATATGAACTCAGTAGCCCTTCCAAGGCCAATTGCCAATTGGACGCATGGGTTTTACCTTCTCCCATCCATTCTTTGAGAGGTCATGCTAGAACATAGATTTATTCCCTCAGACTCCTTTCCCCACCCCTCAGTGCTCAGGTACCCTTAACAGCTTGTACCCTCTGTTCCTGTCATGTTGTGTGCCTGGTATGGCCACACCCCATTTTTACCCATGTCTGCTCCCTGACTGGGGTAATCCAGAGGATCTATTGCTAGTATCCTGGGCTCCTCCCCTTGCTCCCCACATCTCCTGACCTAACAGCTCTGCTTTCAGCGTGTCACCCAAATCAGACTGGCCCACTTTCACTATAACCAAAGCCAGCACCTGGGCTGGCTGCTTTCATGTGTGACTTCATTTAGAGATAGTTAAAGAATCCCTAACACTAAAAATGAAAAGTGGTCTGAAATTGGGTCTTGTGAAGCCCAGAAGAAGGACAAGGACATGAATGCCTCATGCCCTGCTTGACAAAATCAGGGCTAGGGAACAGCAGTGCCACCCTCAGGGGTCCCTGGCAAGTCAGAAGTGAAGGCTCTCCTATGCAAAGGCTTCTTGTGGCCCCAGCTCACTAAAAGCCAAGGTCCCTACTGTGGGTGTTTTCTGAGCTGTATTCTCCATCACTGACAGACCCCCATGCCCTGCCCTGCTTTTTTCTCACTTCCCTGTGCTATTATTGGATATGATACACTATTTGTCTTCTGTGTCCTTTACATGGGTTGTGAGGTGAAAAGTGCATGTTTCTATCTGTTGTCCAGAGGATCCCCAGAAATACTGTGCCATGGGGTCAGGGGGTGGGTGAATGGATGGGAAAAGGGACAGAGGGAAAAGGGAGTAAGTAAATGATTATTGGGAGTGATAATGCAGGAGGCTGGGAGGAATGAGTGAGCAAAGGTGAACAAGGGAAGAAAGGAGAGAATGTCAAAATAAAAAGCACACTCTCACCTCAAAGTCGGTAAGAGATAGTTTATTCTTGAGCTAAATATGAATGACCATGGCCTGGAAACACAAACTCAGGGCCCTCCAAATTTCATGTTCCAATGTCCGAGTTTCATGAAGTTTTTATAGTAACAGAATTAAGAAAGTCATGAATCAAGGACCTCTCAGGTACACTGATGGAAACATTACACAGGTACATTGGTTTGTATAAGAAATGTCCCCCATAGGCTCTGGTGTTTGAATACCTGGTACCCAGTAGGTGGCACTGTTGGGGAGGCTATGGAACCTTCAGGAAGTGGAATCTCACTGGAGGAAATATGTCACTGTGGATGGACTAAGTCATGGTGTTTTATCACAGCAACAAAAGTAACTTATATAGCAATTCAAGTGAATCAGGAAAGTTGCGGCTATATAGACCTCAGATGCTGATGACTCGCTTAGCTTTTTGGTTGATGGAAGACGCCATCCAGCTAGTTTAACACTTTTCAAGGGATTTTGCCTATTAATCACAAGGATGTTCAGCCAGACACAGATGTGGGCAAGGAATGGCTGGCTATTCAAGAGGCTGAAGATAGCCCATGATAAATTGTAATTAGGCTCTCGACCTGCAATATTGCAGCCTCTTGTACAATCTTTGAATTCTAACCAGCCTTGCAGAAGGTTCAGTGGGGGGAACTTACAGTTCTTTCCTGGAGCTTAGGGTTCACGTGAGTAAGAGGGGATGACTGAGCACCTGGGGAAGGGCCAGGGCAGGCACCTTTCAAAGAATAGAAGAGAAATTAGAAATTGCATCTAGTACTTCTTTACATTAGAACCGACTTGCCTCTGGCATGGCCACAGCTGAGGAGGCTGAGAAATGAGCCACCAGTGGTCTGTAAGAGGAAGGGATGGGACTCAGACACGGGGGCATGGTGGGCTGATGAACCTGCAGCACAGAGGCCTGCAGAGAGAGGGGACAGAACAGTGAGGAAGGCCCCTGCCGGCAGTGTCTGTTGGGAAAAGGCTACTCAAGAGGTGAGTGACAACTATATCAGGGTCCAGGAGAGAAGAAAATACAAACCCCTCTGACCGCTGGAGGGAAGGAGACTGCCAGTCAGCCCATAATGCCCACTGATCATTTTCTAGAGTTCTGGTTCTACTACCCAGGGAGGAAGGGTTCACATGACAAATGACTGGTGGAGCCCCGCCATGGCCCCATGGTAGTGGGGCCCTGTGGCTGGATGGAAAACCAAGAATGCAGTGATTTCCAATGACCACAGCTAAGGCAGACCCACACACCTCTCTGCCTCCACAGCAAGGCCTCATGGAAAACTACTGAGGCCTGAGGACCTCCACCCGTCTCCCAGACCTGGACATCTGCCCCCTCCTGAAGGACCCAAGAAAACCCACTATAGGTATACCCACAAACCCTACAGAGAGGGAGCGACCTGCACAGCCCGTCAACTTGGTTCAGAGGCCCATCCATGCCTGACCAGAGAAACCAGTCACCTCCCCCAGATGCACAAGACCTTAAAATTGTTCAGTAATAACCAAAGGGTTAGGGTATTCCTCAGGAGAGGAACGCAAGCCCTGGTTTCCAACACAAGTAAAATATAAACTGTCAAGTGAGAGATGTGTTTTCTTCATTCTAAAAGCCCCATATAGAAGCTGTACTGATCCATCCCCTTACATGTTCAAAAAGGTTCTTAGAAGGTGCTTTTGCTAAAAGCCTCTGACTCCATCATTTGGTCCCACAAAGAAGAGGGTGACAGCCTGGCATCTCTGCCTTCATTTTGTGACTGTGTCACTTTGTCTCCACTGCTCACCTCTGTACCCAGGCATATGGATTACATATTAATTGCTTCAAATTCAGAGGTGCAGAGATAGTCATTGCTTTAAAACTGCATTGACTTTGGAATCCAGGAACTGCAGAGCCTGGAAGGACAGAAACACACACACACACACACACACACACAGAGCCTGGAAGGACAGAAACACACACACACACACACACACACACACACACACACACACACACGCCAGGCCAACCCAGAAACACACACACACACACACACACACACACACACACACACACACACACGCCAGGCCAACCCTCAGGACTCAGGACTGGATAGCCTCCCAGGACATGCCATCCCTCTCAAATGAAGGCAATTGTTCTTGAGGGAGGGGCTACACCCTGGAGCAAAAGTATTTGTCCTATAGGACTAGGTCAGTCCCCTCAAAAGATAGCACTGCTGGCACAATCAGAGCTGAGACCATACCTTGACCAGGGCTACTGAGTGGTGCACCATCGTCTGAAGCCTCCAAGCCACTACTCAGCAGGTTCCATGGCAAACAGACCTCAGGGCCCTATTCACCCACCTGGGTTCTCAGACGTGCGCCTCCTGGTGGCTGACCGGAAGTTGTGCTTATTGGCTCAAATGGAATTCTTCATACAAATGAAGGATGGCCAAAGCATGGCCCCCATTGGTGCAAATGTCCCTTTCTGGATCTATAAGCAGGGATGCATGTGCTGGGAGTGGTGTTGAGTTTACAAGGTCTCTGGGCCCGAGCTGTTAACACTGGCTGTGTCTCTAAGTTCCCCCTTCAGGAGGTGCAGCCCTGGAACAAATGAGAGGGACCCACCTCTTCCAGGAACATTGGGTATTATAATGCTGTTAAAATTGCCAGGCATGGTGCTTTATGCCTCTGATCCTAACACTTGGGAGGTGGATGAAGGAGAATCATAAGTTCAGGGCTGTTCTAGGCTACCTATCCAGTTTTGAAGTCACTCTGGTACAAGTCCCAGTCACAAACCACTGGTGGTTTGAATAGGAATGGCCCCCATACATGTGTTTGAATGCTTGGTCCATAGGGAGGGGCACTATTAGGAGGTGTGGTTAGAGGGTGGCCTTGTTAGGTTGGGTGTGGCCTTGTTGGGGGAAGCTTGTGGCTGTGGAGGCAAGCTTTGAGGTCTTCTATGCTCAAG
Organism: Lophiomys imhausi; assembly: GCA_907164525.1. Taxonomy (NCBI): domain Eukaryota; kingdom Metazoa; phylum Chordata; class Mammalia; order Rodentia; family Muridae; genus Lophiomys; species Lophiomys imhausi. The sequence continues at coordinate 1,251,909 of CAJQZJ010034271.1, read as the reverse complement.
CTGTGCTCAAGCTGTGCCCAGTGTGGCAGTCTCCTGCTGCCTGCAGATCTAGATGTAGAAGTCTTGGCTCCTCCAGCACCATATCTGCCTGCATGCTGCCATGCTTCCCACCATGACAATAATGAACTAAATCTCTAAAGCTGTAAACCAATCCCAATTAAATGTTTTCCTTTATTAGAGTTGCTGTGGTTTGGCTAGAGAGATGGCTCAGCAGTTAAGAGCACTGACTGCTTTTCCAGAGGACCTGGGTTCAATCCCAACACTCACATGGCAGTTCACAACTGTAACTCCAGTTTCAGGGGACCCAACACCCTCACACAGACATATGTGCAGGGAAGACACCAATGCATATGAAGTAAAAATAAACTTTAAAAAGTTGCCATGGAGCCGGGCATGGTGGCGCATGCCTTTAATCCCAGCACTTGGGAGGCAGAGGCAGGCGGATCACTGTGAGTTCGAGGCCAGCCTGGTCTACAAAGTGAGTCCAGGACAGCCAGAGCTGTTACACAGAGAAACCCTGTCTCAAAAAACCAAAAAAAAAAAAAAAGTTGCCATGGTCATGATGTCTCTTCACAGCAATAAAACCCAAATCAAGACAGAAACCGATCTATTGGAAAATCACTATTAGTGATAAGTTCTCATGTTATTTTCCTATGAATAAAACTTAAGGACTCTGTGAGATGGCAGCAATGTGTCACCCTAACTTGCAAGTATGCCTGGTGCTCTGAACAAAAGAACTGTCAGCTCTTTACCTTCTGCCAACACCAGCCATCTGGAACATTCCACAGACACCTTAAGAAAACTATGCAAGTATCATCTCAATCAGACACATCTGATTGTCCCAGCTCCTGAAGGCACAGCCTCAGCCAAGGGGGTCCTGAGGCTGAGTGAATGACCCTGCAGCCATTTTCACCTAAGCCAAAGGAGGCGCACATCCCCCGGTGGTCTAGCCAACTTCAGAGCCTTGGGCTAAGAGGCAAGGCTTGACTGGCCCAAATAGCTTTCCTCAAGCTGTATAAGCAGGCTGCTCGGACTCATGAGTGGCAGGGAGGTGCCCTCTTGTGCTCCCTGCTGGTGTAGCCATTAGTCCAGGTAAAGGACTTCTTTGACGTGGTCTGATCTATGGTCAATGGTGTGGGCTGAGCTGACAAAGCAGTGAAGACAGGGGCAACAGCAGCATCAGTGGCAGGTGAGTGGACGTCTGGTCACAGGCTGTGCGGTGGCAGAGGCCAAAGAACCAGCTGATCAGTTAGTTCAAGAGCAGCCAGGGCAGGAAGAGGAGCACTTAAGAGCAGAGACTGTGGAGGGTGGAGACTGAGGCACAAAAAAAGCCTGGAAGGAGCCAGGCAAGAGAAACTTCAGGCCCAGGTCACTGGAAGAGTTTCCAGGAACTGTCAACAGGGCCAAGAGTCCCAAACCTTGAGCCTAGACAGTGTTAAGGACTGACTACTCCAGATTTGCCAGGCTACAAGAGTGCAACACTGGCTGCTGCCAACAGCTGAGGAGTCAGATTTCCAAGGTGCACACAAGAGATGTACCACTTACAGGGCTACAGGTCCTGAGAGCCTGCAGGGATAGTGGGCACCATCTGCTGCTGCCAGACACTTGAGGAAGAGCAACTAAGATCAACACTAGAAGAACGTCTCCCTCCCTATGGTTTCTAACTGAATAGACTCAGAGCAAAAGGGCCTTGGCCAGCCAATGGCAACAACACTAATAGGACCTACATGCTACCCAGGCCACTGTGGGCTAAGGTCCAGAGTGAGGAATCCCCAGCCTGAGCACCTGCAGTCCTAACTCTCATTTCTACAGCCTGAAGTAACCAAACCCCAGCTCTCCACAGCCTCCTGGCTCTGCCAGGCTAGCCCCTTGGGGCAGCCATCGCTAGAGAACACCTGCTCACGACTGCTATTTGGGCAAAGCAGGAAGGATCTCATTGCCTAACTGGTATCGAGGCTAGTGTTTCCTACTTGCAACACTCAGGAGGGTTTCTGCCTCACACTAAAATAAGGAACTGGGCACGTGTGCTGCGTTAGAGCAACTTGTCTCTACTCTGATTCCACAGCCTGGCTTCTCAGTGACTGGCCTAACAGCTGCCTCATCAATGAGCCTGGAGAATACGGATTCCAAGGCACCGAAAATTCCTTTGCTACTACTACTGTCTGATGAGAAATGGAAACTTTCTGATTTCAAATAATATCTGTTCAAAAGATAGATTTGATTTAATAATCACACATGGGAAGAAATGCACAATAATTTAAACCTTTACCTTCTGAAGTTAAGTCCACACATCCTGGGCTCTGTGTGGTCTAAGTCTCCAACCTCCAAGTCCCTGTGGTTTCAAAACAAGCTTAAAGATGCAAGTCACTAACACACCCCTGCTCAGCTGGCACCTCCCACCAGGTGGCTCCCGCAAATGCCTCACAAACATGGCAGATCAGGTGTGGCCCTAAGCCTTGTCAGATAATCACACATTTAACATTTATCAACCCCCCAGTTTGGAACTCAGTAGGGACCCAGATCCTGGTAGGGACAGGTACAAAGGCCGAGCCAGTAAGACCCCACTGCCCATCTTGTCTTCTCTGTTTGTGGCGGGCTCTGGGGCAAACTGCCTTCCACCTTTGCAACACTCTGCTGGCAACCCTGACTGAAGACAATTTGTCCCAGCTAGCAGCTTCAGATCTTGCCCCTTAATGACCAACACACAAGAGCAAAACAAATGAAAAGGGATTGGTGAGGGAAAGGAAAAAATCTAGAAAGTTCTGGAAAATGACAAACACAAAGGCAGGGAGATCTATAATGTTGCAGGGTAACAAGCACAGATTGATGGCTGTCCAGGACTGGGGTCAAAGCATGAGTCTGTGGGAGCAGGGGGTGGAAGGGTCGTGGTCCCATAGGCATGAGGGCATCAGAGAATACTATATTCCTCTAATGTCTCGGACTCTGTAGTTAAGACCATGGAGTCACACCTGCTGTGGATAAGTGACAGGGTACAGGCCTACTGGCTCAGAGAACCCTCAATGGAGTGTCCTGCTAGGAATGCCCAAACCCCCAACCCTCAGTCCCCAGCTTCTCCTCCTCACTAGCTCTACTCCCCAAAGCCTACCCTTCCGAGCTGCACTCCAACACAGGCTCAGGTCCCCAAGTGAATTCAAGCTTTATTGCCACACCCTCCCTCCCCACTTCCTATCCAGCCCTGTACATGGAAATAGCCGAAGCAAGCCAGGGCTGGGTGAGCCAGGAGGGAGCAGGTGGGCGCTAGGGGGGAGGGGACTAAGTTCAAAGCCTACCGACCCCAGCTTTCCCTGAGTGGTACCAGCCCCGACTCTCGGGGCTTTCTTGTGCACTGGAGGTGGAGGCTCACCCCAAGAATGCCCTGTGAAGTCCCCTGGGACCCAGTGAGTCCCCTCTGCCCACTGTAATGCTACCAAGCGTGCGAGAGCAACCGCTGATGCGGAAACACAATGAGCATTGTCACCATGGGAGCCCCAGCCCGGGCTGCCAGACATCAAGGGCTCAGCAGTCTAAGCCAATAGACACAAGCAGGTCCTCAAGCGCCCGCAGTCGCTGCTGCGCCTCCTCGATGGCACTGTAGGTCTGGACCGTGCTGGCCACATGGAAGCGGATGTCATCGACAAGCGGAATGGAGTCTGTCTCCTGCCGTGCGGCCACAGCTGCTGCCTCCTCCCGCACCGCCTCCACAAAGTCTTCTCGCTCTACCAGCTGCAGAATAGCAGGCTCAGGACAGGCTGCATCCCCCCTCACAGCCTCCCCCCTCTGCACCCTTGCCCACCTTCTCGATGACTTTGGCCATATACTCGGTACACTGGTCCTCCAGCCGGGCCAGGCGGAACAGCTTGGCTACGCGCCAAACACCCACCACGCTGTCCTCCTCCAGCAGCTGGGCCAGGCTGCGGCCACACAGCCGCTTCAGGCCAGGTAGAAGGTACATGTCAGCCACACTCAGCACATCATAGGCCAATTCAGGAGGCAGCTGTGGTACAAGAAGGGACGACAGGACACAAGTGATCGCCAAGGGCTCACAGGGCACAGGGGAGGAACCTCAGTGAGAACAGAAATGACACATCTCTGGAACCTGGCCCAGGGCCTTGAGGGTGTCAGGGGAAGAAGAGACTGGGGGGAACAGGGTCCCTTGCCTCAGGTAGGCCAGTGTTTAGAGCTAGAAGCCTTCCAGGAGTGTGGGCTCAGTCATAGACCTGAGCTCTCCATACCCAGCTATGAGATCCCAGGTAGTCCCTTCACCTCTCTGTGCCTCAGTTTCCCCATCTGTGGAATAGAGATACTCATGCCCGCTTTGACAGGCTGTTAATAAAGTGAGCTGGAGGTTTCTATTTCCAGTCCACAAGCTTGGGGATGGCTCCTTCCACTGTGAGAGACCACACATATGTAAGCAGGGGACAGCTAGGCCTTGGCTGAGAAAGACGACAAGTCTAGCTTCAGCCTGGCCTTGGGTGGCCCATAGACTGAGCAGAGCGAAAAAGAAAAGGGACTATGCCACCACATTTCAGTCTCACCCTGCCATCTAAGTGACCTGTGGTCATTTGGTCACATGCACGAGACTCAAGGAAACACACTTATCTTCCATCTTTGGGGGGGGGGGGGTGTACACTAAAACACAGAGCAGGTATGTAACTTGCCTAAGATCACACAGCTCACAAGAGAGGAATCTGCTGTTAGACCATGTTCAGAGGCCAATCCCCACTCTGAGCTATTAAGAATATTCTTGGGGTACAAAGCTTCTTCAGGAAGGAGCTTGTGACTCAGGATGACAACTCAACCAGAGTGAGTGGCAGGCCATCAGAAAGGAAGCGAGGGAAAGGAGGCCAATGCCAGAACCTAATAAAGAGGGGTGGGCTGGGGGGATCTGGAGGGCCAAGACTGGGGTCAACAGGAAGTGGTATAGGTACACACATTCCTGTGGCTCCATCTCAGTGGTAGAGGACAAAGCCAGGGTAGGATGGAAGAGCCATACCCTGAGGGTCAGGGCCACCATTTCTACAAACCTTTCCTGGAGCACAGCAGGCCCAGGGGAACAGCCCTGAGATACCATGTGGCCCATCAGGCCTACAATATGACCTTCCGAGGAAAGGTCAGTGGGAATGCCCTGGAAAAGCCAGACAGGGGGACACCTGGGTCTCCAGCATGCCACCTGCCCTCTCAGTCCCAACGGAAAATACTGCTCTTCTGTATACTACCCTACCACAGTGCTGTGCATACACATCAACAGTGGAAACCTTTGGCGCTGTCTAGGGCCACCCATAGGCCTGAGTCAGGAACTCTAGGACAGTTAAGAGTGCCTAAGCAGGAATAGCCCAAGAGCCCAGAATCCCAAGGACTGTGACAATCCTAATGCAGACAGCCCAGGGTTCCTGTCACCACTGCACTCCTGCTGGGTGCCACACCTCAGTATTGTCACTGTATACATAGTACAGCACGTGCGTGAAGATATCCGGGGAGATGTCATGCAGAGTGACAACTGGGGGGTCCCCAGAGGCTGCAGGCTCCTCACTCTCTTGAAAGTGGTCGTCCAGCAGGGCCCGGAAGTAGTCACTACGGCCACAGAAGAAAGCCTGGGGGAGGCAAGTTCAGAAAGTGCCATGGCTGGAGTCTGGCCCCGAGAGGCTAGCCCAGGACTTGAGCAGTAGGGACAGGAGTGGGACAGGCACCTTGTGACAGAGGAAGCTGGAATCAGCCACTCGGAAGCAGATATCAGGACAGCTGCTGAAGCCATCGGGACATGGGAAGGGCAGCTCTCCTAGGTCACCCTGGTATAGGAAAGGCACCCTTCAGAGCAAAGCTGTTCATGGAAGGGAAGCAGCTTCCTAGGTTGGCCTAGGAGGGCAACCCAGCTCTGTGGATCCTGCCTGTCATGGCCCCATCCCTAGACACCCCTCCTGCCTACCAGGTCGGCATGCCCTTCAGTACCCGCAGCTCAGGTGGCAGAGCACAGTCAGCCAGCAGTGCCATATCCTCCCGCAACCGGGGATCTGCTGGAGGGGGCTCAATAGTCAGCACCTTCACACACGTGCCAGGCTTGGAAGCCACTGAGAGAGAGGACAGCAGGAGTTTAGAGAGTTGGACCAGCGCTGCTTGCCATAACCCAAGAATGTGGACAGAGACCCTGCACACACCGAATTCAGACACCTTCTCGCATTTAGCTTCCAGGTCGTCGAGCAGGTCCCACAGCTGGCACTGCTTGGCCAGGCGCTCACAGTCACTCACATGCTCCACACCGATGTCCAGGCGGCCTGGGGGGTGCAGGGGGCTGGGTCAGGTCCTGAGAGTGATTCCTAGTTAGTCAATAGCCTGGTTTTCTCATCCAGAAGGACGTAAGACCCGCTCAATCTGTGGAAGGAACCTGTTCTCTCCAAGAAGTTAAGTTAGTGTATGTGCCCAAGTCAGTATGCTTGCATGCTGGGCACAACCCTCTTCCCCACTGGTGACTGGCTTAGAAGAGGCACATCAGCTCTGGGCCACCCTGGGTGTGCTGCTGTCCCAGCCCAGGGGGTCAGTCACCTGTGTACAGGTACTGCAGTAGAGCCCCAAAGGCCACCGGGTTGATCTGCGGACAGAGCAGAAAGGAAAGGTCAAAGGCCACCACCCAGATGAGCTAACTGCTTTCCCAGAAGTCAGCACTCTTGGCCAAAGCAGACGGACGCACCAGAGGGTGCCTGAGGACCACGACGCTCTTGCCCTTCCACTTGGTGTCTAGCATGTTGGCGAAGTAGGTGCTGCGAGCGCCCAGGATGCAGCGATGGGCCCTGAACGGCTTTCCATGCACCACGAAGACCACATCGCTGTGGATGCCCTGTTCCAGAAGCCTGGGGAGAGCCAAGGAGGACTGCGTCACCCAGGTAAACGCTTGTGTATTAAGCCCACTCAGCACACCCACCGGCTTGAAACCACTAAGAGTGCTCAGCAACCCCAACAGTGCTGCAAGCTCCGCCCATAGCTCACCGCTGCAGGAAGTCGTCATAGTAATCCCGCCTCCTGCAGGATGCAGTGACCTGTTTGTAGTCACGCAGTGCACGGCGAATGGGGTCGCTCAGCGCCCCATAGAGACACCGTTCTCCATCGAAGGTGTTGGCCTCACAGCGGGCTCCTACGAAGCAATGTTCACCAGTCAGAGTTAAGGGGACATTTACTCTGGGAAGATGTCTGGCCTCCCCTCCTCCCTGGCTCCCACATGTGGAGCCTTCCCAAGGTGGCCCAGGCAACCCTTGGGTCTTTGTGAAGGTCAAGGGCACACAATCCGTGCACTTAGATGTAGGCATATTCAGAGTACATATGCAGCTAAGAGGAGTTTTGTTTAGCTGGCCCTGTATACAGCCATCCTGATGACTGACAGATACCTGCCCCCACTGAACTACACTAATGGGGTACATGGGCACCTCAGTATGCGACAGCCGCCATTATTACAAAAACAGAACCAAAGGTGACAATGGCAGTGGCTGTCACATTGGGAAGCTGTGAAGACTAGTGCAGTGGCTAAGTACAGGGACTTGAATGAAGTGAGAGGTGTGCAGATCTAGGTAGGAACTTCAGTCTAAGCAGAAGGTTCTGCAACTGAAAAGACCCTGAGGTAGGACATGGCTTGGTCTAGTGGGTCACTAAGGGACAGCCAGTAGACGGGAGACCCAAGGAAAGCATGGCCATAGGAGGAAAGAGTGGGTCTCCCAATGGAGCCTTAGCTAGCTTTGAATTTGAGATAAACACCTTGCCTCAACTTTCCTCTCTCCGTGTGAGGCACCATGCCCAAGTGCTTTTAGTTTACTCCTAAACTCCCATCAGCTTTGCTGTGGAAAGATCCTCCTGCCTGAAATACAGAGATCAGACTAAGGTGGGGCAAGAGAGTCAGTTTAGCAGACCAATGGTGGTATAGTCTAGAGGCATCCCGAGAACTGGTCTGGGTGTCAAGGGTGACATGGGGAAGTGGACAGGGGGTTAGAGAGTGCTTTTTTTTTTTTTTTGCTTTAGGGGATTAACAAGAAATCAAGGGTGCATGCCAATCTGTAGCTTACACAGTCAGATCCTGACCCCCTCTCACCGTTAGCCAACAGGTAGCGCACCAACTCCTCATGCCCACAGAGACAAGCATAATACCTAGGAAAAGGGGGCGGCTGTCAGTAGGGAAGGCCCTGCTTGCCCACCCAGCTACCCCACTATTCACACTCACAAAGGGGTGCTGTCCCACTTGTCCCGCACGTTCACCTCCACATCTCGTTGCTCCAGCAGGTACCTGGGCAGGAAGTTCAGAGCCTGGGTCAGAACTGCTTCTGATCTGGGAGAGGAGACCAGGAAAGGAAAGGAGGCCACATCTCTCTAAGCTAGGGCTGTCTCTGAGAAGGGCAAGGCCTGGGACTGCATAGGCCTGCAGAGGTCAGCAAACTGTGAGCTGGGTGATGGCTGCAGGGACACAGGTTCAGAAGGCTGAGAATTTGGTCTAATACTTGGGAGAAGAAAAGGTTATGGGGTCCCTACTTCAGCCTAGGGAGGTGAAGGCAGGGAAGCCAGAGAAAAACTGATGCAGGCACTCTGGGGGTGGAGAGCAGGCGACAGGGACAGATCTATGGAAGAGGTGGGAAGAACAATTAATTGATAAGATGCTGAAGAGAAGAGGTCACGAACGAGGAAGCCATCACTAGGATGTGGCAGCCAAGGAAGCTATCAAGGCAGGATGGGCTCTCAAAGTTGCAGTCAAGTTGAGGGAGGGATCATTTAACTCCGAGGTGGCATCTGGTGTTGGGGACAGGCCTAAGGAGGGTTTGGGAGAGAGCTGCAGCCTAGACTCCTCTGATGAGGACCATGGGGCTGGGAAGGAAGGGCCATGGGAGAAAACAGTCTATCAAAGAAGAGTGAGAGCCAGGATCCGTTCTCCTCCCTGCCTGCCCACTGAGAACAGCATCTCGGCGTCAGGTTCGTACAGGCTTCATCAGGAGCACCTATGTCTCTTGGAACCTCCGTGAAGGGGAGTCGTTTCCCTGCACCGAGTTAGGTAAGGGACCTGGAGCCCGATCTCTCCGGGCTCGGTCAGCTTCGGGAGCCCCACGACGCCCGTCCCGCACACCCGTGACCGATAAGCCCTGCGGACGCCTGCCCGCCTCCTGCACCGCAGGTCCTCACCGCACACGGCCCACGTCCCCCTTCCTGCAGCTGGCAAACAGGTCGCTGGTGTCCATGGCGAAGGAGGCTGGACCCCAAGGCCGTTCTCGGGAAACGTCTGCTACCGGCCGGATGTAAACACTCACAGCCCCGCCCCTCGCGAAAAGGCCCAACAATGCCCTTCTGCGGCTCCGCAGCGACGCCTGGCGCCCGGAGGCCCGAACTCTGCCCGGAATCCAGAAGACCGTTCACCAAGGTCCCACCCATTCACTTTAACCACGCCCACCTAGCCTCTGGGCCTGGACCCCGCCCACCCGTCTAGAGGACAACTCTCAACCAACACAGGTTCCGCCCATTCGCCCAGAGAATAATACCAAGACCCCATCCCCCCTCAGCCCTGAGGAAAGCACCTCCCCCAGGTCTGGTGCGCAGAACCTGAATAACGCTCAACCATCTTGAGACCTGCCCGATTCAGGTCCCGCCCTCCAGGCCGGGACCTCGCCCAACCAAGACCTTTCCCTGCCTACTTCAAGCTCAGCCTACACAGCCCGGATTCCGCCCAGAGGACAGTAGACCTCCCTAGACTCTTCCCACACACCCCTAACCACGCCCACAAACTCCAGAGAATCCCCAGCCCCCGACCTCGGCCCCGCCCATCCAGAGGATGACCTCCATGCCCCACCTACTTCTCCAGGCCCCTCCCCCTCCCCAGAGTGCGGCCTTCGGGAAGCAAGAAACAGGCATCGAGGCGGAATGGCCCGCGCGTGTTGGCGGCTTTAATGGAGTCCGGGCGCGGGGAAGCGCGCCGCCCTCGGGCAGCGCTCGGGGCCGGGCGGGGCGGGGTGGGATCTGCGCCGCGGTCTCCTGCTGCGGTGGGGAAGCGTATTGGCCCCGCGTGGAGGGCCCGGAGGGGCGCGCGGGGCCGCGGCCTCGGGCAATCCCGCGCAAGCGCCTGGCCTGGCGCTCACAGATGCGTGTCCTCCTCGAACACGTCCGAGTCCTCAGGGTCGCGCTTGCTGCCCATGAGCGCGCTCCAACTGTTCGGGCCGTTGATGGCCCCACCGCCGTTCAGACTGGGGTGCTTCTCCTGCATCTCCGACTGGCTGTCGCTGGCCACGTCCAGCGTGGGGTTGTCGTGGCAGCCGTTCTCAACGAAGCGCAGCTCCTCGCCGTGCGACTGTGGCAGCGGGAAAGAGCGCTGGGCGGGCGGGCGCGCGGTGACTGGTCACACCAAGCCCATGGGTGTTCCCGGGGAACCCAGGAGACAAGTGCCTGCAGCTCAAGCTGAATCCTCTGCACTATAAACCCAGTGACCTCCCAACCTCCCATTATAGATATGAGACTCCCTCAAACTCAGAGCACATGAGCTGGGCGGGATGACCAGGGCCTGCCCCTTTCTCTTGTGCAAGCTGCAGGAGCACTTGGCACCTGCACTCAAGCTCTGCAACTCGGGGTAGGAGGAGCTCAAGAAGAGGAGGGACCCCCTGGTGAGACTTACAGACACAGTACCAGGCCCAGACACAGGTAAACGCAGGCCCCAGGCTGGCACTGAGTTCGTACAGGTCACCAGGTGAGGCCGCTGAACTGGCCACACTGACCTTTCCAAGCCCTACCTGTTCTACTCACCACGTGTTTCAGCTTGGGCAGCCGACGCTGCCAGCAATTGTAGAGTAAGCCAAGCACGATGATGATGAAGCAAATGACACCAATGATCACCAGCACGACAAAGAGTGTCCCATAGTCACTGCGCACCTGGGTGGCGCGAGCCTGGCAGCTGCTGGTGGTGGAGTAGTTCTGGATGCCAATCTGGGGATTGGGAAATGGGACCAGGCCTCAGCACAGTCCTGAGAGCTACTAACATTACAGGGATGAGTTGGAGTCCCTGACACCCTGGGACCAGGACCATGCTGAAGAGCATACTATTCTGTCCCTCTTGGTTCATCTAAGATCAGCTCCAAGCCTCTCCTAGTAGCTTAGCTACATTCTCAGCCCCTCACATCTTCACTGTGGTCTCTTCCTCATCCCAAATCTAAATGCACCAGCTCTGGCCCTGCCCAGCACTGAGATTGTTCTCCATGATCACAGCCATGGCCCAAATAGATGGTGCCCCACACCTGTCCCCATCAGTTCCACAAAGCAACAGGGCATCTGGGAGGCTCTCAAGTTTACACAAAGTCAGAGACCTGAAGCATAGCTTCCTCCTTAGGTGGGGAGGTGATGTCATCTTGGCCATCCACAGTAAGCCAGGCAGCCTAGCATCACTGTGGGCCCTTGTGGGGATGCCATCTGCAGCCCACAACTGAGGTGCCCAGCTTCTTCCCTTGCCCAATGATAAGATCACAAGTGGCATGTGCCGCCTTGCTGCAGGGTGCCCTGGTTGGGCTGAGCTTCTCCCCCAGTAGGAAAGCTCCCTACAGATCAGTTTCAGGTGAAGGGAGGGAGCCAACAGAAGTGAGGGTTATCACTCTGGAGTAGAGGCCAGGCTTCAGCAACTCCCTGCACTAGGTGACGTTCTTGCAGGTTTCCACTGTTCATTTGTGTTCCTGGGCCCGGATTCTCAAGGCCCACAAGAGCTTTAGGTAACATTCAGCAGCTTTCCTCCAGGCAAGCTTGGTCCATGCTACCTGGGTAGTCTCAGGCAAAGCCCCTGACCTCTCTGGGCGTCTGCTCTCACATCATTTAACCCTTAAAACCCCATGGAGTGGAAGAGGGGATAAATGGAGACTCCAGTGCAGTCTGGCCCTTGTAAACATGGGATATACCCCAGAAACACACAGCTCCTTTGCGTTGTGACATTCTGGGTGCTGTTGAACACTGCAGTCCCTCCAAAGGGAAGACTGAACAGGGCATGGGTCAGGGAGACCAACCAGGGGCAGGGATGAGGATCTTTGCAAATCTGGACCTCCAGCTTATGTGTTCTGTAGCAGGGGCCAGAAGACCACCCCCAGTCAGGGTCACCTCTAACAACGGAGGGCTGTTTGCCAGTTCCTAACATGCCCACACTTCAGGCTACCCTGGAGGAGCTTTGGTAGGGGCAGGCCTGTCTTGTTCCACTTCCATGAGGTTCTTCATGATTCTCCAGACACAGTCCTACCTAATCCCCCTTCCGTGGCCGTTCTCCCACCATGTCCTGGGCTGTATGCAGTACTTTTGCCCAGTTAGTTGCCTGCACATGGTCCTTATGCCTGGGGATGGCCAGGGCCCTGAGCCACACCCCTTGTCCTGGAGCAGGCTGTGAATCCTTCCAGCACTTTTGAAAGTCAAGGATGGGGGAGGATGTCACAGTGGCCGCCAGGTCAAGTCCCAGAACACTCACCTCCTCCAGACTCCTGCGGATGCCACTGAGCATGGAAAGGACATCTTGAGTGGGTACCACCCCTGGAGAAGAAATGCCATCATCACCACAGCACCCCTGAGGCGTCTCCACACCGCCCAGTCCCTCCTCAGGGCAGTTTGCCTGAGCTTCCTGTGCTGCACGTGTGGTTGTAATTACAGAGAGCCTCAGGACCCATGTATGTCCCCTGCTGCCCATTGAGTTGATTTACTGGGGCATCATAGGACAAATGTAATGCTAGAATATACCTCTGTAACCCAAGGTTCCACCTCTCATAGTGTGTGATGCCCATACCTGTTTCCTCATGCCCAGGACCCCAGGCATCACTCCACCCAGGGCCCCACACCAGCATGCTGTTGTCTGGGTTTTCTAGCTTTACAGCCCTATCCATTATTTCCTGAGGCCCCAGTTTGGGCCTGTGGTAGAACACCATCTCCTGCTCACCCTGCTCGCCCACAAGTGTCATCAGCAGGTGCTGTTCTTTCTCACTGGGCTTGCTCAGGGAGATGTGCCAGTCTCCATAGTGGCCACTGCGGTGGCGTGGCAGTACCTCCTCCACCAGGGCTAGGAGCTGTAGTCCCCGGTGCCGCCGAAACACTTCCTAGGGGTTCAGAGGAGCCAAGCTCAAGGATGGGTGATAGCCTGACCCCATCTGCCCTCACCCCAGCTCCCAAAGGGCTAGATGGTCTTCTGGCTAGCTTGGTTGGTTCTGGGATCACCTGAGAGAAGGGCACAGGCAGATGCAGCTTATCGGTTCACTTCCATCTGCAAGTACCATGGTAAAAGTGTGAGCCTTCCCCAGAGCCGCTCAGGTAGAGAGAACATGGATCTGACCACTGACGAAAACAAACCTTAACTGGGGTTTGCAGTGTCCAGGCTTCTGGAAGCACTGCCCACGATGCCCATGGCAAATATACCGTGCTGAGGAAGACACAGTACTAAGTCCCCACAGCCACCAGAGAGCAGGGAGGCCAAAAACAGTGGGTTCTTCTGCTGATCATTCCCCCATGTGGCTGTCACTGAGCCGTGAGAGAGCGATGGGAATGCTTGTACAACAGGGACTTGAAAAACCAATAGAGATGGTTCAGAGTACCCTGGGACCTGGCCAGGGAGTGGGGTGAGTGACACAGCTTCTCTCAGACTCTCTACTTCACTGACGATCATTTCAAATGTAACCACAGAATGTAAAATGAAAACGAGCCCAGCCTTCCACAGGAATTCAATGTGGCATTAGAGGCCAGGCTGCCACCACCAGGCTCATGCCTGCTGTTTGTAAGAGACCCTCTTTTGGTCCTTGGTTCTACTTCAGCAGGCTCTCCCTTGTATATGAAAAACCTCTCTAGCTTCTGAGAGTCTGGGCTAGACCCATCTCCCAGATGCTCAGCTCTCTAGGGTGCTGTGGGAGCTGGGCGCTCTCAGAAGTCACAGACATGTCAACAGGCCACCCTGAGTGCAGACCCAATGCCTTCCTTGTGGCACCTGGGGCAGAGATGAACTGCTACTCTTGTTGGACTCCTGCCTAGGATAAGGACCCATCCCTTGGTGGTCGTGCTAACCTGAAATCCACCAGGCTGACTTCCACAGTGGGCTTGTCTCTTATTACCATAGCAAATGCCAGGTGCAGCTCAGGTCTAGAGACTCTCTCACCAGTTTCTGTCCTACAACACTCAGGCAACCCGCCAGGTCAAGTGGCCAGTGTCACTGCTAATGTGGGAAGGGAAGACAGGCTTCTACCTGCCTGTGCTGGGACTCGGCAGCCCGCATTTGCTCTGCCACGTGTGTGCCACCCTTTACTGTGTAGCGAAGTCTGCCAGACTCAGAGTTAGCTTGGGAGGGGAAAGCCATGGTGTTGGAACTAAATGCACCAGGGTCCAAGTCCTGACGTTTCTTAGCTCTGACCTTCAGCAACATTCTGAGCCTCAGTTTCCCCATCTGAGATGTGGGCTACCTAACATCATGGAGTCAATCAACAGGTTCTAGGACAGTAGCTGTTCATCTGGGTCAGCCCTGCTGGGAAACCAGCCCTCTGTAGTAAAGCGAAGGCCAGAACTCTCCAATTCTCCCTGACCACCACCCACAGTTCTCTGTTCCCAGTACTTCTTGTGCCAGGCAAAGGATCAGAGCCTTGATCTCTAGTAGAGCAAAGATTCTCTTGGCATTCACTACTTCACCATGCTGTGTCTGTGCCTGCTGGTCTCTGCTGGCTCCCTTCCTACCTTCTATATCTGAGGTAGAAAATAGGAGAAGCTGGCTAGCCTGAATCCCTCTTCCAGATCTCAAGTGCAAAATTGTAAAACTATAGCTGCATCTTCTGAAACTGCCTCTGAAGGACGGCAGGCGCATTCCTCCCTATCTTTTTTTCTGAAGACAAGGGCTCTGTGTGGGCCACCGCTTTTGATGCACATTGCCCCATTATCTTCCAACATAGGTCAGAAAGGAAATAATGGGCTCCTGGATGAGAGCTGTCTACATAAAGTGCTTGGTAAAGGAGCAAACTGTCTCTCTGCCTGGAGAAGAGGGGGCATCTTCCCTTTTCTTTTTTGCTTTCTAACCACTGCCCCTTGCTAGGGATGAACCCAGGGTCTTGAGTGTGCTAAGCAGCACCACAGAGCCTCACCCTAGCCCTGGGAGTTCATGTTTTCAAGAGTAAAACAGAATCCCTCTGACCATGAAGATGTCCCGCACAACTGTGTGTGGGGTTATCTGTCCTGCATCCCAGAGTTAATGAGCTTTGGTGTTTATCCAAGCACATCTATTACATGGAGACGCCCAACCTCTGCCCTGCCTTGGCTCCCAGAACACTGACAACAGCTCTTCATACTTCTGGTGGAACAGTCCAGTCACCCCAGGAGGGAGGACCTAAGGCCACTGACATTGGGCACTTCCAAATGAAATAGCCCGTCCAGGCCACCAGCCGAGGAGCCACAGTTCTAGGCTAGCCTTAACTGTCAGCTTGACACAGCCTAGGACATCTGAGAGGAGGAGCCGCAGTGGAGGAATTGCCTAGAGCAGCGTGGTCTGTAGGCATGCCTGTGGCCGATTGTCTTAGTAATTGATGCAGGAGGGCCCAGCCACTGTGGACTGCACCTTTCCCTGGGGCAGGTGGTCCTATGCTGTGTAAAAAAAGCTAAGTACGAGCCCTAGGGCAGTGTTCCTTCATGGGTTCTGCTCTAGTTCATGCCCTGACTTCCCACATTGACAGACGGACGGTGACCTGGAAGCGAAAGTCAAATGACCTCTCTTCCTCAGGTTGCTTTTTTTCAGAATGTCTTATCCTAGCAGCAGAAGAGGACTAGGCCACCATCTCGATCACATGGAGGTTCTAGATCCCATCAGGGGGCCCAGACATGGCTGGCTCAGTGACTGATGGCCTAGCACATGAGCTATTCAAGGCTTTCAGAGCATATCTCCCCCCTTTCTCATACACACACACACACACACACACACAAGCTTTCCCATCAGCCTTTTGATGCCTCCATAGAGAGCTACAAACAAACATCAATAGATGTTGCTTATAAAAATGCAACTTTTTTTTTGTTTGGAGGGAAACATCCTTTTTGAGACAGCATCTCACTAAGTAGCCCAACCTGGCTTTGAACCTGATTTGCCTGTCTCAGCTGCCACAATGCTGGGATTGGAGGCATGCGTCACTACGCCCCAAATAAAAACAACTCTTTAAAAAAAAAAGATATTGTTGGGCAACAATAGTGCGTGACTGTACTCCCAGCACTTGGAAGGTGGGTGTGGGAGGTTTGACTGAACCAGAAACTGCAAGCATCCTGGCCAATGTAGCAAGATCCTGTCTCAACAGAACCCTAAAGACAAAAAGGCCTCAATCTCATCAGAGCAAGGCATGTAGCACACGGGAACAAAAGAGTTCCTTTAAACCAAAACAAGAGGTGGACACGGGGATGCAGTTGGTGAAGTGCTTCCTGGCGGGCATGAGACCCCACTGCAGCACCCCCCCTCTGCCTGTTCGGCCCTTCAACATGGGCTAGTTCAGCACTTACACAGTCTATGTTCTCTGTCATGTTCAGGATGATGTAGCTCTTCCCAGCCAGGTTGCTCCAATCCTTGCAGATGACCTGTGCAGGGAACAGAAAACAGGGTGCAGAGGCCTCAGGAGAGACCTCTGGAGAGCCAGAGGAGAGGCAAGCCTGAGGTCTGAGCTGAGGGCAACCATGTCCTCCTGAGCTGCCATGTCAGGGTCCCCATCCCACGTGCATAAGACTAAGCAATGTGTCATAAATGAAAAGAGAGGCTTGGCCTGTCCAGAGGCTTTACTTTGGCCCTGTGCACTCCTAAGGACTGAACACTCCGTCCCCTCCTCCTGCAGCCTGTGTGTATCAACAATGACTTGAGCACATGGGTGCTGACAGTTGGGGTGGGAAAACTGTGGTGAGCCCCCACCACCCCTAACTGCTGCTGACACCCTGAGGACCCAGGGGACAGCAGGTATTCTTGCACAGAGGGCAACCTGTCTTACCTGAGTAGAGTCCCATGGTGTCAGTGAATAAGCTTCAGCTGCCTGACTCTCCAGGGGCTGCTCACTGAGACCTTCTTGTCCCCAGGTAGCAGAGGAAGGGGTTGACTCTATGTCATGGGGTCCAGGTGGGAAAGAGTCTGGAGTTCTGGGGTAAAGGGGACCCTCACTGGGGACCTCAGTCCCACTTGGAGGAACTGTTTGTGGGAGTGAGGAAGATGGTAGTGCCCCCTGCTGGTCATCCAAGTCAACTGCTCCCACTGTGGTCCCCTCACCAGCTCCCTGGGGGACCTCCGACTGTACCCCCAGCCCCCCAGCTGGCCACTCAGTGCCCTCAGACTCCTGGCTGTAGTTCTGAACCCCCAGGGCCACTGTACTTGGGGTGACTGAGGGCACTGACAAGGTGGGGTTCACACTGCTCTCCACCTCCATGCCTGATGTGGCCTGGTCCCCAGCATCCTCCTGCCTGTGTCTGGTGGCCTCAGGACTCTGGCTGCTGGTGGTGATGATGCTAGGTAAAGAGTCATGGGCCTGCATGGTGGCTCCTGGGGACCCGCTCACAGGGAGCAGCTCTTCCTCCTCCTCTGCTTCTTCCTTTTCCCTCTCCTCTTCTTCCTTTTCTGCCTCCTCCTCCTCCTCCTCCTCCTCCTCCTCCTCCTCCTCCTCTTCCTCCTCCTCCTCTTCCTCCTCCTCCTCCAGAGGCATATGCCAGGGAGGCTCAGCAAGATCCGTCTTGGGCAAGATGGAGGGGAGGTTTAGCAGGTCTGGAGCCTGGCCTGGGTCTTCCATGGAAGCCACTTTCTCAGTCAGGTCTGGGAAGACGTAGTCTAAGGAAAGATAGAGAAGCTGACTGACAGGCTTCATCAGCCATGGGTGGGGGAAACCCTTACCGAGAAGTTTTGATGAGTATGAAAGAAGAGTAGTGTTCCCGTCGGGGTGGAAGGACAGAGGGACACCAAGTGAGTGGCAATACTGGGGCAGGAAGGGAATTGAGCCAAGGAGGAGAATGAAACCAGCCCACAAGGACACAGGAAGCTGGCCATTCATGTTTTCCCTTGTGGTAATAAACAAATAATGCAAATTTAGAGGCTGGTGAGGTGGCTTGGTGTTAAGAGCACTGGTTCCATTCCCAGATCACATAACAGCTTACAACCATCTACAACTCCAGTTCCAGATGATCCAACACCCTCTTCTGGCCATCAAGGGTACTGCATGTACATGGTGCATAGACCACCTGAGCAGGCAAAACACTCGTACATACAAACTAAAACAAAATCTCCCAAACAGAACAAAATGAGACCGAAGGAAACAGGTTACAACAATGTATTAGTTACCTTTCTCGTTGCTGTGACTGAAAACTTGACCAGAAGAAACTTAAAAGATTTGTTTTGACTCACAGTTTGAGGGAGTACAGACCATCATGGCAAGAGGGGGTCTTCATAGTAACAGGAGCTGAAGGTAGCAGTTTGTTTATGTCTTTGTGGATCATAAGCAGAGAAGAGGCAGGAAGCTTTTCACTCAACACTAAAAACCCTGTTTGAATTTCCAGCACCCACATGAAAAGATAGATGTGTGAGTCTGGAGAGATGGCTTAGAAATTAAGAGCCCTGGCTGCTCTCCTGGAGGGCAGCATTTCAGTTCATTTCACAACTGCCTGGAAGTCAAGTTCCAGAAGACCCAACGCCCTCTTCTGGCCGCTGTGGGTACTGCACATTTGTGGCACACATACAAACTTAAAAAAATAATTTTTTTTAAAGGCCAGTGTTGATGGTGCACATCTGTAACCGCAGGGCTTGGAGGCAGAGACAGGTATATTCCTTGTGCTCACTATCCATTTGGCCTAGCCAAGTCAGTGAGCTCTGGATCCAGAGACCCCCCCCACACACACCTCAAAAGATAAAAAGGAGAGGCTCGTCGTGGTGGTGGCACACTCCTTTAATCCCAGCACTCAAAGTCCAGGACAGCTTTGTTACACAGAGAAACCCTGTCTCAAAAAAAAAAAAAAAAGATAAAAAGGAAATAATAAGGTGGAGAATGATTGAAGAAGATACCCAATGTCAACATCTGGCCTCCACATGCACACACATGTGCATATGTGTACACATATGAACATGTATGCATATTCCCTCTCATACATACATACACACACACACACACACACACACACACACACAGAGATGGGAGGAAGGAACCCCAGGCTTCACACGTGCTAAGTAACTATTCTAACACACACGCGCACACACACACACACACACACACACGGACAGATGGGAGGAAGGAACCCCAGGCTTCACACGTGCTAAGTAACTATTCTAAAACTGAGCGAGGAAGGAACCCCAGGCTTCACACGTGCTAAGTAACTATTCTAAAACTGAGCTATGTTCTCCGACCAGGAAGCTTTGTTCTGAACTAGAAACTTTATACCCAAGTAAATTATCATTCAATTATGCTTGCAAAATAAAGACATTTTATGTATGCAAGGACTTAAAAGTTTTATCATCCATGAATTCTCAGAGAGCTATTTAAGGGTGCTTTCTAGAGGAATAGGAAATCAAGAAACATAAGAATGTCATGACAATAAACCTCAGAATAGAGGTACTACAGTAGGTCTAGGATGCAGCTGGTAAAAAATAAAACAGGAGTTTTATTTATTTTATTTTATTTTTTGGTTTTTCGAGACAGGGTTTCTCTGTGTAACCCTGGCTGTCCTGGACTCACTTTGTAGACCAGACTGGCCTCGAACTCACAGAGATCCGCCTGTCTCTGCCTCCCGAGTGCTGGGATTAAAGGTGTGTGCCACCACGCCCGGCTAAAACAGGAATTTTAGAGAGATCTGAGAAGGACAATTGCAAAAAAAAAAAACCAATGTTTCCTTGTAGTACAAAAATATGACTTACATGGTGGCTCACTCCTGTAATCCTAGTGTGAGGCAGGAGGCCTGCTATGAATTGGAGGCCAACCTGGGCCGCATAGTAAGTTGCAGGCCAGCTTAGGCATCAGAATGAGATGCTGTTCAAAAACAAAATAGCAACAAAGAAGGTAGGACGTAGAGCCTGAGCAATCTGCAGCAGAGGAGAGCCCGGTGAGACATAAGTAAGTGTTAGAACATCTGGCTGCTGTTTTCTTCTGTGTGTTTTGAGGAGCGGAGGCTTGGTCCCTCACTGTCCCCCCGTTCCCCCCCCCTGCCTCTGCATAGCACATGGCCTGTAAAGAAGGGAGCCAGTTCCTCACACAAGGAGGCAGCTATGATATCCAGGGAACAGGGACCACACACCCATGGAGGAAACCCACAGTACCCCTGAAACCAAGTAGAGCACAAAAGAACCACCAAGACTCACAGGACAATAGGGGAAACCAGCCCCAAGAAACACCAGTAAGCAAACAAAGCAGGTGGCCTAGAGGACAGCGTTAAATGGCACACAGGAGACAATGAGGAAGTTGTACTTGATTTCCAGAGACCCAAGAGGAAGCTGCCCCTCAATGGGTGGATGCATATCTCTGATCTGTAGGCTCACACAGAACAGGGACACAAACGAACCAAAGATGGGTTTGGGGGAGGGCAGTGGTACTGTCTCTGCCATGAGTGATGAAGTGTGCAAGCTGAGGCTCTCTAGGAGTGGAATGTCCCGAGGGGGGATCCCAGGGTGAATGTCTTCCTCTGAGTCTCCTGGGGTGACACAGCTCCTTGATGAATTTGGTCTGCCCCCAAAACAGATAATGGACTAGAGAATATATTGTGATCCCTGACAGTAGCATGAACGAGATGGGAAGTTTGTGGTAATGGAATGGCCTGTGGTATGTTAAGACAGGTCATCCACCCAGAAAGGATGTCATGCCTAAGGGAAGAATGGCACAAATGAACCAAGGGGCACACACACACACACACACACACACACACACACACACACACACACACACACACACGGGTGCTGTCCTCTGCGCTAGCCTCCGATTTGGCATGAAAGGCAGGGAGGGGCGGGGACGAGATGAAGGTGTTGGCTGCTGTTCTATCACATGGCAAGACACAAGAGAGAGGGGGCACCAGCTTGACTGGTGCAAAGGAGCTCTTCCTGAGAACCTATGGGGAGAATCAGTCAGTGAAGACAAGAGGGACACAGGAGGGACAGAAGACAGCCCTCAGGTCTAACCTCTGTACTACAGTGAATGAGAAAAAGCTAAAATTTAACATGCAGACAGAGGCTTGCTAATGGCTGGTATAGGAAGCTATGGGGATCAGGGAGTATGCTGCCTCTGATTTGGGGAGGACTCATAAGACATTAAAGAGCTCCCCACAGCCTGGCATGTGAGGTGGTCGGAGGAGGTCTGAGTGTTGTGGAAGCAGAGGAACTGGGTGATGTGAGGACTCATCCTTGCAGACAAAAGTTGCACAATTTGAAGCAATGCAAGGGAAACCAGCGGCTGGTAGGCACTTCATTATCACTGGCTGGGGTCTCTATGAACACTGGACACTGGAAGGCAACAGGAAAAGCACAGACCTTACTGAGGGAATCGGGTCTGAGAGGTGTTTGATGTCATAAGAGGGCTGAATAGGACTGTGGTCATCAGAGAGTTCAGATGTGGGTTCAGCAGCATACTGTGCACTCTCGGTCAACATGATACAAATCAAGAGTCATATGGGAGGAGAGAACATCAGTGGAGGAATTGTTGCCATCAGATTGTCCTGTGGTCAAGTCTGTGGGGGCATTTTCTTGATTAATGATAGATATGGGAGGGCCCAGCCCCACCGTGAGCAGTGCCACCCCTGGGCTGGCAGTCCTGGGTTATGTAATAAGGCAGGTTGAGCAAGCTTCAAGTAAGTAGCCTCCTCCACGATTCCTGCCCTGACTTCCCTCAAGGACAGACCGTGATGTAAAACCAAATATACCCTTTTCTCCCCAGGTTGCTTTTGGCTATGGTGTTCATCACCACCGGAGAGAGTAGACCAAGACAAGCCGGGACAAGCCGGGACCTTACAAATTGGTACGGAGATCTAGTGGCTTTGCTTAGCCCCATGGTAGGATGGGATCTTTATGAGGTAGCGGAGGCTCTGGCAGATCTGCATGATTTAGACTGGCATGAAGACTGGGTTTGTAAAGTGCTAAAGCAATCCAGAGGGGACGCCTATGGCAAAGTGTGAAGGGACCATGGAAATGGTGCAGACACTTGCCTAGGAGCACGCGGCTCTCCCGGCATCGGTGTGGACACTTGCCTAGGAGCACGCAGCTCTCCCGGCATCGCTGGCAGTGCAAAGAACTAGCCAAATAAAAACAAATAATTGTGAAGGATAGCCAGAGGAAGAGCTATGGGCACAGCATGAGTCACCCTCTAGGGCCTTGCCTGTGAACTGCAGCCACCTCAGGCGGGCTCCTGGTCACTGCAGTCCCTGCTGCAGCCCCTCTGGCTGAAGCCAAATTTCAAAAGCCTGCCCGAGGTAGAGACACATCAGAGTACCCAAGGGCTGCCAAGGAGACAAAGGGCTGTTTCCAGGGAGCCTGTTCTCTAGAAGTCCACAGAGTAGGGACCATTGAAGAGAGGTGAATGATCTCTCAGACTTGACCCAAAACAAGATCAAGCTAGGTCACAAGACACAATCAGAACATGGTCCCAGAACGATGGGACACCCCCTGAGCGGCCCCTATCGACACAGAGGCTCCCTGACGTTCATCTGAAACTGCTGGGGAGCAAAGCTGTGGAGTTACAGCGCCACCTGGCGGCTTTAGTTTGAAACTAACTCTTCACAAAGTCTTGACAAACTAATCTCCAAACCCCACAGATGGGGACTCACGTGGGGAGCTCAGGAGTGGAGAACACGGAGAAGCGTGTCAGCTCTGTGGAGCCCTGGGTTATATGGAGTTAAAGTCACTTCGGAGCCATTCCGTTCACTGCCCAGACTCAGCTTAGGACCCACATGAGGAGGGGCGTGTCCAGCTGTCATTTCCCGGTCCACAGCTTCACTATCTCTGACCACAGCAACAGTGTAAAGCTGGGGCTGAGTCACACGAGGGTGCCTCAGGTGTGCAGGCAGGAGCCATAATTCTGGGAGTCGTTGCCTCTGGAAATGGCCTGGAGTCCATATACCCCAAGCCCACCCTCCATGGTGGGGCATTGTTCCCAAGATGACATCATATCATAACAAATGAGCCTGGGGCATTTGATCTTAGATACCAACCTGATAGGATTTAGAATCACCATGGAAATAAATCTCTTGACATGTGTGTGGTGGGGGGAAGAGGGAGGGATGGATCTAGATTGGGTTAAATGAAGCTGGAAGACCGGCCTAAATTTGGTCAAACTATCCCAGGGGCCGGACTCCTGGACTGCTCTGATCCTGACTGTACAGGCAATGTGACCAGCTGCCTCATTTCCTGCTACCATTCTCCTTGCCACGACAGACTGTACCCTCAGAGTGTGGGTCACATGACAGACTGTACCCTCAGAGTGTGGGTCACATGATGGACTGTACCCTCAGAGTGTGGGTCACATGACGGACTGTACCCTCAGAGTGTGGGTCACATGACGGACTGTACCCTCAGAGTGTGGGTCCCAATAAGTCCTTTCCTTTTTTACGCTGCTGTTGCCTGGCATTTTGTTAGAGCACCAGGAAGAACAGTGAGTGTCATGGCTTCTCCTTTCCAGCAATCTCCTGGAGTCACACACACTGCACACCACCTTGTGTACCTCATGAAAGAGAGTAGTGGCTACAGGGACAGCTGTGACAGTCACCACCTGGGCCTCTAACACTGAACTGCTGGAAGCCCAACCTTCTGGCAGGTAACATGCTACAATTAATTACCTTCTGGAACTTTCCTAGTTTCCTTTTCTTCTTTATCCCAGTTGGTATGTTTCTTAGCTTAGGCCAATCTCTTTTTTATCTAGTGAGAACCACCTGTTAGGTGTCCATCAGGGGGAGGAAAAAAACATTTACATATTCGATAAGTGCTTCCAATTTTACCATCCTTACAAACAACCAGACAGGAGTATCAACTTCTGTCTTTGGAAACCCTGAAGGGGGGGGTATTTTGGTTTTTTTTTTTTTTGTATGTATGTATGGTTGTTTGTTTTTGAGACATGATTTCTCCATGTAGCCCTGGCTGTCCTGGAACTCACTCTGTAGACTAGGCTGGGCTCAAACTCAGAGATCCGCCTGCCTTTGCCTGGCTTCCAGCTGGGACTAAAGTCGTGGGCCTCCCCCACCTGGCTTCAACACAGTATTAAGAGCAGATACCCAGCAGTGCCTGCTGAGTGAGTTCCCGGCCTTAGTGTGTGATGCACCAGCTGGGGGCTCCCTGGAGCAGAAGAGCAGGCTCCACGTGGCAGCTCCTGGGCGATCCTGTGGGCTCACAGGCAGCCAGTGCGGTCAGTGAACTCTGCTCTCCACTGGCTTACTCCTCCGCCCCTTTCTATTTTTGTCTTTTAACCTCACCACAGAGCTGGCGTTTGCTTTCTAAATATATTGTGCTGTATGTCTCTCCTCTGCTTCATCTGAGCTTTGCACAAGTCCCTCCCTCGATGAACTGTGGCTTCTGGACCTTATTCTGTCCCTTCCTCGGGCAGAGTGTTCACAGTAAAGACATATGGCATTAGCTGAAATATTGATGAGCTGACTTCCCTGTTCAAGGCCTGGAATTAAAACAGACATCAGAGCTAGAGATCTTAAAAGATAATTTTAAATGCCCCTTCCAGTTAATGTCAAATCCCTGAAATTGTCCCCTTAGTGCACCTG
Organism: Lophiomys imhausi; assembly: GCA_907164525.1. Classification (NCBI taxonomy): domain Eukaryota; kingdom Metazoa; phylum Chordata; class Mammalia; order Rodentia; family Muridae; genus Lophiomys; species Lophiomys imhausi. The sequence goes on along the minus strand of CAJQZJ010034271.1, from coordinate 1,227,246 downwards.
CCAGTCAGCAATTCAACTGACTGTTAACATGGAAGTACCCAAATGCCAAAAGAGATCTATACAGAACATAGAGGCAAAGGAGAGGCCACCAGTGCAACTAAGCCGACTTTCTAAGGACCAGCCTCAACAGTCTTTAAAGAAACAGAAACCAAGGCTGGGCTTTCACTAAGTGCTGAGCATGGAGGACGTCCTAGGCTCCATCCCTAGCACAGAAAAGAAAAAAGAAAAACCCCACATCCAGCTGATGGTTCAGTGAGTGGAGGCACCTGCCTCCAAGCCTGAGTTTGATTCCCAGGACTCACAAAGTGGAGGAAGACAGCTGACTCTGCAAGCTGTCTTCTGATCTCCTCTCAGACACAAACACGGACACATAGATGTGAACACGCAAAAATGCATACACATGCGCAAAATAAATAAAGCATAATTTAAAAATTCTTTAAATTTCTGAACCTAGAACTCTAACCCCCTAGAACTGATCACAACCATGATTTCAGGGTTTCCCACAGCTCAGCTCACACAGAGAAAGCTTGGAGCCCGCTGGTATGCTGGTTCATCTCTACTGAGCACTTGGCAAGCTGAGGCAGGAGAATTGCTGGAGTTCAAGGCCAACCTGGGATACTGAATGAGACCCTGAATTAAAAAAAAAAAAAAGCCTAGCTCCCTGCTGTGGAAGGCAGGGTGCTGCTGAAGAAGTGACCAGTGGCATCCCGGGACCCTGAGACACCGTTCGTTCTCACTGCGATGTTGCAGGAGTGCTTGCTACCACAGGACAAAGCTCTGTTTACTACCAAAGCCTTTTAAAACCCGTTTCCTATAAGGAAAACAAAGTCAAAAGAGACACCAACACGATATTGTTCAGAAACTTTAGGTGATGAGAATATGGGCCAATTCTATTTTCTTCTTTATTTGCACTTTAAAAGATTTTTATGAGCCGGGCGGTGGTGGCGCACGCCTTTAATCCCAGCACTTGGGAGGCAGAGGCAGGCGGATCTTTGTGAGTTCGAGGCCAGCCTGGTCTACAAAGCGAGTCCAGGACAGCCAGAGATATTCAGAGAAACTCTGTCTCGAAAAACCAAAAAAAAAAAAAAAAAGATTTTTATGTTAGTGTTTATTAAAAGCATAAAAATGAAGAGCTTTATTCCTGGGTTCGGGCTGCAAGTGTCCCCTTCAGTGTTTGGCAGGTGACCTCTGCCTTATGGGCCTGTCCCTCCCAGTGAACAGACTCATATGGGTACAGTAAGTGCACGGTCAGACCACTCAGCAGCAGCTACGGCTCAGCCAGGATTTGCAGTACAAAACTATCTCCAGGTCCCAGCAGACAGCTGCTTTGGTGTCTGGTTTCTGCAAACTCCATTTCAGGCAGGCGTAATTAAAGAAGTCTAGTAAGAATGATTCCATGCAGGGAAGGGTGGCTGACTTGAGATTTAGCTCTGTCACTTACTCTCTGGGTAATTTAGTGCCACTTTTAAATCTCTGACCCAGTTTCCTTAGCTATAAAACAGCGACAGTGGCTGCCCTGCTTCTGCCATCCACGAGATGCTCGGAGTGAAAGCCCTTATGAATCATGTATCCACTCAAGGCATTGCTGTCTGCGGCCCTCTCCACTGCCCCTCTTTCCACAAGTGTGATTCCTCCTTGGGGATATGCTTCCCCTCTTCTTGGAGCTAAGGGACTTCCATACACTGGCTTAGGGGTGGCATACCCCAGCCCTTGCTAATCAGAGAATTCTGGCCTTGGGACAGGGCAGCCAAGGGGTTCAGGACCCAATCTGAACCAACCTGACTCTCTCCTAGTCCTGAGAATGCAGAGCACACTCCCTATGGGGGCCACTAAGGGAAGGGACAATGACTTTTCTGGGCAGTCTACCCAGATTGAAGCCAAGAGAACAAGATGGAGCAGTATAACCAACCTAGACAGCCCAGCACACTGAGTCTCCTGCTGGAGCTGCAAGCCTGTTCCTTGTCCCATAAGCCCTCATAGTTCCCTTCCCACACAAGCCTGTAAGTCTGTATGCATGGGAGGCCCAGGACCTGCAGGCCTCTAGGGGTCATCCACAGCCTCTCTGACAGGATTCTGATTCATTTCTTCCCTGGAACCTTAGTGCCTCATGCAGATCCGTTGTCTTACAGAAAAGGAAGCTAGTGGAGGGTGACAGGCGGGGTCTGAATATCACCTGAGACTCACTCTGAAATGTATTGCTCAGAAGCCAACCATGGGTGTTGAACATCTGAAACCACAGCATTTAGGAGGAGGCAGGAGGATTGTGGGTTCTGGTGGCGTGGGCTACATGGGGGGGGGGGGGAGAGTTGAACTGCGGTTATGATAGCAGAGGCCTTTACTAAGTGACGAGGGCCAGGCCTCCACCTTCTGGATGTCATTATCTTCTAGTGTCATTACCAAGGGGTGAGTGTCACAGGGCAGCTCAGGCCTGCCCCTCTCCAGCTTTGTTCTGCCATAGGCCCACGAAACCCAGACTCCTCCCAAAGCTAGCCTTTCCACCGTGGAGGTGTGGCTTCCAGAACCTTCCAATCCCTCACTAAGAAGTAGCTAAGACTGGCTAAAACAGCGGCTGTGGTTTATCACCAGTAGCTGGGAATGAGCTGATCTTGCTTTAACTCCGCCTCACGCTGGCTGAGGGCGTGGCTATATCCACGCCCCACCCCGCTCCACTTTGTTGTGTCTGCTCTTCTGGAAAGACACCAACCTGAACTGTAAGTAGTCTTGAGACAACTCGCCTCCTCAAGCTCAGGGTGTAGGACTCTGACTCCTCGGGTGCGGGAGCAGTACAAGGTAATGGTGGTGAGTGGCACACGGCCCTTTGGGTCCTCTGAATACCAGCTTGTCTACCCACTACCAGCATAGACCCTAACGCTCTTCCTACCTCATCCCTCTTGCAGTAATACCAGGCAGGTGCTGCAAGGAAACTGTGTTTAGGGGGCTGCTAATGGCAAGTAGAGACACCTTTTCCAGCAGGTGGACTGGAAAGCGGGGTACCTGCACCCAGCCCCGGCCTGGAGAGTGAGATGGCATGGAAAACCAGCCCCATGTTACCTGTCAGGCTATATACATCATGGACAGGGCACTAGCAGCACCACAACCCCAGCTTATCTGCTCGTGGGCACAGCGACCATCTCCTATTGCGCTGGGTAGTAAAGGATGGTCACCTAGCAACCAGGCAGCCAGGGTACAAAAGAGCTCCTGGGGCCAATGGGATAGGAAGAATTAGAACTAGAGGCTTAAGGAGCAGGCTCGAGCCAGTGCCAGATAGAATAGGGTACCAAGGCTGGCACTAGAGTCACAGGTGAGCCCCTGACTTCCTCATCAGCTCAGCTCTACCAGGCAGGAAAAGGCATGGGAGGAGGTGGGGCTGCGCTATAGAGACCAGTTTCTGGTGGGCTGGAAGTATAGGCTGCATTCTCCATTACTGGGGTTTATCCAGGAAGATGGCTGCTCCTTGGGGTCACATGGTATAGAAAGGCAAGACACCGGGGAAAGGGGAAGGCCACCAGCAAGTGCACAGTCAAGAGGCCAGCAGTGAGGTTGCCTGCCTGTGTCTGCCCTTCCTTTCTTGCAATGGCAGTTTTAGCACCACTCAGTGAGACAAAGATGAGAAGACAGTAACTCCCTAGTGAGCCTTATTGGGACCTAGAAATCATGACATGGCTTGAATTCAGTGGAGGATGATGAGAGTTCTTATCAGGAGGCCTGGAGAAGCCCAGGGAGTAGACACAAACCTTTTCTGGACTCAGGCTCTGCTGTGACCCCAGCAGTCAGTCCCAGGAACCTCTGCTGCTCTCCTACCCACTCCCTGCCTGCCTCTCCACAGCAGGAACAGCCAGAGAGAGCCGACTGTCCAGTACACAGCAAGGGTGGAGTTGCAGAAATGATTCACCTACCCAGGAAGAGGAAATGAGGCCCTCTGCTGGATGAGAATGTCCCTACAAACTCCTGTTTGAATACTTGGTCCACAGCCGATGGCACTATTTTGGGAGGTTGTGAAATCTTTAGGAGGTATAGCTTAGCTGGTGGAAGAGAGTTGTTAGGGGTGGGCTTAGACACTTCCTTTCCACTCTCTGTCTTCTGCTCCTCCAAGAAGTTAGCAGTGGAGGCCACACACGCACACACGCACACGCACGCACACACACCTGTGCACACGCCTGCCGCCATGGAGCCGCCTGCCACCACATCTTCCCCTCCATGGTGGCCTATATCCCCTTTAACTCAGGGCCCAAACAAACCTTTCCTCTAAGCTGCTTTGCATTGGGTATTTGGTCACAATGACAAGAAAAGTAACTAATACAGGTCTCTACCTGCCACCATACACTACAATAATTAAACATAAAAGTACAAAACCACAGGAGAGCAGCAGGATGGAGGAACAAACATCTCAGGGAAGAAAAAACTTCTCTAAACGCAAAGCAACAGAAAGCAACAAAAATCATTTAAACCATTTTCAAGGGGCTGGAGCTAAAAGCAAAATCAGAGAAATCAGGTTAGATTCCCAGAATGTACATGGAGAGATCACTGGCTCCTTTAACTCCAGTTCTAGGGTATATGAGGCCCTCTTCTGGATTCCTTGGGCATTGCACACACATGGTACATATAACAAGTAGGCATACACACAGTATGTAAATGAATGATATCTTTTTTTTTTAAAGATGTATTTATTATGTATACAGTGTTCTGTCTGCAGGTATATCTGCAGGCCAGAAGAGGGCACCAGATTTCATTATGGATGGTTGTGAGCCACCATGTGGTTGCTGGGAATTGAACTCATGACCTCTGGAAGAGCAGCCAGTGCTCTTAACCGCTGAGCCATCTCTCCAGCCCGAATTATATCTTTAAAACTTAAAAAAAAAGCAATTGACAAACTGTAAAAACATTTATGTTTGCAAGTGACAGAGACATATTTTCTTTCTTCTATAAAAAGATTCCACAGTGGCAGAAAAAAATGAATGCCTCCATATGAAAAAAATGCAGGAATGACAACAGCAGCAGCCATTTGGAGAGCACTTCCCACTGCCAAACATGGCTCTGAGTGTGGGGAATGCAGCCTTTCATTTAAGATGCACTTCCTGCAAGGTTAGGATCCCGTGTCCTCAGTGAGAAAATGGAACTTTGCAAAGCCTTGCATTCTTCACTGAGGTCAGGTTGCTGTTAGTGGGAGGGTTGGGACTGTAGGACCTGCCTTCTCTCTATTACCCCATGCATACTGCAAGTCCAAAACAAAAACTACATTTTGGGCCGGGCATGGTGGTGCACACCTTTAATCCCAGCACACGGGAGGCGGAGGCAGGTGGATCTCTGTAGGTTCAAGGCCAGTCTGATCTACAAAGCAATTCTAGGACAGCCAGGGCTACACAGAGAAACCCTGTCTCGAAAAGTCAAAATAATAATTTTAAAAACCCTTGTATTTTATTTATTTTCACTTTATGTGTATGAATGTTTTGCCTACATGCATGTATATGCATCACTTTCATGCCTGTTGGGTCCCCTGGAACTGGGATTATACATGATTGGTTGTGAGCCACCATACAGGTGCTGGGAATCAAACCTGGGTCCTCTTGAAGAGCAGCCAGTGCTCTAAACCACTGAGCCATCTCTCCAGCTCTGAAAACCATAGCTGACACTTCTCTATATAAAACATATTGTATATAATATATTATATAATCTATGTTCAGAGAGAGAATCATATATATATATGAATATATACTCCATTTATATTAAATTTTCCAGGCTATTATTACCAAAGACCATTATATTTTTTCCTATCAAATTGAGCAAAATCCTCCCCTTGTGGGGTTTTAGGGATGGAAGCCAGGCTCTTATATGATCAAGGAAGCAACTCTACCTTTATGCCTCATCTCCAGACCTTGGTTTCTTTTTTTTTTTTTTTTTTGTTTTGTTTTTGGTTTTTGGTTTTTGGAGACAGGGTTTCTCTGAATATCTCTGGCTGTCCTGGACTCGCTTTGTAGACCAGGCTGGCCTCGAACTCACAAAGATCCGCCTGCCTCTGCCTCCCAAGTGCTGGGATTAAAGGCGTGCGCCACCACCGCCCGGCTGACCTTGGTTTCTTTTTGAGACTGGGTCTTGCTACCGAGTCTAGGTTGGCCTCCACTTCATGATCCTCCTGCATCAGTGCAGGAACTTCCTGGGCCATCACACCTGGATAACTGTCCTCAGGGGTGGGAAACATCTCAGGCCCCAGAACTCAGTACCTCTGCTGAGTGCGTGCTAGAGCAAACGTGGTCTCTTGGGAAGTCACACTGGGGTGACTTCCAGAGTCCTTGTAAGACCCATCCACTTGGTGGCAGAGTTGTTCCACTTGCCTTCCAACAGTCCTAAAGCTCTTCCGGCCACTGCCCCAGGCTGACTTGACTATTCACAGCCCTGGACTCCCAATGCCCTGCCCCTGACAGGCTCCTCAGTGAAAGGCAGGGAGCAAGGACACTGAGGCACCTCCAGATGGGATCCAGGAGGTGAAGTAGGAAGAAGGCCAGAGATGGTCACCTTCCAACCCTTTGTACTCGGAGGATAGTGGCATCCATCTGTGCCTTGCCCTGGATTTCTAGGACTTCTCCCATATCCTGCCAGACTTTTTTTTTTTCTTTTTTTTTTTTTTTTGGTTTTTTGAGACAGGGTTTCTCTGTTTATTTAACAGCTCTGGCTGTCCTGGACTTGCTTTGTAGACCAGGCTGGCCTCGAACTCGCAAAGATCCGCCTGCCTCTGCCTCCCAAGTGCTGGGATTAAAGGCGTGCGCCACCACCGCCCGGCCTGCTGCCAGACTTTTGCAAATCCACTGCCTTGTCTCTCTGGGCTATCTGGGTTCTCTATCTTCTGTTCCTGGGTAGGGTGCTGACCAAGACATCTGTTGGCCTAGTGATATCATCCTAGACCTCATCCTAGGGAAATGACCAGGAGAGCGCAAACAAGTATGAGACCATTTGCTGCTACAGCTGGAACCACAACTGGGGAGGAGCCCGGGGCCCTCTGACAACCATGTGTGAGATAATACACAACTGTTAAAGATCAGGTGGTAGGGGCTGGAGAGACGGCTCAGAAGTCATGAGCACTGGCTGCTCTTCCAGAGGATCTGGTTTGATTGCCAGATCCTATGTGATAGCTTGTAACTGTAATCCAGTCTCAGGGGGCCTCTTCCCCTCTTCTGGTCTCTGGGCAGCAGGCACCCACATGGTGCACAGAAATACATGCTAGCATAACACTCATACACGTAAAATAAAAATTAAAGGAAATTTGTAGGAAAAAAATCAGGTTGTAAAAGGATAATTAGTAATGTGGAAATACATTTAAGAAGTATGTCAAATGAAAAAAGAATGTTCCTTATGTGGTTCTAGAGTTTCCGTTTTCTGCTGTCAGATTGTGGGTGGCTTTATTTCCTTTGCATTAACTTTGTTGGGGGTTGTTTTTTTTTTTTTCTACAGTGTTTATCTCCTTCTTCTTCTTTGGAGACAGGGCCTCACTCACAGGCTGACCTGGAACTCACAGAGCTCCATCTGCCTTTGCCTCCTGAGTGCAGGGATTAAGACTTGGCCATCACACCCAACTAATATTCATGTAAGATTTTTTAGATTTATATACTTTATTTTAATATGTATGAGAGTTTTCCCTCCATGTACATCTGTCTGGCATCATGTGCGTACCTGGTGCCCTAGGAATTCAGAGGAGGGCATCAGATCCACTGGAACTGGAATTACAGACAGCTGTGAGCCACCATGTAGATGCTAGGAATCAAACCAAGGTCCTCTGGAAGAGCATCCAGTGCTCTTAACCAGTTCTTGTTTGAACCACAAAGATGGTGGAAGAAGATTTGTGGAGGAATTTTGATCCCACAGTTCTCTTTTCCTAATCTTTAAAAAAGAGGCTCTCACGAGCCAAGACTGTCACAGCAGAAGCCAAGGCTGGAAGCACTGCAAGCTTGCTCCGTGCACTGGTTACCAGCTCCCAGGCTGCATGTGTGGGTGTCTGGGCCTCAATGAACAGTAGTAACTGTTAAGGAGAAACTTAGTCTCAGAGATGTGACCATGACAGAAGGATAGCAGCCTAGAATACCCTGGAGGGAAAAGGAGAAAGGAGTGGAGTAGAAATGGCCCCATGGCCCCTGCCAACAGGAACTACTCCTGGGCTCCTGTGTGGAGATGAATGAGCGGGGCTACCTGCAGTGGGACCCAGGTCCAAGCTGGAGCCATTCAGTTCCTCCTCTTCCCAGAAGTACTGTGGCGGCTGCAGGAGCCGGGACTCCTCGCTGTCCTCACTGGGAAAGCCCGAGCCTGGGGCTAGGCCAGCACCTAGACCCATGGCCTCGCTGGGCTCCTCCGAGTCCAGTGGCTCAAAGTCGGTGGGCAACAGCAGATCAAGCAGGGAGGTGGATGTGAGGCCCTCAGGGCCAGGCTCATCCACACCCACTGCGCAGGCACCCAGGGAAACTCCTGTAAACACAAAGCCAGACATTAGGAGGGGGCGATAAGGACCAGGACTGGCTAGACATACCACAAAGATGGACACTTCTCAGCACTCAGGCTTCCAGGGGATCTGAGATGCCCTTTGTAATATGTTCAGTCTCCTGTATGACAGTGGCAAGAGGACCAGCAGGGGGTGAGAACTCCATGACCCTGATCTCCTTGTCCCCAGTACACTCAAAAAGCTCCTCTGTCCCAGTCTGGTAGCTCTGCCAGACACTGCAGGCACAAATGTGAGCCAAGGACCTTGCTCCGCATGTGACAATGTTCTCTAAGTTGGCCTCCCAGCCCGAAACTCTTCCAGCCTGCATTAGATGCTGTAAGCATCACAGCAGATCCCCTGGGGGCAATGTAATCACCCTCGAAAAGTTGCAGGGCAAATGCACTAGTGCGGTAATTCTGTTTACTTAGAATCCTAGACCCTCCTGATTTATCAAGACAAAATAGACAAAGACCAGAATGCAAATTAAAGAGGATCATCTTCCCTCTCTTTCTCTCTGACACTGAGAACAGCAGAACTGTATGTATATTGACCAACTTCACAGCTAGCTTGGCCACCATCTCATTGAATGTTTGGAGAAGTTGCTCAAGGACCCTGGGTCTCACCTCCTCACCTAGAAGACCAGGAGGCTGATGGAATGCCCTCAGCTTCCTTCCTACGACTAAGAACATCAGTGGTGTGGGGAGGGCAGGTCCAAGACCCAACCCATGCCCCTGCACTGGATGGGGACTATGACCTGCTGTGACTATAATGAAGGAAAAATTTCAGTAATGTTTATAATAAAAACAAGACCTCATATTTTCAGGGCCATGTGCAAAGTACTTTGCAAATAGTATTTGAGTTTTAATTGCTTCAAAGCCATGATGAGGAAGACAGTGTTTGGCTGCTGAAGGGAAAGGACCAGAGTTCCAGAAGAAGTTGGGGGAATGTCAGGCACATTATGCACCTGTCCATCAGCCCAGAACCAGGAATAGCACTCTGACCAATAGGAAAGCATCTGGGTAGGGTAAGTGGGGCTTAAGAGGTCCAGAAGGGGAGGCAGGCAGGATATTAAAAACACAAGTTTAGACTTGTCTTCTGTCCCTGAGTTGAGGGACTCTAAGCTCATTCATCACATCCAGCCTTGGTGTCTTCATTTCTAAATCATGGACAGTCACTCCAAGCCTGCAGTCCCAGGGGGAGGAACACTTGCTCCAGGTGGGCAGAGCAATCCCCAGTGAGCCCCTAGGTACTGTGTGCGCTGCTGTCCAGCGACCTGAAGAGAGCACAGAGGCCAGAAATTCCTCCGCCTAGAGAGCCCTAAGAGCAGACAATGGGCCATATCTTCACCTGCATTCAAGGAAAGGCTGAGATCATGCCTATAATTAAGTTTGTAATCCTCCTGCCTCAGCCTCCAGAGTGCTACTCTCTGGAGGCTGAGGCAGGAGGATTACAAAATTGAAGCCAATTGGACTGCACAGTGAGAGCTTGTCTCAAAAAAAAAAAAAACCAAATGAGAAGGGAGGAAAAGAGAGAGAGGAAAGAAGGGAAGCAGGGAGACAATAGAAGGCTAATGGATATATCATTGCTCATCCATGCTCAGCATGGCCTCAGAGCCAACTCAGGCTGACTGCGGGGGCAAAGGAAACCAAGGCAGAACCGCAGGGCAAGAGCTGCCATGAAGGTCTGTTCCATTCTGTGGCTCAGAGACACTCCACTCTCAGCAAGCTCATCTACAGGCCTCACTCTGAGCTGTGGGAGGCCAAGCTATACCTAGTAGGGGGAGCTCCACTGGGAGGCGGGCTCTACCTAGGTGTGTCCTGTGGCCAAGGGGGCTTCTGGCTCAGAAGCTGGGAGTCCTCACACCTCTTCCAGAGTATCTCTAGCTGCCCCAATACCAGGCACAAGGTCAAAGGTCCTACTGCCAGGTGGTCTGGCTTCATGAAGCTGAAGCTATGTGGGAAAGGACACTACATATTCATGGCTTTGAGACATGTAGAGGCCAGGGGGAGCCATGGCAATCTTCTTGAGGTCCACCTCCCCTAAGGTTCCATTTGGTTCCCAGAAGAGGATCTCAATGGGTCCCTCCACTCCAACTCTCATCCCATCATAGGGAGACCCTAAGATAATTTTATTTTTCTAGTCCTGACATTACTGGGAAGAGCAATATCCATCCAATGATAGTTGGACGGTAGTGAGTCAGGATGCTGGGTCTAACACAGAAACCACCCACATGCATGGTTCTTCTCTGAGGGTCTAGGAAGAATGTCCTCCTGGGGACACACCTCTGAAATGTGACTTAGCAGTTCCTCCCTCAAAGCTAAGTCCCCACTCCTCAGACTTGAGCCTCTGTGCCATCTTCATGACAGGCCTCTAGGATTTTACAAGCATTATTCTCTTAGGACTTCTGGCCAATCTGCCCAGGCTAGCTTGATCTAGAACAAGAGCCCGTGTAGAAGGCAACCAGGTTAGCATAGGGTCCCAGCTGAAGCCTGGTGTGACAAAACCAGCCAGGACAAGCTGATATGAAACTTGAATCTGGCTGAGAAGAGAACTGCCTGCCTGCAGATCCCAGGCTGTGCCACCAGCCCAGAGCCATGAGCTAAACAAGAGTTTGTTCAAAACCAGTACCTTTTACCTCTGAGCCAGTATAGACTCACGGGGTGGGGTGGGGGGGTGTCAGTTAGAGAGGTAAGCCACAGGTAAGCTTTGAGCCCAGCTGTTCTATGAGGAGCCCCAAGAATCCACATTTCTAGAAAGTTTCCAGGTTGATGTTTCCAGTTTGGTGATCACATCAAAAATTTCTGGAGGTTGGGGCTGGAGAGATGGCTCAGTAGTTAAGGGTCCTGGCTGCTCTTGCCAAGAACATGGGTTCAATTCCCAGTACCCACATGGTGGCTCACAACCATCTATAACTCCAGTTCTGGCAGATCTGATGCCCTCTTCTGGCTTTTGCCAGCACTGGACATATACATGGTACATGTGATAACAAGAAGAATTTCTGAAGGGTTTTGTTATTGTTTTAAAATTCACATTTATTTCTCTCTTGTGTGTGTGTGGGTGGGTGTGCGTGCATGTGCACAAGTACATGGATGTTAAAAGGACTTTTGGGAGTTAGCTCTTTCCTTTTACCACGTGGGCTGAAAAGACTGAATTCAGGTCAAAAGGCTTGGTAACAAATGCTCTTACCTACTGGGTCATCTTGCCATCCCAAGAAGTTCAGTTTTAAGTCACAAAATTTGGAGGTGATATGTTACACAGCCCCAAATATGACACAGCCTGCATGTATACCGAAAAAGATTATGTATTCTGAGTGTATGCTGAGAAAGGTTATGAGTGGAGTTCTTTCATATCAGAGTAGGATTTGAGCAGCTGAAGTTCATTCATTTACCCAAAGAGCCTTTTTTTTTTTTAAATACATTCTGCCTTTGCACCTGACAGAATACAAGGTCAGTTAGATACAGAAATAAGGAAGATAGAGACTCTGATCTTCAAGGTTCCCATTTAGTGGGGCCCAGGGAGAAGACAGTTCACCATAGCACAGTGTAACAGGAACGTAAGAGGCGTAAAGCACAACCCGGAATGACAGTATGCGCCTGCGTTAGCAAAAGGAAGGAGGCTGAGCAAGAACTGATGCTGGGAGAGAGCAAAGCTTGGGCAGAGCCTCATTCTACAGGGTGGACAATGGTGCTCCCCAAGAAAGCACACACACACAGTACTGCACACGCCACGCTGTGACAAAGCAGTCAAGGCCACATTGTTAGAATGAGGTCCACACTGCTCACAGCTCAAAAGGCCAGTTTTAGTAGGAAGGAATCGGGTCTATTCAAAGGCCACCATCTTGAGGAGGTGGAAGGGCTTCTCCAAGCTCCACCCTGCCAACATGGTGGCCTGCGAATATCCTTGATTTCTTCCTGCCACCTCTCAGCGGAGACCCCCAGGGATCTCTCGGGTATTTCAGGATTCCCTACCACTGCTCACTGCACACCTCTCTCCTCTACACTACCCTCTGGAGCAGAGAGGGTGCCACCAGGGCCTAAGTGTGCTGGCTCTGTATGGATGAGTCATGCTGTTGGTCCACAGACCACACTTGGAATACCAAAACTCAGAGTAGCTTTCTGACAGCCAGATCTGTACCTACCACTCCTTCGAAAAGATGACCCAGCTAGATCCTTTAAAGTGGCAGAGGGGCTCTCCATCAATGGACACACCCCAATGCCTCCTCCACTCTCCACAATCACCTCCCACTCCTGTTCTATGCTTTAAACTGAGTTTCTAGAGATTTCCAGAACTTTACAACCTCCTTTGCTTTCTTTGTACATGCTATGCCTTCTGCATGAGCATCCGTCTAATCCCCATCTCTCCTCTACCTAATTCTCAAAGATCTATTTATTTTTCCTGAATGTGTGCCTGCAGGTACCACCTGCATGTAGTGCCATGGAGTCAGGCTGAGGGCATTAGATCCCCTGGAACTATAGTTGTGAACTTCAGTGTGGGTGCTGAGAACTCAATCCACCTCCTCTGCGAGAGCAGCAAGAGATCCCAACTGCTCAGCTATCTCTCCAGCCTCCTGACCTGCATAATTTTTATTCCAGCCTCTGGACACAGTTCTCTCTCTCTCTCTCTCTCTCTCTCTCTCTCTCTCTCTCTCTCTCTCTCTCTGTGTGTGTGTGTGTGTGTATGTGTGTGTTATGCATGCACATGCTGAGGCCAGAGGAAAATGTCAGGTGGCTTTCTCTATCATTCTCCACTTTATTCCTTGAGCTGGAGTCTCTCACTGAACTGGAAGCTTTGCTGGCTGGACAGCTAACTCCAAGATCCACTAGTTCCTGCCCCTCAAGCTGTGGTTACAGTCATGTGCAGCCATGCCCAGCCTTCCCTGTGGGTTCTAGGACTCTAACTTGGGTCTTCATGCTAGTTTGGCAATTGCTCTTATCCACTGAGTCAACTTCCTGGGCCCAAATATTTTCCGAGCAGCTTTCCTGGTCACAGCCTGGGCAGGGCTCCATTCTTTGTCATCACAGTCTTGGCCCCTCAGTCTGCTCACCCAATGGTAACAGACAATCATACAACCTCCCTCAGATGGCAAGCACATAGAGTGTCCCTCGACACTGCCATGTCTCGTGTCTGATGCATGACTGGGCTCAGCAAGCCCTTGAGTGAATAAATAATAACTGGGTCGGACCCTCTTGTTTTACAGATGAAATCACTGAGGACTCGTGGGATTAAGTTAATAGAAAGAGCTGTAATTAGCTGCTTCTCCTTTCAGGAAGGTCCTACAGATGTTCTGTGAAGGAGGTTTGGGAAGTAATTATTTGCTGGGCTGGGCTGCATTAAACAATATTCAAGACAGCATAGCTTTCCCAAGGGATGTGCGTACCAAGGAGGGCAACCCTTTCCTTCGGACACTCTGCTTGGGGTTCCAAGCTATCTATCACGAGTCTTTTATACCCAGGTCCACAGGGACCCAGTTTAGAAACACTTCTATAAACTGTCCCTGTTTGTTTAACACTTATTTTCTAATTTTAAAAAACTGAAACAGATCCACAGAATCCTGTCAACCCAATGCCAACTAAAACCGAGATCAACTCCTGGGGAATGTGCCATCTATTGCAAGTAGAATTCATACAAGAATCACGCAGTCACTCCTGAGCTTTTGGTCTTAGCCAAGTGGCGTGCCAGGCCCTCCCTGCTGATACAAAGATGGACATTGGACAGCCTCTGCCTGCAGGGAAATTAGCAGTTGGGGGGAGAAATGGAATCTAAATTGTATACAAGATACCAGCTGCTACAGCAGCCGTCGTTTGCAGAAGCAGCCTCCCCAGGGTTGGGGAACAGGGCTGGCAAGGAGCCAAATGAGAGAAACCAATCTGGAAAAACTCATTCATGCATCCCAGGAAGAAGAAAACGTCAGGTGATG
>CAJQZJ010034271.1:1169477-1212858 GCA_907164525.1 Lophiomys imhausi | reverse complement strand
GTGATCTGCTCACCTCACCTTCTCAGAACATAATTTACCTGGGCGTGGTGGCGTAAGCCCTTAATCCCAGCACTCGAGAGGCAGAGGCAGGCAGATCTTCATGAGTTCAAGGCCAGCCTGGTCTACATAGTGAGTCCCAGGACAGCAAGAGCTACATAGTGAGACTCTATCTTGAAAAAAGAAAAACAAATCAAAAGACAAAACCTAACAGAAACAAACAAACAAACAACAACAAAACAGACTATAACTTAAATGTGGTAGAGGTCAGCTGGATGTGGAACTGACCAGCACTCCAGCCAGCTGTCCCAAGACAGTAGAGCCGTGCACTTTGGACACGGGAGGCAATGCTTTTTGCTCAGCTAGGTCTGTGAGCACAGCACCATGGCCGGGTTCAGCCCGGGTCTGCACCTTGATACTTCCAAGACCCAGGTAGCAGCCTCCACTCTCTGATCCGTCTGTATGTACTCCAGCAGCCAGCAGAGCCCCACCCCACCCCCCAGCATCTCCTCTTCTTTTCCCACCTTCCCTGGTGGTCTATAGGCATTAACAAAGACTGAAACCTCACTTTGACAATGGTGGGTGGTGGTAATCGGATATTTCCTTGGTTTTTGCTTTTTCCCAACCAATTTCCATTCTTTGGGAGGTATGCTCCTCGCAATGGCTGCTCTGTCTCTATATTGACCTAAATATTTTCAAAGGCTTTGGTAGTGGGTATACTCAGGCAGTGGGGGAGGGGGGTTCTTCTTTTCAGTCCTGCTCACCATTAGAGGACACCAGAATAGAAGGTGAGCCTTGTCCATTCTGCACATAATTACTTTTTCATTGAGTAACTGGTCTGTCTTGGTGGAGTCCCCACCTGACTATAAATCCCAGAATTGTGGTCTCTATGTGATTCATTTTCTTCCATTGGATTTTCTGTTACTTCATCATCCCAAAGGGAGGCAGAAAGGAAAAGGCACACAGGAAGGGATAAGGGGCATCAGCCTCAAGGAAAATCAGATCCAAATAAGCCCAGAAAAGGGGGCCAAGGAAACAGGCAGACATCTTAGGGGAAAGGAAAGCCAAGGCCCCAGACCAGTCCGTCCTGGCAATCTCTTCTGTTTACCGCCAGCTGCACACAGCCCTCCCCTAGTCAGCAGCTTTCAAGTCAGATCCCCCTAAGCCCTTAGCAGACACCAGCATGGGAGGTGGCTGGGCAGCATCTGCCACTCTGCCCCCATGGCCCGGAGTGGCAGCCACAACAGAAATGCTCTAGCCACCATCCTACACCCCCACCCCCAATGGAGACTCCACTGATGTATGCTGCTGAGAAAGTGCTTAAGTGAAGCACTCTTCTTTTACACAAAGGTGTTAAAAAGAGGCAAGACGAGAGAGACACAAAACGTGTGCCTGCACAGAGGTAGGGACATGATAATTGTGAGAGTGTGGTGGGAGAGAGGAGGGAGGGAGCCTGACTGTCATCCTATTGCTCACTAGGATGGGGCCATGAGAACCAGGCCTGGGTCCTGACAGGTGCTACTGGCAGGGCTAGTGTGGCTCCCATCTAGGGATACAGCAGACCTTCTGGAGAGACTGTGTGCAAAGATAAAGGTGGTCTGTGTAGATGTCTGATGTCAACATCGATAAACAAAATATCCCCCCAAAATGTGCTCTTGCTAACCCAACCTGCAAGGCCGGCACAGCAGTATGAGGGGCCAGTCCCCTCCCAGTCTTTTTGTTTTATTTCATTTTTTAAAAATCAGTTTACATATTTAGAGACAGGGTCTTGCTCTGCAGCCCAGACTGGCCTTGAACTCCCAATCTGCCTGCCTCCTTAGGTTCCTAAGAGCTGGAATCACAGGTCCACACAACCCTGATCACTGCCCCCTTCCCCCAGATGTTTTCCTGGAGTTCTGTCATTTACAGTCTCATAGTAAGGACCTACCACCTGTCCATATCTAACAAGGCCAGTTCCTCCTCTCACATAGACCCCCTCGAATTTGCATACATTACACAGGGTGGGTTTTAGTGGGGCAACTCCTGAGCACTAGTGGCCAGTCCCATGCCTGTCTCACTGGAGGGGAAGTGGCTATTCACCGAGTTCTGTAGCCCACCCAGTCTCAGCACCCTGCTCCTGCACCAGGCCCACCTTAGGATAGGGTCCCAGCTCCACTCTTCAGTGAGAAGCTGCTCTACCATGTCCTGGTCTGACCCACCTTTGCAGTCACCCTTCCTCCCTCCCCTTCTGTGGTGGTGGCTTGCCTCTGAGCCTGTCAAGCTCTTGTGCCCACCCCCTACACACGCACACACCCCTGAATCCCAAGTCTACACTGAAAAGCTGTCTCTCTCTCACGAAGACATACCCATTTCTTACCTGCCTCAGGCCCCGACCTGTCACACACCCACACTAACGAGGTACCTAACGAGGTACCCGGTGACTGCTGAATGGAAACCACATACCCAGTCGCACACACAAACCCCGAGTGGCGGCAGTCGCTGTCTCAGACCAACCCCTTTGTCAGCTCCTAATAAAGTTGCCCCGCGCAGTCGAGGACACGCGTTCACAATGACACGCACACGCCTTCCCAGGCGAGCTCTGCGCACATGTAAACATCCAGCCCGGCCAGGCAGCTCGTTCTCAACCCTCGGCATCCCCAGCCCACGCGCTATGGGGACCCGTGGGACCTTTACGATGCGATTTCCCCAAGGGTGTCACCCGTGCGCTCTCGCCTCCCTGCTGCGCGTCCCAACACCCTCGCCCGCGCACACATACACGTACACGCCCCTCTGCTCGTTGGCCGAAGACTGATCACCTGTCACCTGTCACCTGGAGAGGGGTGGGGCGCGGACACCTTGGTGCAGTGGCCCCGCCGCCACCGTCCCCGAGCGCGCGCGTGGCACGGAGCATCCAGAGCCCAGGACACGGCGCCTGGAGTGGGGGGGGATCCCCGCGCCAGGCCCCGCGCCGCCGCCTCCTCCCCGCGCGCCGCCGACCCCGCGCGCCCCACAGCCTTTGTTCTGCGGCGCTGCCAGCACAGGTCCTGTGCGCGCTGCGCACTCGCGGCGCGGCCGGGCCTCACTCACCCGCGGCCAGCAGCAACAGCAGCGGCGGCGGCAGTCGGGCGGCCCGCAGCGGCCGGGCCATGGTGCAGCGTCGCCGCCCGCAGCCGCAGCGCCGCGGCGCCCGGACCGGCGTCGGGGACGCGCAAAGCGAAGGCGGCGGCGCGCGCGAGCCCCGTTGGCCCGCGTATCCGTCACTCACGCGTTCAGCCGCCCAATCGATGCAGCGCGTGGTTCGGGGCTCGGGGGCGGGACCCTGCCACGGAGTCTGGCTTCGCACCTGCACCTCCAGGGGGTGGGGGGAGACATCCTTAGGAAAAGCGGGTCCCGCAACATTTGTGCAGCAGACCGGCCCTCATTTGCAGTGGAAGAAAGAGGCCAGGCACGTGGCCTGGGGGGTGGTGGTTCCTGAAGGACAGGGAGGACCAGGCTTTGGCAAGGAGCCCAGGGAGGACCAGGCTTTGGCAAGGAGCCCAGGCAAGGACAGAGAACTGAACTCTGTGCCAGGTGTAGTTTATTTATTTTCACTTTATGTGTGTTTTCCTGCATGTATGTATGTGCACCGCGTGTGTGTTTGACATCCACGGATGGTTTTGAGCCACCATATGAGTGCTGGGAACTGAACTCCAGTCAGTTCATGCTCTTAACCTCTGAACCACTACAGCTTTCAGGTGTAATTTATACCACCAACTTCCAGTTGGCTTTCACAGCCTGAGCAGATTTTTCCCTGTCATCAGATATCTTGTGAGAACTACCTTTGTCTCTAACCTGTGCCTCCCCTTCAACTTGACTTCAAGTTCCCTCCTGTGCCAAGCAGTATGGTGGCAAATAAGACAGGCATCACTCTTCCTCAGTCTCAGGAGAGCAGGAACATTCCTCAACATGTGGGCCCAGAGCCACAACTGTAGGAACTGTAGTCTAGCACAAAGGGCGTGGACAGCAACCTTATGCCTGCATCTGTGGAGACATTCACAGGATGCCTGGATGCTGAGTAAACTGGGTTTCAAAGAAACCATTCTAGATACAGAAAGAGGCTCTGGCAATTCCCAAGACAGAAAGATGCCCTGCTTCTTTAAGGAACAGTGAAAAGGCCGTCTGGAGCATAACTGTCCAGTGCCCATAATTTTGGGGGATTTTTCCTTATTTACAATAATCAGGAAAACACTTGTACAAAATGACAAACTGTAGCTGGATGTAGCAATGCATGTGTGTAATCCCAGCACTAGGGGGTTGCAAGTTAAGACCAGGTCTGTCTAAGCTACATAAAATCGTCTGGTGGGATAGGGGTGCTGGAGAGACAGATCAGCCATTTGCTGCTCTTCTGGAGGGACCTAGATTTGGTTCCTGGCACCCACATTGCTGCTGCTTGTAGCTCCAGCTCCAGGAAATCTGATGCCCTCTTCTGGTGTCTGAGGGCACCTGCACACACAGGCATATATTCAAAGAAACACACACACACATACACACACACACACACAAAATAAAGAGACTGGAGATTGGCTTATTGGTTAGGGGCACTTACTGGCTCTTTCAGAGAACCTGGCTTCTGTTCTCAGCACCCACATGATGATTTAGAACTGGTGTTAACTCCAGTTCCAGGGAACCTGGCACCCTCTTCTGGCTGCTGTGGACAATACACATGCACATGGTGCACAAACAGGCAGGAAGACATGCATATACATAAAATTAAAAAAATTAATAATCTAAAACAATCCAAAAATCTTTTTAAAATATAAAAATGTTATTTATATTTTTGTAGCCCAGCCTGACTCAGAACTCCCAATGTAGACCAGACTGGCCTTGAACTCACCAGAAATCCATCTACCTCCTCCTCCTGAATGCTATGATTAAAGGCTTGTGCCAACATGCCTGTGCTATGCTGGATATTTTTGTAAACTATATTCACTTTTTACTGCATTAGATAGACAGATACACCTGATTCTTCTAGCCTATTTAGAAAAACAGGATTTGAGCAGAAGGTACAGGTAAGACAGAGCTCCATGCTCTGTCATATTCAGAAGAATGAGCATCATTGGGAGAGAGTGCAGAAGACAGAGATGGGTGGCATTCAGCAGTTCTGTAGTTTATCCTTCAATGTGAGGACCTGAACACAGGATGAAGTGGCTAACCTAAGGATACAAGGCAAAGCAGCAGCAGTTAGAATACAGGAATACAGACCCTCACCTAGCCTGAGGTCCACCTGACCACACAGCCTGCGTCATTTGATGGGCAATGAAGGAGGGTCAGGTCCCAGAGAGTGAAGGATTATGGATGCCAGGGTAAGTATAGACTTTGTAAGAAACTCATTGCTAAAGTAGGAATTATGCTGTGATTAGGTCTCATGAATAGTAGTAGTGGACAAGCACACAAGCAAACCATCAATAATCAAGGAAAAGACTATTGTTGTTATCCTGAGGGGCAGATAGTGTTGAAAGTCTAACCTAGGCCAAGCTGTGTTGGGGGATAGTCTTGTGGACTGTGTATTTAGATGCTGATTTCTGTGCCCAGAGGTCTCATTGCAGTCTGGACAGGGGAATTGTCATGATTATAGCACCATCTCCTGTATCAATGTTGTGTAAAAGAATGTTCTCCATCATCTCTGATTGGTTAATAAAACCAATCTGAACAGTCAATGACTGGGCAGAAAAGATAGGAAAACAGGACTTCCTATCCCAGCCAGGGGCCAGAGAGGAGAGAGAAAGAGAGGCAGGTGGTAGACCATGAGGAGTTGATGGGGTTGCCAAGGGAGTCACCATGAGGACATACATGGAGTGGAGTGAGCCAGGGAGAGGCTAAGATGGCAAGTAATATGGGGCATGGGACTGAGAAGTAGTCAAGCCAACACAGTTGGGTTAGAATAGATGGGTATCCACCCAGTTATAGTGCTGAAAGCTTGTTAATAAATTTAATAGGTCTCTGAGTCAATTACTTGAGAGCTGGAATGGTCAGTTTGGGAACTAGAAGTCAGTGGGACACTGAGATGGACCCAGTAAGTCCTGGAGAGTGCCCACATTGGCTAGCATTTGCTGACTGATTTTTTTTTTTTAGGTTTATTTATTATGTATATAGTGTTCTGTCTGCATGTATTCCTGCAGGCCAGAAGAGGGCACCAGATCCCATTATAGATGGTTGTGAGCCACCATGTGGTTTGCTGAAAATTGAACTCAGGACCTCTGGGAGAGCAGCCAGTGCTCTTAACCTCTGAGCCATCATCTCTCCAGCCCGATTGATTGATTGATTGATTGATTGATTGATTGATGCTTTACTCTAAACACAAGCTCAAGTTAGAGAAGAACTGGTTTGTAAAGTTTCTGTGCAAAGCCAGACCACCCAGAGGACAAAGGCACGGAATGCTGAATGAAATTAAATGAAACGTCCAGAAAGTTATCGGATGTTTTGAACTGTTTGAAAGTCATGGACATGGTTCTTGTAGAGACCATGGTCAGTGTGGGTAGGTCACAGAGATAAACGCAGTATCAAGAAGAGCTGTTAGAGTATCTGGTTTGGGAAAGGAGAGTGAGACATGTCTATCCTGGGATCCCCATCTCACCTTACTGTGGCACTCTTTTATGGACAATGTTGGCCCGAGTCCCTTCCAGATCATTCTTATCAGAAGCACCATCTAACTTCTCCCATCTCTGGAAAAACTAACATAAGACATGCCGGTGCCCTGGGCAGAGGCTGCTTTCCCCTCCTGAGAACGACGGGAAGACACGCATACAACACAGCTGGAGAGTTCTGCCTCATGTGCTGGGGGCCGACAGGTACCCTGAGGAATACTGAAAAATAAGCAAATGAAAGATGTCTCAGCAGTTAAGAGCATGTGCTGCTTTAGAGCGCGGCAGGACATTTGGTCACAATGTGAGCCCCGAGATTGTGACCTAGAAAAACCTGTTTCATGTTGTGTGTGGCTCAGTCCTAGCACACACCTTTAATCCTAGAGCTAAACAAACTCAGCCATAGGTCAAGAGGTGGAGCAAGTAACCAGCTGACAGGGAGTGATCATGAGTAAACAGAAAGGAGGACATTTAGGAGGAGGATATTTGAGACAGAATAGAAAGGAGAAAGGGCTTTTTTCCTTCTGGGACATCGGTGGATAGGAAAGTCAGCTGTGTGCTTTTTCTGCCTCTCTGAGCTAACAGACTTTCACTCCATCATCTGGCTCCCGAGTTTTCACTGGTAAAATCCAACAACTAGGATTTTATTAAAAAAAAAACAAACAAACAAACGAAAACAAAAAACAACTAGAGGGCCAGAGTTTGGTTCCTAGCACCCACATGCCATTGAAAACTGCCTGAAACTCCAGTTCCAGATCCGATACCTTCTTGTGGTCTCTGTACATCTATGCATGCATGTAACATATACACACACACATACACACACACACAAATAAAAATAAAGGTGAAGAAGGAGTTGCCTTAGCTAGGGTTTCTAGTGCTGTGATGAAACACCATGACCAAAGCAGCTCGGGCAGGAAAGAATCTAGCTTACACTTCCACATCACTGTTCATCATCATCATCGAAGGAAGTCAGGGCAGGAACTCAAACAGAGCAGGAGGATGGAGGCTGGAGGCAGGAGCCTGGAGGCAGGAGCTGGTGCAGAGCTCATGGAGGAGTGCTGCTTACTGGCTTGCTCCCCATGGCTTGCTGCTCAGTCTGCTTTCTTATAGAACCTGGCCCCACCTACATCAATCACTTATTAAGAAGCTGTATTGGAACCAGCTCTGTAGACCAGGCGCTGACCCTGAACTCAGAGATCTCCCTGCTTCTGCCTCCCAAGTACTGGAATTAAAGTCATGCACCACTATGCTCATCTTTCTGCAGTCCAATCTTACAACAGCATTTCCTCAATTGAGGCTTCCTCCTCTCCAGTGACTCTAGCTCTGACAAGTTGACATAAGTTAGACTTTGTCTCAAAAGAAATGAGTGGGGGAGGGGGGCGCAGGGGGATGTTTTAAGTAAAGCAGAAAACCTACAGCATCATGAACATTAAGAAAATTAAAAATTTGATTTTACAAATCTTAAGAAAAACATTAACATGAGGAAACGTATTACAGGGTCCCAGCATTAGGAAGCATAAGAAGCACTGGTCTCAATGAGGCTGGTGAGATGGTTCAGAAAGGCACCTGCCACCAAGCCTGACAACCTGAGTTCATTCCTGGAACCAATGGTGGGAGAAGGGAACTAACTCCTGAATGCTGTTTTCTCCATCTGCACGTGTGCATGCCATGTGCACATACAAACAGTACATGTCTAAGTGCATGCTTGAGACAGCCTGGAGTGTCACCCCTCAGGCGAGGTGGCCAGCTTTGTTTTTGAGATGGGATCTTTCACTGGTCTGGAGCTTGTCAAGTAGGGTAGCCTGGCTGACCACTGAGCCCCAGGGGTTTGCCTGTCTCTGCCTCTCTAGAGCTGTGACAAACACACCATTGCTCTTGGCATTTTACATAGGTTATGAGAATTCATGTCCTCAGTGTTTTAAAAACTGAGTAATCAGCTGGGCGTGGTGTCGCACGCCTGTAATCCCAGCACTTGGGAGGCAGAGGCAGGTAGATCTCTGTGAGTTTGAGGTCAGCCTGGTCTACAAAGTGAGTCCCAGGACAGCTAGGGATACACAGAGAAACCCTGTCTCAAAAAAAAAAAAAAAAAAAAAAAAATCAAAAACAAAAACAAAAACCAAAACCAAAAAAAAAAAAAAACAAACCAAAAAACTGAGTGATCTCCCCAGTCCCTAAATGAATGCTTTAAAAAAATTGTTTAGTGACATTCATTCCAGTAGTAGAAAAAGCTAGAGACCAAAACTACAGGGAAACAAAGGAGACAAGCAGTCTTCTCTTCATAAAACATTAAAGCCACTTGGAAGCCAAGTACCCACAAAACAAGTGTCTCCAGAGCAGAGCCCACGGGTGTCTCTCTCTGCTCATTCTGTGCTAGTAAAGTGCTGACAGCAACAAAGGAAAGAGGAAGGCAAAGCAGAAAGCCTGCGCCCTTCCACCCAGCAGTCACAGCCTCACAAGATCATAGGCACTCCACCTGCAGCCATTCATCCCAAGTTACTGTCACAGGTAAGCCGGGCTCAGCTCAGGGACATGACTGCTAAGAGTATGAGAAAATGACACAAACTTTATTCTCTCAATTATGTGATTAAACTTGGCATCTCTGTAAAAAAAAGAACAAAAATCTTGCCCGAATACAAACTAAGAGAAGGACACTTCCATGATCCAAGAGGATCTCCCAGAAACCTAGTCAGCAATCAGACTTACTGGTGCATTACAAGCCTGCCCTGGTATGAGTGAGGGGCACTGCTAACACCCAAAATGCTGGACGTTCTGTAAGAGTCAGCTGGATAAAGAAAATGGTTGCTGGGCGGTGGTGGCACACACCTTTAATCCCAGCACTTGGGAGGCAGAGGCAGGCGGATCTTTGTGAGTTCGAGGCCAGCCTGGTCTACAAAGGGAGTCCAGGACAGCCAGAGATATTCAGAGAAACTCTGTCTCGAAAAACCAAAAAAAAAAAAAAAAAAGAAAATGGGTGAGATGGATAGGGAAAAAAACTGTAAAGCTCAAGTTCAAGGCTGGAGAGAAGCAGGCCAGTTATGGAAACAACTGGGGAAGAGGGCATGCATGTGGCTCCGTGCAGCTCTTGCAGGACATGCACAGTACTCTGGTTTGTTCTGGTTCTGCTTAAAAAGAGAAGACATTCAGTCTCAACAGCACAATTAAAGGACAGAAGAAACCAAACCAGATGTGTAGACTCTAAATGCAAAAGAGTCTGCAGCTTCCTAGGAATGGATAAGATGCATCTTGTCTGAACACAAGAACCCATTACTATAAAAATGTCAGTTTCGTGTGCTAGAAGAGCTGTGTCAATCGGCTTATAAGGAGGTAAAGTTTGGGGTTCAGTTCCAAACATTTGTCCATGGCCTGTTGGCTTGAGTATACTAAGACAGAACTTCATAGTGGTAGAGACTTGCTGACTTCATACTGGCCTGGAAACAAAGGGTATGTTGGGGTTCAATAACCTCACTTCCTCCCACAAGGCTCCAACCTGGAGCAATGAGAAAGACTGGTGGTACACATCTCTATTCCCAGGAAGCAGAGGCAGGCAGGACTCCATATTGAGTCCCAAGCTATCCAAGCTTACATGGTGATCTCATTAGCAATGACCCATAAGGGGGACATTTAAAACCCAAAGTATAGAAATATACATCCACAAAGCAGATCTAACCAGACCTATGTCATACTGAAACTAAGGGCAGGCAGAAAGGACCTCCAAAGAAGCCTAGAGAAGCCTGGGTCAAGACACTGAACCAGAACCAAAGGAATGGCAATATTTAGATTTTATTCAACTTTATTAAAAAATAAACTACAGAGACAAGAAACTGTACAAAAAGTGAATAAAGGCACTGGTTAGGTGGGAAGTAACAGGTTCTGCACACAGCAGTGGTGACCAGCGAGTGGTGTGCCATCACAAGGAGCCCAGGCTTTTGGTAGGCAGGGCCCTGTGCTCTTCCACCACAGGCTCTGAGAATATTCTGGGGAACCCTGCAAACAGTAAAATTGCTCTTTGTATAAAAGGGAAAGAAACCGCCCAGAAACAAAACTCATGCCAAAACAGCAATAGTTCTGGTAAAGTCTGTCATCTGAACACACTCCCAGCCTCCTGAACACCAGCTCTGAGATACTCTGGGAGGCTGATGAGCATTAGGCCAAGAAGAGTGCTCTGACGGTGAGCAGAACAATAAATAGTCATTTCACACCATACACAGCCTGGGCCCAGGGGCTCATGGGTGAAGATCTGCGTCACGCTATCATCCTACCCCCACAGGGCACCGAGCCTCGGGTGGAAGTGGGCTGCGTCTGCAGACTGATGACTGAGTCTTGTCTAGACACAGGGGTCCTGGGCTGGTCTCAGAACTGCTGTAGGATCATCTTGCGTTTCAGGTCACGGCTGAACTTGTTGATCCTAAAGAGCTCGCTGTCGTAGAAGGTGGAGAGGTTGTGGATATTGATCTGCCTGGCCTGGAGAAAGGGCATGAGAGCCATTAGCAGGGAAAGGTGTCAGCCCTCACCTCTGGAAGGGCTATGCTGGTTCAGAGCTCAAACCTGGGCTTCACCAGCCCACAGGTACTCTGTCTGGGGACAAGGCTGCTGGGACCCGTTTCCCTGTGCCTAGCTCTGGCTCATTTGCCTGTTACCTGACAGCACACCAAAGATCGAGCTCGCCAGGGCAACAAGCCCAGGCCCTGCCCTGCTCTTGCATACCTTGTCCACCAAGTCCTTCTCAGGTATTTCAATGGTGTCCTGCTGGGCCCCAAAGCGGTTGCGTTGGTATGTCACCTGCTCAGCCACCAACTGCTTCAGTATGAAGAGCAGAAGTTCATTGTTATCTCGCCGGAAGGAGAGATACCTGGCAAAGGTCTGTGGGAAGAGGGCAGAGGTCAGAAGCCAGCTTACTTGCTGGTTATAGTTATGTCAGGCCACCTTCAAGGCTTGAGCTACCAGGGCGGGGGGTTCCTGCTATATCTAGACCACCCACAGCTAACTAAGTCTCCAGGCCAGAGCCCCTCAGTCCCTAAAACAGGCCAGGAATCTGGCCTCAGCCACACATACCTTGCGCATGCTACGCATGACACTGAACTTCTGTGTGTCGATGAAACTCTCCAGCATCACTCGGATGGCCATGTTGACATCATCTTCCATCACGTAGTCCCGCAGGTACATGCGTGCATGGGCCTCTGCCATGCGGATCATGGACTCGATATGACGCACTGTGATAGGGATACTTCCTGTTGCCTGCAGAGAACAATGTGGGGCCTTCCTCAGAAGGAGAGGGGCAGAAGGGACAGGAGGCAAATGCCAGGCAGCCAGAGCCAAGGGGGCCAGTAGAGCAGCAAGTACAGCTGAGCTCAGCTCCAATGCCAGCTGCAAAAGAAGGCCTGTGTGGCCCCCACTAGCACCACTGCCTATGCTGCCCTTACCAATTTTATGTCCCTCTGGTCTGTTACACCTGCGTCTAGCTTACATGGAGCATTATGTGATCCACAGCAACGAAAGAGAAGTCACCATTTCTCTAAGAACCAAGCTGAATGCTCTGAAGATGGTGGGTAACGTTAAAATGGAAAAGACAAAAACAAAACCCCCAAACCAAAAAATAAACAAAACCCAGCTGGTTTCTTGATGGCCAGTGGCCTTGCATTCCGGAACCAACATAGCGAATCCACCCCAATTCGGATCTCATGTTGACTTGGTCAAAGTTTATGTTAATACAGAACTTAAGCAACCAAAAGACTACGTATGACCCTCTTGCACACAGTTAAAAGTTTACCTGTAACCCAATGTTTAAGATACAGAAGGCCTTTTTTTTTCCCTTTTTTTGGCTGGGGATAGAATCAGTTGCCTGACCATGGAAATCACCACAGAGAATCGCCAAGCCCGAGATTCCTCAATACTGTCTGCTCTGACCCCACCCTGTGTCTGGGTCAGAAAACCAGCATGGTGCCCCACTAGCTCACCATGGACTCCTTCCTTAGGTCGCTGTACATCCTAGCCACTTTGTCCTGGTCCATCTGATTGAGCTTTGGGCGGACCCTCTCCTTGGCATAGATGATATACTTCTTCAGGACTTCCTGAGGCAGGGGCTCCACACCATATGTGTTGGGCATGGCTGGCTCCAAGGTGTCACCATTGGTCAGCCCTTCATCCTTCTTGTTGCTGGGGTGGTGTCTGACATGGCTGCCAACCACAAAGCGGGCCAGCATCTCATCCTAAGAGAAGAGATGGGGGCGTGAGGTGCTATCAGGGTAGGGATAGGAAGACAGGAACAGCTAGACAGCAGCAAGGAGAGTGACTGCCACACTTGTCTGAGGCTAGGCAGGCTCATGAGCATGGAGGGCAGTAAAAAGCTTAGAGACAGGCAGGAGACAACTGTGCCCTACGAGAATAGTCCAGTAGTCCCAGCTACTCAGGACTTGAACCCAGGAGGTGAGGAGCTGAGACCTTGTCTTAAAAACTAAAACCAAACAAATAATGGAAAGTAACAAGCCAAGAAAAAAAAAAAATTAGGGTAATGGAACCAAGGAGAATCCAGTGGCCAAGACAACTCTCAACACAGGACAAACTAAGAGACATCTAGTAGGGGGAGGGCACTCCAGGGGAAAGAGCACATTTAAAGCCCAGGGCTGCCTCTTTGAGGGCGAGCAGGTGCATGGGCTCACTAATACAAAGACAGCAGCTGCAGAGCTGGCTAGGGCAGTGTTGGGCAGTTATCCCCTACCCAGCAGGTGCAGGGAGGGTGTGGAACACATGCTGTTGGTCACCATGGAGGACAGGTGCCATGCAATTTACTCTTTTAACTGGTAGGCAGCCAGGCAAGTAAGTGACCACCCTAGAAAACAGCAGTCCCTTGGGTCAGAGGACAGAGGTAGAGGAAGGGATATAGGATAGGGTACAGTCTGTGACTAGACTAGGTAGGCAGCCAGGGAGGGACTGAGAAGCTCTAAGAGGTCAGGATGCCACCTAGATATGGGGCCGTGTCCACACAGTGCCAAAACCATGCCCATCCAGCACACAGCACACCCCAGCCTCAGGCAATGGCCCAGAACCTACAGGTGGCACCAGGGATACTTGGGTGTACCTGAACTGGATCCACAGTGTCCCTCACCACACATAGGACATCAAAACGGGAAATGATGGGCTCTGTGAGGTCTACATTTTCTGAGAAGGTCAGTGAAGGATCGTAGCGGCCCCCTGAAAGATGAAGAGGCAATCTCTTAGCGAACTCATCTATCCTGATTCCATTAAAACCAGAGCTGCTCTAAAGCAAAGCCCCATTCTCATCAGAGGAATATAAATGGGTTCCACCTATTGGCTGGGAACGGTGCAGCCCCAGCCCCATTTGGACAAAGTATCAAAGCACCTGAAGATGGTGTAAGGAACAGATGGACAATCACCCAGGGTTCCCAAGTCCTTCTTCCCTGTCCCCATTTGGTAGGACATGTGGGATGTGGTTGTGTCTGTTGCCATCCTCAGGCCTGTACCCTGCATCCTATAGCAGGCATATCTACCTATAGGATTGGCAGCGGCGATGACGGTGCAGCGGGCTTGCAGCGAGGTGACAATGCCAGCCTTGGAGATGGAGATGCTTTGCTGTTCCATGGCTTCGTGGATGCTGGTCCTATCCTGGTCATTCATCTGCACAACACAGGGCATCACAGGAGGCCTCACCATTAATAAAGCCCTCCCACCATCAAGAGCTCAGCCCCAGAGCCTTCAGCCTAGAGTCCCACCTTGTCAAACTCATCAATGAGGCACACACCACGGTCGGCCAGAACTAGGGCTCCGGCCTCTAAGGTCCACTCTCTGCTGACAGGGTGCCGCTGAACATATGCAGTGAGACCTACGGCAGATGCGCCCTGGCCAGTGGTGAAGATGGCACGGCAAGACACTTTCTCGATGTATTTGAGGAACTGGGACTTTGCCGTGCCAGGGTCCCCACACAAGAGCACATTAATGTCACCTCGAACCTTGTGCTTTCCACCTGCAAGAGAAGGCAAGGATGGAGACAGAAGGCATGTGTGTAGGCAGGAAAGAGGCCAGGGGACAGGCTAGATTCCTCCACCTCAAACCAGGTCCTCAGCAAAGCAGGGGATGCCTAGCCCCAGGATCCCAAGCTGAGACCAGTGGAATGTGCTATGGAGCTTTGGGACACAAGCAAATTAGAACAACTTATCACAAAACCCTGAGTGTGCCCTATGCATCTGAGGGTGGTGAGGTCATAGCCTGAGACCAGAACACAGCTAACCAGTAGTGACAGCCCATCAGAGGGGACCAGGGTGAGCAGAGTCCATGCTCACTGTAGCCTCTCCTGTGACTTTTAATCACAGGTCCATGCAGTACCTTTGTTAACTCTTACATTTAAAACAAAGTCCCTATAATCCCCTCAGGGAGAGGCAGCAAGAAGGGCTCACCTGGGTTCTTGGGCTCCCCTCCAAACAGGGCCAGAGCCAGGCCCCTCTTGATGTCCTCATGTCCATAGATGGAGGGTGCAATGCTGGCAAAGATCTGTGGAACAGAGGGAGACCCGTGAGACTGGAACCCAGGAGGCAGGGAAGAAATTTCAGTTCTTGCCTTGGCTTCTATCAGGGACTATCACCAGGGCATGAGGAGTCAAATAAACCCTTTCCTCCCCAAGCTGCTTTAGGTTGTGGTCTTGGTATAGAAAGCAAATCAGAACAGATGTTTCCCTCCAGAGCACAGATAGAGCCACAGATAAAACCTCTGAGAGGCTCAAAGCAGCAGGACTGGCCATGACTGACAGCTATGACACTAGGGCAGAGGACAGTGCTGTGAACATATCCACAGAAGCATGTACTCGAAGCTGAGTTTCTAATGCAACTGTATTAGAAGAACCTTGAAGAGGTAATTAGGCCAGCAGAGCTCAGTACACATACAGTAGGCTCCAGTCGTAAAAAGCCGAGCCTCTGCCCTTGTGTCATGAAAGCCCTTGCCCCAGATGACCCTTGATTCTGGATTTCCAGACTCTAAACAGAGCTGGGGCTGCTGTCAGTTTATGTCTTCCTGCAGGGTACGGAGGCTGCCACCAAGGCCCATATTCTGAGACCAAGACTAGTGGTAGTGTGTCTGATCCCCAGAGACTCCAGGCACAGCCCAGCACAGCCACCTACCTTCTCTCCGATCTGCTGATCCTTGGAAAGACTAGTGATCATCTTCACATCCTCATCAGTTAACTCACCCACAGCTACTTTGTTGTCCTTCTTGGCAACATGGTTGGCCAAGATGACAGTAGCAAAGACTGGAAAGCCATTGGCAGTATTGAGTGAGCCATCATAGTTATTGTGGTAAATGCCAGTCAGTTCCTGGGAGGGGGAGGTCACAAGGTCAGAGGGTGCAACCAGGGGTCAACCCACATCCATGCTGCTCTCCACTCCCCACGCTGCAGAGGAGATGAACAACCCAGCCAGCACAGAAGCATGAGCTGTGCCCTGTTGTGTTTTACATGGGATGGGTATTAGGGAGGGAAGACTTCATCCTAAACTTAGCACAACTGCAGAAGGTTAGCAAGGTCACTCAGGGCATGCCCTTGGGAGGGGATATATAGATCCTGACATACCTCTGGGCTCCCAGCTCTCTCTGCTGTCTGGGCTCCATGACATGAACAGCCATATTCCCTCCCCACCTCACATTCTTGCCACAATGCACTGTGCAGCTGCACCCACAAGCCACAGGCCCAAAGATCATGGACTAAAGCCACTAGCACTGACCCAAGATAAACCTCTCCTCCTCTACTGTCACACCGAAAGCGAGTAACAACAGCCACGCCAACCAGCAGGTGAAAAGCTCTCCTCCTGACTCAGGGCTGGTGCCAGGCTGAGCTCCCCTTTATTTAGACATGGACCCCACCCTCCCTGGGCACAGCAGAGCCCACCAGTTCCGGGCATCCACTCACTATCTCGTCTCCTGGCTTGCAGCTGTCCACCAGATCGGCAAGGAGAATGGCATCTTTGGAGCGGGGCAGTCGGCCAGCTGCCACCTTGCCGGGGCTCTCTTGGATGCGGATCCGCTGGTAGTTCTGATAGATGGTCTGCATGGGAAAGAGATCATGCATGGTTCCTATGTGGCCAACTGCTCTCCTCAAGGCACAGCTTTCCCGTGTGCAGCCACAAAGCAGGCCGCAGAGAACAAAGGGCAGGCCACTGCCACCATCCCTGGGCAGTGTCTTCCTCCTCCTGGGCCCCAGCCTCTGCGCTCTACCCTAGATTCACCTGTGTCCACACCCTAGCCCAATCATAAGTAGTGTGATCCTTGACAAAAGGGGACGGTGCATTTTAAGCATGACCTTATGAGGAACAAGCTGGGCCTTGTGTATGAGGGACCTACAGCACCCACAAACAGCAAAGCAGGACTAAATGGTGGAGCTGTGCCATGTGCCGTAATATCCCACTAGCTCTGTTCAGAAAAGAGACAACATGCTACATTCTGGGTTGCAAATGTCTCCTATGGCCTATCCATAGAAGGCATTGATTCTTCAGTCCATGTGTAAGTGAAGATGGAGCCTTGTGGGAGGCCTTAGGTTACAGAGGTATGCCCTTCAAAGAGACTATAGGCTACTAGCTGGCCTATTGCTCTCTTGTGTCTCTGATGTGATGTCAGCTTGCTGTACCACACACCATCATCACTGCAACACACAGGCCCAAAGCCGTGGGGTCAACTGACCCCAAACATGACTCTGAAACTAAGCCATTGACCAACCCTTCCTGCTTCAAGTCAATCACACCAGGGGTTTAGTTATAGGAACCCAGAGCTGACTGATCCACAGGGCACAGTGGCCAGAAGTGCACAATGGCAGATCATGGCGGTACACACCTTTAAGCCCAGAACTCCAGAGGCAAATTAGGTGGATGTCTGTGAATTCGAGGCCAGCCAGGGCTACATAGTAAGCACCTGTCCCCAACAAAAAAAAAAGCACATAATCACACCTATCTTGTGATCCCCAGGGCACTGCTGTATGGGTGAACTTAGATAATCAAGCCTTCAAATACGTGTTTCTCCATGAGAAGAGAGCTGCGGAACCTCCCCTCCCAGAACATAATCAGGACTAAGACCCAAGTCACACACCAGGCAGCCAGCAAGGCCAGCACACACTTGACCCCACTTGCTAATCCTCCCAAGGTACAGTGTCAGTATAGCTCAGAGTCCTGGGTGCAGTGTCCAAGCTTGACAAGTGGCTAAGGGACACTGCAAAGGAAGGAGAGAGATGCAGCTAGGGGCAGTCTTGGAGATGGGTCACCCAGGTGGAGCAGACTTGGGACTTGCATACTGTCACAGGCAACTCCATGGCCAGGCAGCTCTAAACTAGACAGCTCAGAGCCACAGAAAGCATGAGGAGTACTAGCATTCCCGGAGCCAGCTGCAGAAGACAAGAACAAAGGCATGCACACTGTACCCAGGATCTCAGAGTCCAGAGGTACGCTGAGTCTCCCAAGCAAGGCTCTGCAGGATCCAAGGTGGTTATAACCCAGGACACATGCACAAAAGCCACTAGGAGCCAGTCAGGCCATACCAACAAGTCAATAGGTGCTCCAGATGCCATGTGATGGGCAAATAGTTGCTCTATTGGGCCCTGTTTGGCCTATCTATTGAGAGCACAAATGTGGACACACCAAACAGGATCACCTAGTTTCATATACACTGAATTCTTGAAGACATGGGGCCAGTCTGGCTCTTTCTGCCATGTTTAACTGCCTTAAGGTCATCTGGCCCTGTAGATGGGTTAGGACTTGCACAGTAAGGATAGGGTGACAGATCTGGGTTACTCACCTCCTCCATGTTGATCTCAAAGGGCCCAGTTGACTGGCACTCAGGGCAGGAGCCAGGCTTCACCTCCTGGTTCTGAGATTGGCAAAAAGGCCCCAGTATAAAGCTGCACTTGCTACAGTTATACTTGACCATGCTGAGCTGGGGCAGGACACCAGTGCAGCTGGTCACCACGCCGCTGGTCCGGATCAGCTGGTTCAGGTGCAGTTGCCTGAGTGTGGGAGGTAGCAGGCACATCAGAGGCTATGGGGTACCTCCTACTCCACTATCTGGACTAGGCCCCACTCTCTCCCCCTGCTCACCTCAGTGAACGAAGCTCCTCCACTAGAGGCAGGTGGGAGATGCGCACATGAATGTGGTTGGTGATGCGGTCGTATTTAGGGTACATGGCCAGCACTACTTCCAGCGCAGCCTCATCAAAGATCTGCAGCAGCTCAGCCGGTGCCTCGGGCAGGAAGTATGCCAACACATGTTCCCGGGCTGCCAGGTCTTCATAGTTCACCACCAAGCTCTCACGGTTCTCTAAGGAGGACAGTGGGTAGGACTGATGTGACACAGTCGGGGACCATGAAGGTAGCTAACACCTTAGAGCCCTACTGGCCAAAGGCTCTCTACCCAAACCAAACCTGAGTGAGCCAGAAAGTCCAGCTTGCATCTGAGGCCACTATCTGTGGCTGTGCAGCAGAAATCCAAGTGATAATATTAACAGCACACAAATCCCTGGGGACGTCATTTCCAGGAGGAATAGAGCCCTCGGGCTACAGAGAAGGGTGCTACAGGCCATGGAAAAAAGCCTACAGAAGAACTAGAGCCACTGCTGGAGGGCTACCGCAGCCCAAAGCTGCCATATCCTTTAAAGTCAGTGTTGTCACACACAAATGCTACCACTATGGATCAAAGTTGTAATGCACAGGCTGGGTGGCAGAGTACTTGCTTAGCATGTGCTAAGCCCTGGGTTCAACCTGACTCTGAAAAATCAAAACAAACAAAACAAACAGTGTAGCAAAACATTTTAAAGCATGTGCCCAGACAGCCCAGCTCTACTGATGTAGGAGACCTTGGGCTCCTCTGAAAAGATGCCTCAGGTTCTGTCCTTGTCACCAAACGTCCCTGTGCATTATGTGTTTAGTGTGGGGCAAGAAAGCCAGCAGGAGCGGCCTTCACGGCAGGATAGAGAAGACAGGCCACCTTCACACCTCAGGGCTGAGGACAAACCAGGACCTCAGTCGAGACAAGTGCTGTGCGTTTGCACTCCAGCCCGGCTGATCAGGAATCGCACCTTTGCACAGGTCACTGATGCGCTCCTTGAAGACGTTGTGGCCGTGGCTGTCCACGTGGGTGCGCAGGAAGTTCTTAAAGCGGTGGTGGATCTCCAGCCTGGGCCCTGCCATGCTCACCCACTCGCGCACCGAGTGGCCCTTGAGGTCCTCCAGGTTCTCAATGCTCTCAATCATCTCCTCGTCCTCCTCGCCATCCTCTGTGGCACGCTCTGCCTGGCGGCGCTTACGTGCAGGCCGCTCCTCATCTTCCTCGTCGCTGTCTTGGATAGCAAGGCAACCCTGTGAACAAGCCTCTCCCAGCATCCTCGCCTGCCACCCATGCCTTCCCCAGTTCCCGAGGCTCTGGAGGTCCAAGTGGCCCTTCCGGGATGCCCACCACACGTACCATACAGCAGCCCACGGCGCATCCGGCCCAGGCCTCTGCCAGCCTCACGGTCCCGCTGCCTCATGGCACGCTCAGCTGCCTCCCTCTGACTGGCTGTCAGCTCCTCCACATCCTCATCATCCAGGGCCAATCCCTCTGCCTCATAGACATCAAGCTCGGGAATGGGACGGTAGTCTCTGCAAGACACCAACAATGGGCAGTGAGTCCCCAAACAGCCCACCTGGGAACAAGATCTGTTCCACAGGGTTACAAGGCCCTAGCTGGACAGCTGTGAACAGAAAGTTGAAAGTTTGAAGGATATTATTTAGGAACTCCACTAAGGAGGCACAAGCCTCCATGATGGAAAAGGGGTCCATCCATGTACATGAGGTGCATAATCATTTGAGTCTGGGCGGGAGAGCAAGTCCCACACCCACAGCGCCACCTGCTGGTGGTACACGACGAGGAGTCCTTCCGCTTCCCTTGCAGTCTCTGCAAAGGAACTACCCAACCTAGTCTTGAGAAAATTACCAAGTATCCAGTGAAGTCACTTAAAACCTCCAATTGGCACCATTTTCACCACAAACTAGAAAGTATGAAATTGTCACAGCCAGGGAGAAACTGTGGACTCATACACAGGACAGAAACTAGGAAAACCTAGTAAGTGCAACAATATGCTCTTTGGAAAACAAATGTAGAAAAAAAATCTCTAAAACTCCACAGCCCCAGTGGAAATGTAAGGCACTAACTGGCTAACAAGTCTGCTTTCAATAGTGCCAACACATACAGGCCTAGAGATGGTTCAGCGGTTAACAGCACATACCTGTTCTTTAAAAAAAAATTTTTTTTTTTCCGAGACAGGGTTTCTCTGTGTAGCCCTGGCTGTCGTGGAATAGCTCTGTACACCAGGCTGGCCTAGAACTCAAGAGATCACCTCTGCCTCTGCCTCCTGAGTGCTGGGACTAAAGGTGTGCCACTGCATCCAGCTCACAAGCTGCTCTTCCAGAGATGGAGTTGGATTCTCAGCACCCACCTGTGCTTTCAAATGCACATATCCATTTAAATTTGAAAAAAAAACATTAAGAGAAACCATCTTTGTTGGGTGCTTTTTTACTCTCAGAACTCAGGAGGCAGTTAGGCGGATCTCTCAAACTTTAAAATTACTTTGAAGAGTGAAGAAAATAGAATGAAACTCTAATGAAAGAACTAGGGACAAGCCGGGCGGTGGTGGCGCACGCCTTTAATCCCAGCACTTGGGAGGCAGAGGCAGGCGGATCTTTGTAAGTTCGAGGCCAGCCTGGTCTACAAAGCGAGTCCAGGACAGCCAGAGATATTCAGAGAAACCCTGTCTCGAAAAACCAAAAAAAAAAAAAAAAAAAAAAAGAACTAGGGACAAAATCCCAGGGTGGCCAATGGATTAACCTGGCCACACAGTAAGTCATTTTACTTCAGCACCCCGACCGGTCCAGTAGATGGATGAGTCCTGAGAATGTCACATCAGTGGATTAAGCTGTGTCTCTACCATGTGCTTCACAGAGGGGTCAGACTCAGAGAAAGAGAGCCAAATGTAAGATGGAGTCAGTGTTTATGGAGGACAGAAATTCAGCTTTGAGATGATAAAATGGTTCTGGAGATGGCCACACACTAATGGTGAAGACATTTTGTTTTGTATTTACAATTAAAGGGGATGGGCTGGAGAAAGGGCTCAACAGGAACTGGGTCCCCAGCACTCAGGCTGGACAGCTCATAAACTAGCCCGTATAGAGGAATTTAAATTCAGAGCATGGCTACTCTGGCAACAGATCACATCCAAAGACTTTCTAGATCTGTGTGATCTGGCTGGAACACAGACACACATACACTTTTCATTGCAGGAGACAGAGGCAAGCAGATCTCTGAGTTCAAAGCCAGTCTGGTACAGAGCAGCAAGTTTCTGGTAAAGAAAAGCTTAGGTCCAGGCACAGTTGTACAGACCTTTAATTCTACCATCTAGGAGACAGAGACATGAAGATCTCTGAGTTCTAGTCAGTTATGTTCAGTCAGTTCAGTGAGTCAGTGAGTTGAGAGGCAGTGCAGTGGAGCTGAATTCGTGGCAGTTCATGGAATTCAGAGGCAGCTTTATTGGGAGAGTTTTACAGAGAGAGGTTGAAGAGAGAACAAGCTAGACACAGGTGAAAACAGAATGAGCCAGAGAATGAGAAGGACCCAGAAGATTAGAACACATTGCTGGAGTTAGTTTGAGGCCAAGCAGAGCGATTCAAGAGAAACCGAGAGAAGCCAGATTGAATCAGTCATTTTGGAGAGTTTGAGCCAGAACAGTTGATTTGAAACAGTCAGCCAGAGTTCAGAAAAAACAAGAGTAAGTTATCAGAGGCTGAAAACATTCTAGGCCTAGATAAGATTGTACGGAGGCTAGAAGCTTCAAAGACTAGGCCTAGGTTAGCAGATGGAAGCAGTAAGCCTCCAAGATGACAATTACATCTGGAGAATAAGTTACTTTTATAAACCTGTGACTCCAACTTCAGGCAGGGGATCTGACACCCTCTTCTGGCCTCTGCAGACAACTATACAGGCCTAAATGCACAGACACTCGAGTATACACATAATTTTTTTTTTTGATTTTTTTTCGAGACAGGGTTTCTCTGTGTAGCCCTGGCTGTCCTGGACTCACTTTTGTAGACCAGGCTGGCCTCGAACTCACAAAGATCCACCTGCCTCTGCCTCCCGAGTGCTGGGATTAAAGGCGTGCGCCACCACCGCCCGGCTAACACATAATTTTTTTTAAGGTGGAGGTAGGGAATGGGGGCTATCAGAGAGCTGCTAACTCTCAATAAGAATGGAATTAGGAGCTGAGATGCTTCAGTGGTTAAGAGCACTCGCTACTCTTTCAGAGGACCCAGGTTCAATTTCCAGCACCCACACAGAAGCTCTCAACTATCTGTAAATCCAGTTCCAGGAGATCTGACACCCTCACACAGACATAATTGCAGGTAAAACACCAATGCACACAAACAAAAAGAGTCATTAAAAAAACAAAAACAGCCGGGCGGTGGTGGCGCACGCCTTTAATCCCAGCACTTGGGAGGCAGAGGCAGGCGGATCTCTGTGAGTTCGAGGCCAGCTTGGTCTACAAAGCGAGTCCAGGACAGCCAGAGATATACAGAGAAACCCTGTCTCGAAAAACAAAAAAAAAAAAACAAAAACAAAAACAAAGAAAAGCTAGGTGTGGTGGCATCCACCTTTAATCCCAACACTTGGGAGGCAGAAGCAGGAGGATCTCTGAGTTAGAGGCCAGCCTGGTCTACAAAGCGGGTTCAGGACAGCCAGTACTGTTATAGAGAGGCCTTGTCTCAAAATATAAAGAAACAAACAAACAAAAAAATGGAATTAGAGGAAGCCAAGACCGTTAACACCAGAAAGGCTCCAGAGAGAAAAAACCCCCCAGTGGGCCCAGGGGTTCCACCCTTCTCATGCCTTGTCCATGACTGCACACACCTATTCAAAAGCACAGCCACTCACACCCACTGACTCAACCATCTGAGCTATTCCAAGACCACCAAGCAGCCTCTTTCCAGGTGGCCACTTGTTAGGTGCCTGAAAGGAAGCACTGTATCACAGAGCCAGGCACAGCTTCCCTGTGGTGCCTGAGTCCACAGTCCTCTCTAGTCAGTGCCACCTCATCTTTGAGGGGTGATGTGATTTTACAGTCGATCAGCAGGACTAAGGGGCAAATGTAGTCCAAAAGGCTGTAAGCTCTTTCCTCAATGCAACATGGGCTCCCTGAAAAAGAACCAGCTCCTCCCAGAGAAACAGTCCTTATTCAGGTAACTGGCAAGGGTGCCCCTTTCTCTGGTCAATGTTCTCAAATTACCCTCTCAAAACAAACAATTTCAAAACACCAAAGTCAAACCAGGAAAAAGCCCACACTGTTCATATGTAGAATTTCATCCTTTCTGAGAAAAATACATTCTGACCCTAAACACACTCAGTGAAATTCTTTTTTTTTTTTTTGGTTTTTCGAGACAAGGTTTCTCTGTGTAGCCCTGGCTGTCCTGGACTCACTTTGTAGACCAGGCTGGCCTTGAACTCGCAAAGATCCGCCTGCCTCTGCCTCCCAAGTGCTGGGATTAAAGGCGTGCGCCACCACCGCCCGGCTAACTCAGTGAAATTCTAATTAGTCTAGAGGAAAAAAAAAAAAAAAAAACCAAACAATCTGGATCTCAAATTTCAAAACTTTTGTGCCTCAAAAGACATTTCTGGGGCTGGAGAGGTGGCTCAGAGGTTAAGAGCACTGGCTGTTCTTCCCAAGGTCCTGAGTTCAATTCCCAGCAACCACATGGTGGCTCACAGCCATCTACATTGAGATCTGCCCGGGCATATATGTAGAGCAAATACTGTATACATAATAAATAAATAAATGTTAAAAAAAAAAAAGAAGACATTTCTGGACAGACAAGATGGCTCAATGGCCTACCACCAGACCTGATCTGAATTCAACCTGAGACTGAACAGTGGAAGGAGAAAAATCAACTCCAGCAAGCAGTCCTCTGATCTCGACATGTGTCAGAACCCATACACATACACAAACACTTAACGAACCATGTAATGAAAAAAAAAAGGTAGCATTAAGAAAATTAAGGGCTAGTGAGTTGGCTCAGTGCTTAAGAGCACTGGCTGCTCTTGCAGAGGCCCTGGGTTTAGTTCTTAGCACCCACATGGCAGCACACAACCATATGTTAACTCCAGTTTCAGGGAGTCTGATGCCCTCTTCTGGTCTCTGGAGGCCTTTATGTGGTAAAACACTCAATACTTTAAAAAGACTAAATTTTTTTTGTTGTTTTTGCTTGTTTTTTTTTTTTTTTCGAGACAGGGTTTCTCTGTGTAGTCCTGGCTGTCCTGGACTCACTCTGTAGACCAGGCTGGCCTCAAACTCACAGAGATCTGCCTGCCTCTGCCTTCCAAG
This sequence comes from Lophiomys imhausi, assembly GCA_907164525.1. Taxonomy (NCBI): domain Eukaryota; kingdom Metazoa; phylum Chordata; class Mammalia; order Rodentia; family Muridae; genus Lophiomys; species Lophiomys imhausi. The sequence continues at coordinate 1,187,877 of CAJQZJ010034271.1, read as the reverse complement.
TGCCGGGATTAAAGGCGTGTGCCATGATGTCAGCTAAAAAGATTGAACTTTGAAAACACCGCTGAGTAAAATGCTGGCACAAAAAGACAAATATACCTTATGATTCCAGTTCTGGCAAAATGATCAGAATTGGGAGGGCTAAGGAGATGTAGAGTAGAAAGCTGGTAGCATGTGGTGGGGCTGGGAACTGCATTCGATGATTAGGCAGGAGGGACCGCAGTGGGGCGACAAAAATGGTGCTCAGAAAGACTGCAGTGAATGTCCCTGCATTGAACTCATATAAGTATAAGGCTTACAATATATAAATTAGCCTCTTTTCGCACACACACCCTAAGTCAGACAGTCCTCAGACATCCCCAACATCCTCTCACTTTAAAGGGTAGGTATAAAGGCTGGGCGTGGTGGAACACACCTTTAATCCCAGCACTCAGGAAGCAGAGGCAGGGGGATCTCTGAGAGTTTGAATGCAGGCTGGTCTACAGAGTAAGTTCCAGGACAGCCAGGGCTATGCAATGAAGCCCTGTCTCAAAAAAAACAAACAAAAAACTAACTAACTAAATGAATGAATGAATAGGTATAAACACAAGAGTGAAGACAGAGGAGAGGGGTAGACCCTGTGTGAGTAGCTCTACAGGGAAGCTCTTGTCCCTGAGCCCAGGTTGATCTATATCAACTTCCCCATACTAGGACACACACTACACACCTAGCCTCTACATAACAGCTTGGCAGGGTTTAAATAAAGAGCCAAATGATACAGAAAGCCTTCCGACAGTCCCTATGATGGCTCACACTCCACAGATGTCCCCTATGGAAAGGTACAAAAGGTGGGCTGCCACAAGGCTCCCAGGTGCTCACAAAATGGCACCAGATCCTAGCTGTACTTGACGGTAAGGTTGAAGTGGGCTTGCCCTCTTCTTCCTAGCAGCCAGCCCCAGTTACCTTCAGGGTACCTGCTTACAAGCCTGAACATTTCTGACCCAGGGCCTGACACAGGCTGGGTGCAAGTGTGCTGACTGAACCCAAATGAGTAGGCACCACCCCTCAGGGCTCTTCAGATCAGATTCTATGGGTCCCCTTCTGAGCTGGGGCTTGTCTGGCCCTAGGGTCCTGTCTGAGCTGCATACAGTGTGCTACATGGATCTTCACAGTGGCTGGTGAACCCCATCCCGCCCCTAACCAAACCACATTCAAAGGCAAAGTCACCAGGTTCATACACTCATGAGTCCCCAAGGCCAGGTCACCAGACACAAGGGTCCTTCTGTTAAGCCACCTAATCATGGTCTAGACGGAAAATACCTCTCCATGCCATCACCAATGAGTTCCTCTCCGTCCTCTTCTTCCTCAACGGGGCCCTCGGTGCCCAGCAGCCCCTCAGACTCATCCTCAAATGGGGGGAGGTCCCTGCCCGGGCTGGAGGTGAGGGCATCAGCACGGCGGGAGCTGCGGCCTGGGCTGGAGGTGAGGGGATCACTGATCAGTCGCCGCTGCTGGGCAGGGCTAGATGCTGCCGAGAAGGACTCAGAAGACTCCTGCAAGAGAGGCTGCCATCAGACACTCGAGGACCATAGGCTGACAGCCTCCCGGTTACCACGGGGCCTTCCTGCTGTCTGTGTGTCTCCTGTCCACCAGGCATTTTTCTCAAGGACATGGGAGCCCTCGAGCCTTGAGTCTTTCCTACTTGCTGGGCCCTCTCCTCACACACCGGGTTGTTGAAATCACCCCTTATCTCTCGTAGTAAAAACCGCAGGGGCTATGCAGTTTTATTTTAACTACTTCCACACCGTACTCAACCCAACCCCCACAACATGCTGGGTGCTGGGACAAGAGGTGAGGATTAGGAGGCATCAAGGAACACTATTCTAGAAGCGAATGGTGGAAAGAACAGACCTTTAACCTATAATGAGCGTCTTGAGGACGCTAACACAAGAGTAGGGAAGCCAGGTCTGATGTCACAGGCACGTAAGCAGGAATACCCAGAGGTGGAGAGGCCCGAGGACTGCCCAGTTGAAGTCTAACCTGCCCTACAGAGTGAGTTCAAGTACAATCTTTTCTTTTTCTTTCTTTTCGAGACAGGGTTTCTCTGTATAGTCCTGGAACTCACTCTGTGGCCCAGGCTGGTCTCGAACTCAGAGATCTGCCTGCCTCTACTTCCCTAGTGTTGGGATTAAAGACGTGAGCCACCACGGCCCGACTGTGACTTTCTCAGGCGGGTTGGGGTGCATGCAGCCACGAGGTAGCGCACTCACCCTACATGCGCGAGGTTTTGGTTTCCATTTCCTGCACCCTCACCAGCAAAAATGCGTGGAGACCCAGGGCCTAGGGACACATGAGGGGTGCAGAGACGATCCCTCCCGGACTGGGGAAGGTAGTCCTGCAAAGCAAGCCGAGACCACGCAATACCGCCCGCCCGGGATCAGCCCGCTCCTCACCGCCATCCCTGCGATAGCTCCACCACACCAGCGGCCACCACTTTTCGCGCGAAAACTGGATCACGTGACCCGCCCTAGCCCGGGAAGCTCCGGGAGGAACCAGACGTCACGACGTCCGGGTCGCTCTAGGGCGGGAGGAGGGCTAGCGCGTTTGGTCACGCCCACACTGTGCAAGGCCCCGCCCCGCTCCCTGGAAACCCGCCCACATCATTCAAAAGGCCGCGCCCATGCCGCTCTTACACCTAGGCTTAACCCTTAAGAGTTTATCACGCGAAGGCATTCTCGAGGTGGGCAGAGGCAGACTGTATGTTTCCAGAGAGGAAACTGCTGCTGCTGTTCCTACAGTCCTAGGCAACTGGGTCTCAGGCATAGGGCAGGATGGGATTTCTGCTTTATGTACAGCATGAATAGTTATATACAGAATCCACAGTAGGGCAGGGATGAAATATGGAAGGAAGCTCAGAAGATGGGATCTGCAGGCCTTATAAAAGAGATACCCCTAGGTGCCAAAGGATGTGTCTTAGGGAAATGGCTTAGTAGCATGGCCTCTGAAACAGGAACCCACAGCCCTTTCCCTGATGGAGGTCTCCCTCAAAGCTGGAAGCCACTGTGCTACTCAAGAACCTGCCAGTGACAGTAGCATTCTCCAGTGTGGGAAATACTGCATCTAAACACCAGAGACTCAAAATAAAAGTAAGATAAAGGACACATTATGTTACCATAATAGGATATATTCTTTGAAAAGTTGACCCAGTCTACCCTAGGCTCCTAGGCTCCTACAAACTCCAATGATGTGACAAGTCCCCAGTTCTTTTTTTTTTTTTTTTTTTTTTTTTGGTTTTCTGAGACAGGGTTTCTCTATGTAGCCTGGCAGTCCTGGAACTTTCTCTGTAGACCAGGCTGGCCTTGAACTCACAAAGATTCACCTGCCTCTGCTTCCCTCACGCTGGAACTAAAGGGGTGAGCCACCACAGCCAGTCATTTTAGACAGTTTCGAACTGCCATGTGGGTACTTGGATTTGAACCTGGGTCCTTTGGATAAGTAGCCAGTGCTCTTCACCACTGAGCCATCTCTCCAGTCCAAGTCCCCAGTTCTTTACAGCACTCATCTTCCTCCCTTTACAGACTCTCATCACTGGCCTGACACTCCATGCTCACCCATCCTTACTAGCAGAATGTCATGGACAAGAAAAACCAGAACCACATTCTGCAAAGAGTCCAAGTGGTCTGGGCCCTGCTAGAGCCTGTGACAGCAGAGGTAAGTGGAATCACCACAGGCCCAGAATGACCCTGAAGGTGGGTTATCCCCTTTCCATAATGGAATGAAAAAAGGTATGGTTCCTAATTTTAAAAATCTGAACAACAAGCCAGAAGTGGTGGTGCAAGCTTTTAATCTCAGCATTCATAGATACCCTGACTTGAAAAAAAAAAACAAAAAATTAAAACAATGAGTGAAATAGGCATTTGGAGGGCCCCAATGCCCCAACACACACTTTAGGGTCTCAAGACTGCCACAGCTGTCCACACCCTGCACTGTCAGCCAAGAACATTACCTGACAGATCCTCATTCATGTGACTTCCCAGATGCCACACTGTCCTGTGTGCAGAGGACACTGCAGTGGAGGACTCACTGCCTCTGCTGCCAGAGGGAAAGAGGCCTTTGATGACCGAAGGCACTCAACAAATACCATAAAATCTCCCAGACACCTACAACGGACCCCAAAATTCCAGAGTATGAAATGCAGAGTAACATATTGCTTTTGTTTTTTTTGAGACATTGTCTTTTTATGTAGCCTTGGTTGGCCTCAAACTTGAGGCAGTTTTCCTATCTCAGCCTCTAGAATGCTGGGATTACAAGCATGTAATCCCACTGCATCCACCACAACCTGTTTAGGCCTATGGTCACCAGGCCCTAGTTTGATTGATAGTGGGTCAAGGGGACAGGAGCTGGAGAAAAGTCTTGGTAGTTAGGAGCATGTACTGTCTTTGCAGAAGCAAAGAGTTCAGTTCCTGTGGCTTTTCTGACCCCTGGAGGTCAAAGAGAGCCTAGGGCTTGTTTTTGCCATTATTCCTAAGCAGGGTACTATATTCTCTTGGCAGGAAGTTGGGAGCTCTGGATGATTTTTCTCAGCCCACTGTGGCTGTGACAACTGCTGACCTCGTAAGTAGGCAGGCAAGCACAGCCAGCTTCTCTAAGACTAAAATTGACAATTGGCCCTAATCTGGAAGTCTCAGGGAAGCTAAGTCTCATACCAGTCACAAGGAGGCCCAGGCTCATTCTAGTCCCATTGTGCTGTCTAGGGCTATCCTGGGATCCTATAATAAACAGATGCCTACACCTTTCGCCAGCCACTGGAGTCACCTCTCAGGGTGTTGCTGACACACTGTGGTCTGGGTCCTGGGCCCCCAATGCCTGAGAAGGGACAGGCATGTCAATAACATCACTTGAGGGAGAGACTAGGAAGCTCTCTGTGAACAGAGAATGTGAGAAGCCAGGCTTGAGAATGCAGACCCAGCAGCGGCCACAAGCTTGGATGTACAAGTCCTACAGGGAAACTCCTGTGGCTGGTCCAAGGTGCATAAGGTTAATTAAGCAGGAGGTGGCCTGAGATAAGGCCATACCTCCAAGTAGCCCTGGGGGTGTCGCACACCACAGAGGCGCCTGAGGGTTGAGGGGGGGCGGGGGAGGCGTCCTTCTAGAAGGCTCCCACTTCCTAGCCCCATGGCTTTGGGTACATTCCTTAACCCCTTCAAGAAACGTCAGGTTCCCTCTGCAAAACGCGACAAATAGCACCCAGCCTTCAGGGTGACTGGGACCGGAGCTGGAGCCCTGTAAACGCCAGATCTCTTTGAAGTGGGCAAAACACACGGCGTCCGAGGAAGGGCCACATTCCCTTCCCTCCTCCCTGGTCCAGGTGACCAGAGGTCACTATTATGGGGAGCCAGTCCCCGAGGCTCCACCCTCAGAGACATGCGGCGACCTGGTCGAAGGACTGGAGCTGACCACAGGAAGACTCGGGGCAAAGGCGGAGGGTGCTCGGTGTCGCAGTCCCGAAACGCGTTAGGGGTGAGCTGTACAGAAATCGTTTTCTCGGTTTCTCATTTTTTTTTTTTTTTTTTGCTGCAGCTGCAGTTCCTTTAAAAGCTCCACGGGATGCCCCGCCCCCTGAGGAATTTTATTGGTCTGCTCTACTCCTGTGGGTGGGAGCCCGTTACGATAGGCTGCAGGAGGTCGGGGGCGGGGCTGAGTGCCACAAACAGGGGTCGTGACTGTTTTCGCAGTTTTGCATAGGCGAAAAACGCCAGCCCGGGCGCCTGCCAGTCGCCGCTGCCAGGGAGGGCCAGGGAAGCCCTCGGGTTCTGTGGGTCCTGCGCGCTGGCAGCGTCAGGCTACCTGCGAACGACCCGTGTAGAATCTCAGCCACTGCTCTTGCGCGACGCACCCCGGTTCTCGCTGCCTACTAGGGGTCGGAGTCCCGCGGCCTGCGCAGCGGGGCTCTCAGGTAAGCGCGGCCGGGTCCTTATCTCCTACTCTGTCAAGCTAGCCTGGAGGCCCTGCCTCGCTCCTTCCTCGGGCCTACAGTCTCCTCTTGTCCCCGTGCCACTCGGGGTGCAGCCGCAGGACAGCCTTTGAGAAGTTTCTGGGGACCATAGGTAATCAGAATCGGACCCTGTATGGAGCTGGACACTGGCAGGTCCGGGTGCAGTCTTGAGTTCGGCGGCAGCCGGAAAGGACAGCCCAGGCTCTATCTCTGCCTCCCTGGCCTTGCGGAAGGAAGAAGGGGCAACTCCTCCCAGCTCCGTAGGGAGAAGACTGTAGGGAATGGGACACAGACCCCCAATCCTTGCCCAGCTTGGATGCATTGTGTTGGGAATTTGTGCGCGTCATAGCATTTTGTTTGATCTTACTTTGTTCTAAGGGGTTACGAGGACTAGGACAGACAGACAGAAAGCATATAAATACACCTACTGCCGATGGAGTCCTGATGCTATCTATAAACAGCACACTGAAGAGCTGGGTGGTGGTAGAGGAATCGGGAGGTGGAGGCAGGAGGATCAGAAGTTCAAGACCTGCTTTGGCTACATGTTGAATCGGAGGCTAGCCTGGGCCCCATGAGACCCTGTCTTAAAAAAATAGACAGGGGGCTGGAGAGGTGGCTCAGAGGTTAAGAGCACTGGCTGTTCTTCCCAAGGTCCTGAGTTCAATTCCCAGCAACCACATGGTGGCTCACAGCCATCTACATTGAGATCTGCCCGGGGAAATATGTGTAGAGCAAATACTGTATACATAATAAATGAATGAATAAATGAATAAATGTAAAAAAATAGACATATTGAAAAATAAATAAATAAATAAATAAATAAATAAATGTAAAAAAAATAGACATATTGAAAGAACACCCAGGTGGGCTAGAGATGCTGAAGTCCACTTGGAGGAGGAGGTAACCACAGAGTGAAGTGATGAGGTCAAGCTGGGGGAAGGTAAGCAAGCACAAAGGCCTCTAGGTAGTAGGTGGGATATAAGTTGGTGGCTAGAGAAAGGCAAGAATTGTCAAGAGCCAGAGGGCAGATCACCTGGACGATCCCTTCTTTCTGGTGTCCACAGTGGCCTTTTAGAACAGAGTCTATTCTCTATCACCAAAGCTGACAGATTCAGAGGGGGGCATTGAACTTAGCTTCTATCCTCAGCATGGGAAATTTCCCATGCTGCTCTGCAGCTAGATTTAAAGGCTCAGTAACCTAGGAGGTAAGGGAGAGAAGTAAGCGTTTGGGGTTGTTACTCTCCAGCTGGGTAGGGATCCCATATAAGAACTCAGAAGGCTTGGGCAATTCCATTGAGCAGATGGGAAAGACAAGCTCTCCCAACCTCTCCCAGGGCTGGGAGAGAAGGCCCTTGGGGTGTGCTTGTGTCTGGGGCTGTTAGGGTAGGTTCCACCTAAGGCCACAGAGCCTTTGAGGACAGCTAGCCACAGGGTGGGAGGAAGGTGTGTGCTGTGGCCAGGAGCCTGGCCTCTGGAGAATGCTCCGAGGTCAGAACTGCCCTTTCAAGTTCACAGGTGGAAGAAACCTTGCCTCAGTTCCCTGGTCCCCAGAGGCCTGGGCTTCCCATGATGCTCTGCTACTCCTTCAAGATGTCACAGGCCTACTTTGGCTCAGTCATCCCTCTCTCCTTCCTCTTTTTCCTGGTGGGCCAGCTCCTTTCACTTCTCTTATCACTGCATGTGCCCAAGGCCAGAAGGTCTGGGGAAGGAGAAGCCCTGGGCCCTAGGATAGGAGGCTGGGTCTGTGGTTCCACTGGGGTGTGCCTGCCCTTCCTATGACGGGGGCCCTGATGGTGCTTGTCCAGTGTTCCTAGAAGGGAACCTCTGAGCGTCAAGCCTGTGTACTGGAAGAGTGTCCTAACGTGTTTGTTATCATCACTTCAGTTATTTTAGGAGCACAGTCATCATGGCAAGTATAGTGTGGCTGACTGTCTCCCAACCCCAGTGCTGCTGGAGCAGGAATATTCTGGGTCCAGAGTTTGGTCTGTCACCTGATGGGGCTCTGCTTGCTCAGCAGTGTCCACTTGCTCAGGTAGAGATGAATACCTTGAGCTCCTGCTAGCTGTAGAATTGGCCAGGAATGTCAGGCTCTGCAGGGGACAGCTGTACTATGGGCAGCAGGTAGCCACACCTCTCAGTATTGTGACTCCTAGGGATGGGTTCCCAATCCTACAGTGGAGTGTCACAGGTGGCAGCTGACACCTCTGGTCCTCCTTCCCTGCATAGCCACTAGACCTTCTAAGGTGCCTGGGTGCGTGGGTAGCACCCTCACCCTGTGTTTGTTTCCTCAGCCTGTAGGAAACTCATCCACTGCCTGGCTTATTTGTTTCCTCAGCCTGCCGGAAACTCATCCATTGCCTGGCTTCTGTAGACATTTTCACAGCCTGTCTTTTTTGCCTGTCAGAGCAACCTTGCTAGGTAGCTGTGATTGTCCCTGTGACACTCAGAAGGGAAGTGACTCATCAAAGGTCACAACAAGCAGGAGGCTGGGCCAGGAATGCCATCCTAGTCTGGGTTGCCAATTCCATAATCTACAGGAGATGGAAACCAGGCCCAGGGACACAAGCCTGTTGTCACCCTAGCTTAAGGAGGCTGAGGCAGGAGAATCACAGACTCAAGACTGAGCAATGTAGTAGACCCTGCCTGAGGAGGAGGATTAGGGATGTAGGTCAGTGGTCCAATGCTTGCCTAGCATAGGTCCAGTCTCCAGGCATGCAAAATAAATAAATAAACGTTTGACATGTTTGGGAAATTGAGAGGTCAAACTCAAGTGCCCTGGTAGTGAAGGGGACTTGGGGGGTCTTATGATCGGGAAGGATGCATGTCATGAGTGGCTGAATCCAGGGGTTACTAGGAGTTCAAAATTTCTTTCTGCCTGTACCTTGTGGCTCTGCCTTTTTTGAGTTTTCTCTCCAGAGCCCCAGCCCAGAGTCATACTTGGCCTGCTGACCTAGATTCTCACTAGCCAGGGTCACATCTCCTGACACTTGTGCTGTGCAGAGTTAACCACATCTAAAGCCCTGGACAGAGTGGGGGTGCTGAGCTCCTTTGGGAAAATGGGGCCATCTTGCTGCCTGAGCCCTGTTCCACCCTCTCTGACCTGTTGCAGTACCCCCTCTCTGTCTCACCTTCCCCTGGGCCTGTCTGCTCTCTGCAGTAGCCTAAGGGACCTTGCCCACATGAAATGGGACCCTGTCACCTCCTTGGAAAGGCCCTTTTCAGTACTCGGAGAGTGAAATTACATTACATCTAGGTGTCGGCCCTACCAACCATGCTGATCTTTACAGCTTCTCTAGCCTATTCGTTCTGGTTTCTGGCCAAGTCTGTTTCTACCTCAGGGCCTCCTTTGTATTTGTTGTTCTTGTCAAGGAATGTTCTTTATCCACAGTTTCCCAAGGCTGACTCCTCAGTCACGTGTCATCTTCCAACCTAAATCACCCTTCATATGTTCCCTGGGATTCAGCCTTGACTGTGAAGCAAGGCCATGATAGCTAGATAGATGACCGTTCTGTCCTGTTTGTCTGTCTGTGGAAGCAGCCTGGGACATGTATGGAGTGACCCACAAAACATCTTTCTTGCTATTTTCTGACTTCAGCCCATAGCTTCTGTCTAATGGTCTAACATGGCCACTCTTGTTCCCACCGTGACATCCATATTGCAGCTAACAGGAAGGAAGAAGGCACGACCTAAAACTGGCCAGTCGCACTCTGCTGGTGTCCACGTGGCCAATCCTTCTGGCAGAGGAAGCTGGGGAAAGCAGACTGAAATCCAGGGTTCTGCTGGTAAGAAGTGTCAATACTGAGGACTTCCCTGTCTGTGCTGTGTTTTTGTCATTGTGTCCCACTCTGCCATCTTCTCAGCACTTATCTTTAGCAGAAGTTTGTTTTTTAAGTACAAAGAGTTTGTGTCTGCTCTCCTTCCATTCCTGGGAGAAAGACCTCAGGAGGGTAGGCCTTACCTGCCCTGTCCTTGCCATATCTGAGTGACCCAGTGAGTTGTTGGGTGTACTAATCCCATGGCTGGTCAGACCTGCTAGGCAAGCAGCAGGGTGCACAAGTGAAGGATGGCTGCTGGCCTTTGCCATTGTCAGGACTGGGAAGAAGCCAACGTCTTTGGGGGCGCCTACTGGGAGCCAGGCACATAGTTCCCTCTTTACTCTTCCCCATCAGCAAGCTAGAGAGGCAGGGCACAGCCTGTTCAGAGAAGGCTGGGGACAGGGTCTTGGCTGCCTGCTTAGGGGTTTCCTGTCCCTTTTAGCAGAGGTAGTACTTCATTGTAATGGCTCCCACATACTGAGAATGTCCTTGAGTCCCCCAAGCCCTGCCTCTTTCTGCTGCCTCTCAGAGAGCTATTAGTGAACCCACAGGGCTCCTTTTGCATTATCACTAACACTGAACAAGGGCACCAAGCTCCTGGCCACTCCTGCTACAGACAAGTCACCAGGCCATGACCTTTTACTGTGAAAAGCTTTCTGAAGCTTTTCTGGTAGTATGCACACTAGTGCGCCCACACCTGGGTGGAATGCCTGGGGTGTAGTGCGCCACTCCAGTCTGCAAAGTCGATCCCAGCCATGTTTCTGTATTTGTCACATGTCTCTATAATTCTGTATTGTGTGGCACTATTGAGTCAGGATCCAACCACATCACATTTGGGAGGCCCAATCATTTTGCCAGCAGTTCAGATTCATTCTTTTTACTGCTATCTAGTGGTCAAAGACTGGCACTGCTTCACCTGTGCACATCCCCTGCCTGGGTGTCTTCAGATCACTGACCCTAATATTGTCACCCATGGGTCCTGGGGCTTAGCTTGTCCTGCAGGAGGCCCTACTGCCATTCCCATGCAGTCCTCTCACCAAGATTCCTTGACTAGGCTTTTCTGGCAACAATTAGTTCCCTCCCTCCAAAGAATTCCAGAGACCCTGGGCTGAATATCAGACGGGCAGAATTTCCTGCCCAGATGGCCACAAAGACACTGGCCTCTGGGCTACTCTGGCCTCCATCTTCTCCTGGCTGCCTGGCCTTTCTCAGATGATCCCTTTGGCCCTCTTTGTACCACTTTTCGAGGCCCTGGTCCATATGCTTCCAGGTGTCCCCTCCCCCTGCTGCTAGTTTTCTAGTGCAGCAGAGGGTTCCTCTCAGGCCCTTAGCAGCGTTGTGGCTTTATAGATCAGGCAAGGTGGGGCTGGAAGCCATGCCACTTGGCCTTCACAATACAGTCCTGCTGGAGCATTCTACATCACCATGGCCTCACCAAGAGAATACTGGTCTCAGTGCCGTTCCAGAAGGGTCATTGAAGCACCAGGAGGCTGACCAGCAGGGGCAGGGTGGGGGCCATGCTCTGAGCTCCTTCATTCCTTCATTTCTGGAGACTTGGAGGAACAATCTGGAAAGTGCCTGTCATTGTTCTCTGGCACATGCTACTCAGTGATTATCAGGGGGCAGAGGCTGAAGACAGAGCCTCTGAGAGGAGGGTCCAGGCCCTGTCCGGAGCTAAGAGCCCCCTCAGTCTTCTCCCAGTCTCCCACCCAGCAAGTCCCAAGTGTGCACACCACTTTTGTTTCTCTGGGAGCCTTAGGCCGAGGGAGGAGGGCCAGGGCCATGGATCCTAACTACATGGGCTTGTCTTCAGGGCCACTGCCGGTGGAATGGCCAGCCTGCAGGAGGCCAATGGAAGCACAGCATGGCCACCACCTGCGGCATCCAATATCAGTGAGCCCCACCAATGCCTGCTGCTGCTATATGAGGATATTGGCTCCTCCAGGTAGGGTTCCTGGCCCTACTGAGGGAGGGCTGTGGGTGGGGTCTCAGGGTGTTATGGGCTGGGGAACTGTGTACCTACCTCACCAGTGAGCCAGCTTCTATGCCCCTGTCAGGGTCCGGTACTGGGACCTCCTGCTGCTCATTCCCAATGTGCTCTTCTTCATCTTCCTGCTCTGGAAGCTTCCCTTAGCTCGGGCCAAGATCCGTGTCACCTCCAGCCCCATTTTTATCACCTTCTACATCTTGGTGAGTTTCCTCAAATCGGTGACAGAAAGCCCATCTCTGATTTAAGCACAAAAGGGAAATGAATGAATTGTTTCCATAATGAAGATGGCTTCAGTTATGGCTAGATCAGGGCTCTGCCTCTTGCTCTCTGCTGCACTGGGCTCTCCCCACAGAGATGATGCCAAGGACAACTGGGAACTCATCTGGCTTTTCCAGCTGCACCAGGGAGTCCCTCTTTCCTGGCTGCTAGAGGAGACCTAGTCTGGCCTTGAATTGGCCCACCTAGGATCCCACATTCATGCCTGAGCCAGTAACAGGCTAGCAAGGAAAGGGAAGGTTGAGTCAGGTTCAGTAGACGGTGCTAACTGAGGGAGGCAGGAGATTCCTATGGAAAAAGGGGGAACTGGTACTAAAGGGATGGAATGAAAGCCTGGGTGAAGAAAAATGTCCACAGCAGCCCCATTCAGTCATCCATTCTTCCACTTATGCAGTGTCTTTGCAGCAGGCTTACCTGTCGGGAGGACCTGTGGTCTCAGCCTTTGCTGGGCTCTGTGCATGCTGCTTTAGGGATATGGAGCAAGGCTGTACATTAGGCAGAGGCTCTAAGGGTGACCTGTTTGGGTGTACCCTATTCCAGGGTGTGGGGCTCTTTTTTCTATATGGAGAAGAGCCAAATTGACTGGAGTACCCCACATTGAGATTCTCAGGTGTCACTGCAAGAGCTGAGTGGCTTCTTGGTCCCTTCTGTTGTCAGACTTGAGCTTCTCACTAATGATTGGTGGTGGTGGGCATGCGGGGAGACATGGCCTGGGGTGCAGCCTCAGGTTAGTGAGACTAGTGTCCTCTGAGACGGTGGAAATGGGACAGAGGCTGGCTTTCTTCTATCCATTGCCTATGCTCATGGAGCAGGGAAGCAGCAGGGCTGGGGAAGCGCCAGATGCCGGATTCTCTAACCACGGGGAGCCAGCTGTGCTTTGCGTGGGCAACAGTGGAGTTCTTCATGTCTGAATCCTATGCTGGAACCTGCCTTCTTGTGTCCCACCTTCACCCTCCCTGTCCCATTCCTTGTCTAGTTACAGCCTTGCATTCTTGACCCTGCAGAAGCGAGGCTTTGTTGGTCCTGACACTACCCTCTACCCTTCTGTTGCCCTGCAGGTATTTGTGGTAGCCCTGGTAGGCATTGCCAGGGCTGTGGTCTCTATGACGGTCAGCGCCTCTGATGCTGCAACAGTTGCTGACAAGGTGCTGGGGCGGGAGGCCATGATGTACTCTCTGTACCCTGACCCTGTTGGAGACATTCGGGGATGTCTGGCTGAGTGGGATTCTCCTTCAGTTGACCCTGTGCCTCTCTGTACCCAGATCCTGTGGGAGATCACCCGCTTCTTCCTGCTGGCCATTGAGCTGAGTGTGGTCATCCTAGGCCTAGCCTTTGGTATGTGTGCTGCAGGGCTGTCCTCAAACCTGGGCCCACTGTCCCTACCCTTCCTGCAATTACCCAGAGATGGCCTCTAGGAGGAAGGACTGACTCACCCCTGTACCTTACAGGTCACCTAGAGAGCAAGTCCAGCATCAAGCGGGTGCTAGCTATCACCACAGTGCTATCTCTGGCCTACTCAGTCACCCAGGTATGTGGTGGTGGCCAAGGGTTGTTTCTAAACTATGAGTGTTCCTAAGGAGTCACATGGACTAGGCAGGGCTAATTTCCCCTGGACACAGGCTATAGGTGAGCCTTGGAAAGACTGGAAATGTGTGAGAGTTAGTGCCTGAGCAGGCACCCTGAGAGTATATCCTATAGGCCTTATTTTATGCTGGATAAGGCTGTCCTTGAAGGCTTTGTCCATAAGGGACTCAGCCAGGATCTGAACTGCCCCTGGAGTTAGGTGGGTGGGCATGGCCGGGGCATAGGAGGGGCAGGGCCTGGCATGTGGAGAGCCCTGGGCTCTGCAAGGGAAAGCCAAAGGAGGCTCAAGCAATGTGACTCACCGACTTCCTCGCCTCTACAGGGGACTCTGGAGATCCTGTACCCCGACTCCCATCTTTCAGCTGAGGATTTCAACATCTATGGCCATGGTGGCCGCCAGTTCTGGCTTGTCAGCTCTTGCTTCTTCTTCCTGGTGAGGTCTGGCGTGCTCCCTGGGGGCAGGTGAAGTTGCCTGGCCTGGCCCGGCCTCCCTGTCACCCCTATCTCTGCAGGTCTACTCACTGGTGGTAATTCTCCCCAAGACCCCACTGAAGGAGCGTGTGTCCCTGCCCTGTGAGTATCTGCTGGGGCAGGGGCATGAGGGCACTGGCCTGCTCCCAGCCTGCAGCCTGGGAGCCCTGGGAAGGGGCAAAACCACAAGGTTTATACCTGGGCCCAGAGGGTAGGGTGGTTTAGAAGCTCATGACCCTTGCCTCCCAGCACGGAGGAGTTTCTATGTGTATGCAGGCATCCTGGCCACACTCAACTTGCTGCAGGGGTTGGGGAGTGCTCTGCTGTGCGCTGACATCATTGAGGGGCTCTGGTAAGAGGGTGCCCACTATGGGAGTGGGTTGGGAGTGGGCAGAGTGGCCACTACTGTGGCAGAAGGGGTCCCCATTCCTTTGGGCAAAGCATGGGGTCAGGGCAAGATAAAAGGCCCTGGCCATGCTGACCTGCTCCCTACCACAGCTGTGTGGATGCCACTACCTTCCTGTACTTCAGCTTCTTTGCACCGCTCATCTATGTGGCCTTCCTCCGTGGCTTCTTTGGGTGAGTCATAGCCAGATGCTTATGTGGCTGCACCTGCAACCACTGTATGTGCATGGCCATCGAGGTGGCTGTTCACAGGCACTGAGTGGCACCTTAGTGCAGCTGTGTAGATGCTCTCTCTGTGCATGTGCAGCAAGCACAGACAGGTGCATCTCCCCAGAGATGGGGCTGCAGCTTAGCAGTACTGTTCTGTTACCTCGTTCATCAGCAAGCTCCTACTTTGAGCTAGACCCTGCTGTCCAGACAGCAGGGGAGCAAAGCAGGCCTGAGTGCACTCAGCATATACTTGGAAGGGACACTGAGGGTCCACAGTGAGCTGGTGCATCGGTGCATGTGAGGAAAGTCACAGGCTAGGATGCAAGGAGAGGGACTGGCTCCCACTCAGGCCTGATCTGGTGGAGTACAGATGTCCTGTGAGGGCTGGGGTGGTGGACATGGGCCATCTCTAGGGAGGCCTAGGTGAGGCTGTATTGGGCTGCAGCCTGCTCCCGTATATACAGGCTGCTGCTCTATCGAGCCTCTTCTAGCTATTCTGAAGATGGTGACCAGGTTCAGGAGTGGGCAGTCACATGCTACAGGGATGGGGGTCACACTTGGTGAAGGCTAGGGTTTAGTTTATTAGACTGAGGGGCTGACACCTGTGGGTGAGGAGGTATAGAAACTCTTGCACCAGCTCTCAGGTGTAGGTGGGACCTGAGAGCTGAGGAGTGGAGTGGCCTACTTAGATCAAAGCAAATCATGGTGGGCTCAAGGGTTCCTTCAGGAACCTCAGATGAGCTAGGCTTCTGTCTGGCCTCTGCTCTTCCTGACTGCAATGGCTCCTGTGCACTGTTTCGCCAGCTCGGAGCCCAAGATCCTTTTCTCCTACAAATGCCAAGTGGACGAGGCTGAAGAGCCAGACATGCACCTGCCGCAACCCTATGCAGTGGCCCGGCGTGAGGGCATAGAGTCTGCAGGGCCTGCTGGGGCCTCAGCAGCCAGCTACTCCAGCACACAGTTTGACTCTGCTGGAGTGGCCTATTTAGACGACATTGCCTCCATGCCCTGCCACACAGGCAGCATCAACAGCACAGACAGCGAGCGCTGGAAAACCATCAATGGCTGAATGGGCACCTAGGCCTAGGGAGGCCTGTGAGGACAGATGGACTCCCAGGTGGAGCAGAGTGCGGCTGAGGGACTCAGTGGATAGTCCCTGGGCAGGTGTACCCGCACCCCAGGCCGCTGGCCTCTTCCTGTTCTCCATCCCCAGTTCTCCTTTGCTGACTGTGCTCCAGCTTTGGACCCCCGCTTTCCCAGCACCACATTCATGCTGGGGTCCTGCCTGCCTATCCCCGTGTCCCTTCCCCACGGCTTTCACCCTCTTTAGCCACAGGGCTGCAGTGTGTATATTTTCTTGATCTATTTTTTAATAAAAGCAAAAAGAGTAGTAGGTGTGGACTGGTACCTTTCAGCAACGGGGGAATACAAGTGTCAAGGAGCCCCTACGAAGGAATGTCCCCAGAACTGGCTGCCAGGGCAGGGTGAGGGGCAGGTTACTGTCACTTGTTGGAGGAGAGGAGACCAATGGAAAGCAGGGAGTTGTGGGGAGCTGAGGTCTCCCTGCCATGTTCAGTGCAATATGGTGGACCCTGCGGTCTCTACCACCCTCAATTCTTTAAGCTATCATCTCCGGCCACCCCTCTCCAGTTATGTCATCGTAAAGTAGGAGCAAAGAGACCCATCTGACTCTGTGTGTTATGGGAACTCATTCTAAGTCTGGAACAGTGCAGGACACTGGCCGGGTAGTCACTGAGAACACAATGGTGACCGACAGGAACAGGTGGAGGGAGGAGCTGGGAGTGGGTGGGAGCAGTGGCTTGGTATTTAAGAGCTCTGGTTGCTCCATCAGAGGACCTGAATTTTGTTACCAGCACTTATATGTCGACTCAAAAGCATCTATAACTCCAATCCCAGGGATCTGCTGCTCTCTTCTGACATCTTCAGGCACCAGGCACGTATGTGGTACACAGACATCCTTGCAGACAAAACACCTATGCACATAAAAAAGGCCCGGAACTGTCGGGTCTTCCACAAGGTATGGTGTGGAGAAGGAGCTCTATGTGGTTGGTGACCTCCAGGCAGGAGGCCTGCCAAGGTCATACCTAAGCCAAGTGTCAGAGACAAGAGGTGATCACAGCTCAGCTGAGTGTCTACCTGCCCCAATGGCTGGCCCTTAGGTCAGGAGTGTGCCAAGGGAATGGCCCCTAACATCTTGTCACATGGTAAAGCCCTAACGGAAGACCTCTTAGGATGCAGGTCCAGAGGGACATTGACAGGCCTGGACATTACAGATGGCCTGGTATGGTCAGTGAACTTCGGTCCTGGTGGTGAAGGGACAGACCACAAAGCTAGAATCTCTGGGAACTTCTCCCAAGTGGCACACTTGGAAGTGTGCCCTGTAGCTTACACAGGAACCTGGGCTGCGGGTGAAGACAGCTTGCTGTCACTGAAATGACAGCAGCTGCTGTGACCACCAAGGAGGACTGGACAGTCAAGTCCAGAGCTGCTGGGTTAGGGTGTGTGTGTGTGTGTGTGTGTGTGTGTGTGTGTGTGTGTGTGTGTGTGTGTGTGTGTGTGTGTGTGTAGTGAGAAGGGGTAGGCTGTGACATCACAGTAGCAAACTTTGCTTGTCAGAGGGGTGTGTGTGTGTGTGTGTGTGTGTGTGTGTGTGTGTGTGTAGTGGGAAGGGGTAGGCTGTGACATCACAGTAGCAAACTTTGCTTGTCAGAGCTGTCCCTAAGCAAGCTGTTAAGAGTGCAGGGAGGGGAGCCACCACAGAGCTGAAGCAGATGCCAACTTAAAAAAGAGGATTCATTTTTAGTTATGTGAGTGTGTGTATGTCTGTGTCGGTATGTGTTATGTGTGTGTGTATCAGTGGGTGGGTGGATGTCCACAGAGACCAGAAGGCATTGGATCTTCTGGAGCTCGGTTACAGGGAGCTATAAGCAACCCAAAATGGGTCCTAGAAACAGAACCCAGTTGTGGCTAGTTTTGTCAGCTTGATATAAGCTAAGGTCATCTGAGAGGGGAGAAGCTCAAATGAGGTAATGCCCCTGTAAGATCAGGCTGTAGGCAGGCCTGCAAGGCAGCGGTTCTCAGCCCTCCTAATACTGTGACCCTTTAATGCAGTTCCTCATGTACTGGTGACCCCCAACTATAAAATTGTTTTTGAGCCGGGTGGTGGTGGCGCACGCCTTTAATCCCAGCACTTGGGAGGCAGAGGCAGGCGGATCTCTGTGAGTTCGAGGCCAGCCTGGTCTACAAAGCAAGTCCAGGACAGCCAGAGCTGTTGTACAGAGAAACCCTGTCTTGAAAAAAACAAAAAAAAAATTGTTTTTGTTACTACATAACTGTAATTTTGCTGTTCCAAATTGTAATGTAAATATCTATGTTTTCTGATGGTCTTTGGTGATCCCTGTGAAAGGGTCGTTTGATCCTAAAGGGTTCAAGATCCACAGGTTGAGAACCACTGATGGAGGGCTATTAATCACTAATTAATTTTCTTAATTAGTAGATAATGTGGGAGGAGACACTCCTGGGCAGGTGGTCTTGGGTTCTATGACGTAGCAGGCTGAGCAAGCCATGAGGAGCAAGCCAGTGAGCAGCACAAGTCCATAGCCTCTGTATCGGCTCCTGCCTCCAGGTTCTTGACCTGTTTCCGTTCCTGCCCTGACT